>BOPN01000263.1:352500-380000 GCA_017312705.2 Penaeus japonicus
TGAGCGCGGGTAGAGTGAAGGGAAGGCGGGGGGCGGTGTGGGGCGGGGGGTGGGGCCGCGGAGGGTGTGTGTATGCGTGTGTGTGTGTGTGCCTGGTGAGCTCTGCCAGCAGCCAGCCAGCCAGCCAGAGTCTTTCAGTGAGTCAGTGGTGTGTGAGCTAGGCGGGCAAGCGAGGCTGCGCGCGGGACACCTCATTGTTGACGGCACACCCTCTCTCTCCCTCCCTCTGTCCTTCCCGAAGGGCCTCCCCCCACCCGATACAGCTGTTTGACAGGGTGTGGCTGACCTGCATCCTTGTTGATAAGGAGATAACATGGTCTTGTTGCTGATAGAAGAATAAATTAAAGGAACTTATTGGTGCTACGGCGGTTGCTGCTACAAGTTTACCCACGATGGTATAGTCCGTGTGAAACAATCCCAAGTTCCAGTAGTAGGGGTCTACATTGATTTTTGGAGGGCGAGGGAGAGCGTGCTTACCGCTAAGAACTTAAATCGAACCGCGTGTGATCAGTGCCTGTATGTGTTACAGTGACGGTGCTAAGAATCGGATATATTTTACTCTTGTAGTTGGAAAGTAGAAGTATTTTGATAACTCGTACTGGAAACTCGGGTAATACGCACGTGTCACTTCTCGCTACAGAATACCCAGTGAGTCTTGGTGCGTGCTTGCTTACCTGTGTGCTGTGGTTATTGCTGTGGTGTAAGTGAAGGCGTGTGGTGCTTGCGGTAGGCAGCCACGCCTGCCCGCGGTGATTTATCATCTTGTTGTGACGCCAGGGAGGCCTAGGCCCGGCCTGTGAGGTTTGTTCTCAGGGAGTGAGTCCGGCGCTCATCCGGCCCGCACGAGGACGTGCCCCCACCCAGCACCGTGGAGACGTGTTGCGGTAGCCAGGATCCGCCAAGCCGAGTGCCAGTCCGGACTAGTGTCCTAGCGATGAACGGTGAGACGGCGGGTGAGGGTGGGAGGGTTGTCACGTCTCAGCCCGGAACGTCTTCCTACCTACGCACGGGGTCCACGCCCACCTCCTACTCCAGTTCACCCAGGCTGCGACGCCTCGACGACATGAAGAAGTCTTACCTCGGTGGAGGCACCGGGGGGTCTACCACTTCCTCCACAGGGAGCTACAACTCCACATTCACCTCGAAGTTTACTACTAGCTCGGGAGGCTACCGCCTGGCCTCTCTGGACCGTTTAGCTCAGCGCCAAAAGTTGTACGAGGCCAATGGCGTTGCGGGTGAGCCGAACCCCAATGGTAACGCGAACAACGTGCCTGCTGGCGGCATGCACGTCGGGCAGGGCGGAGGCAGGGATGTGCGAGACTCAGTGAGAGAAGCTCCGGCACCGCCAGCGACCACTGCAGCGCCTGCAACTCAAAATTCTACACCACTGGTAAGTCCCACGTGGCTGGTCGTGGTCATGAGGATCGTTACTGCAAGGAGGACGTTATCTGTGTAATGGGTATCTTCCTTGTGGCATTCCTGTTCGTCAGAATCGTTTCGGAGAAAAGCCCCTCGGCTTTATCTCAGACTAACCCCCCCCTCTCTCTTTTTCTTTCTCTCTCTATCTCTCTCTTTCTATTTCTCTCTTCCTCTCTCTTCTCGCTCCCCACCATTCCTTTGCTTCCCTTTCTCCTCCTTTCCTTTTCCTCTTAACGCCTTCTTCAAGCCACCACAACTTACTCCTTACTTCCCATCCTCTTCCCCTCTGTCTCCACCCTTTCTTGGTCGTGTCTGACTCACCGTCACACCTCGGGTTGCCACTGTACACTTCCTATCTCTCCTACATACTCATTATTATGCTACAGTATTCACCTAATCCTCACTTACTCAAAGAACAGACACTTTCCAAGGCCAAATCCAGCTAACATCTAAGGATCTGGGAAGGGATACCGGCAGTGTGTTTTCAGTAGCGAAGAGAAAGGGGGGAAATTAGACCAGTATTTTATAGGGCAAAGCGAGGTAGGTAAGGAAAGAGAAAAGGGAGTAAGATCTGGCGAGAAGAGTGTTTGTAACTTGCTTCTCCCCTTCATCATCAAACAAGACTGGACAGCAATAGTTAATCATAAAGGGAAAGGATCATTTCCACGGAGATCGAGCGTGCATTTTTTTTTTTACCCCCCCCCCCCCTGCCTACCTCTCTCTCTCTCTCTCTCTCTCTCTCTCTCTCTCTCTCTCTCTCTCTCTCTCTCTCTCTCTCTCTCTCTCTCTCTCTCTCTCTCTCTCTCTCTCTCCCTCTCTTGTGTATGTGTTTGTGCATGTACGACTTTGTACGTACGTACGTATGTATGTATGTATGTATTCCTCGCGCACCATCCTGCCTTTGTATATTTTTGTTATGATCACACATTCTCTTTATTATGCCGTAAACTTTTCATTTTTTTCCCCTCTTTTTAGGGAGGAAATGTGCGGTAAAATGGGATAGTATATGAGCCGTAAAGAAGTTAGATAACACCACAGAAGGTCGACGTAGTGGAAAGAGGCTTTTAGTATAAGTCGCATACGGCCCGCCGGGATGAAGATGAACTTGAGAGGAAAAAAATATAATGGGGAGGTGATACATGGAGGATATGGGGAGTCTGAATGTTGCACGCGTGGTGTGTTGCGTGTTTGGGGGGTGGGGGATGGGGGATGATGGTGGGGGGGCAGCTTAAGTGGTGTTCAGTGTGATTGGGAGGGAAGTTCTCACACAACAACGCGGGGGATTTGCAGAGTAGGGGGTCGATGGGAGGGGGAGAGGACCGTTAGCGAAGGGATGGCGAGAGTGAGTGAAAGACGAGGAAGAGGGGGAGAAAAGGAGGGATCGGAAATCGCACGTTCAAAATAACTATCGCATTTTTTTGATGTTTCGTATTTATTTATTTATTTTTTTTTTAATACACAGTTTATAGGAGGGGGAGGGGGAGGAGATGCAGATATATAGATGTCCATTAATACGTAAACACCTATACCAGAATTAAACCACGAACCCTCCTGGCCAATTTACGTTCGTTAATAGTTGATATCTAGCGTTGGTTGTCACGAACAAGGGGGAAATTGTGAACACGAACGGTGCATTGTCTTCAGTGCGGGAATGTCTTGACGGATCGATTGGCGTGAACACTGGAAATCCGACAGTGTTCAAGCAAGGCGTCGTGTCGTGTCGCTGCTTGCCGAGTGCTTGTCTCGTGGAGTTGGCGCGCTCATCAGACACCGCCCTTACATTCTGCCTTATCACTATTTGTCTTAAGAATTAGTCATGTTCCTTTATCGTGACGCATGTGGCTGTTCTTATCTCTGCTTGTCATTATGATAAACACGATCAGGTTTGGTGGAGAAGATAAGCGTGTGTTTTAGGGGGGTGGGGGTCACTACATGTTGTCCTTACTGCAGATGGAATGCACACACTATCCCTTGCAATATAATGTCGTCTAACTGCTCGTATTTGTACGTGCTTGCAGAGGGCCACTTGTGTGTTATTTCGTAAATATGATACATACTGCTGTTGTTGTTTTTTTAGCTTGGCATTTGAGGAATGCATTTTTCGGGATGCATTAGAAGAGCTCTTGCAATGTGCACTCAATTATCGTGGTGCCCTGTGTCGAGGAACCAGACACGCACGTACATTGTGAGAAAGGAGCGGGCATTATGTCGAGAAATGGGAATTCATTTATTTAATTATTGGATCGATATATGGGTATCAAAAAGAAAATAAGTGGGTGAGTAAATAGTTGCGGAGAATTAGGTACTGTATTTAAATAATGTATTATGTCAACGAGTGCAGGCAAGATAGACAAACAGACAGACAGATAGACAGAGACTCGTTGAGAGGAACAGCTCTACAAACAGGCACAAAATTCGGGCAAGAAGTATTTCTGGACCCAGGGTTAAGGACAAGGCAGGAGGGAGGTGGGCGTGACTCGACCACATGTCCCGAACATATGGTTGGGAGTGAGTGCCGAGTCGCGCGGAGCAATCTGGACTCCCCCTCGGGCGTGTCTCGGAGGCAAGTTGCTCCTCCCCCATCTATGATCAACTGCAGTATCTGGAGTAGTGGGAGAGAGAAAGGAGGAGGAGGAGGAGGAGGAGGAGGAGGAGGAGAAGTAGCAGCAAAGGGAAGCTGAGAGTAGAGAGATGCTTTGTTTTTTGTTGTTGTTTTTAAGTCACGTTGTGGATATGAAACCTTTAGTGCAGTTGTATCCCCCACCCCCCACCTTCCCCTCCCCCCTCCGTACGGCACGTGAGTTGCCTGCATTTGGGAGGCGAGGGAGAAAGGAGTGAGACAAAATATCAAGTCTTGTGTGTGTGTGTGCTTGTGTGTCTGTATCTGTGTCTGTCTGGGTGTGTGCTAGTGTTGATGTAGATATGTCTTAGATCTGTCTGGACTTAGGTCTGTCTGGGACTGCGCTATTGTCTGTGTGTGTCTGTGCTAGCATCTGTATGTCTACGTATGTGTGTGTCTATGCCTGTGTTTATATTTGTGGTGTGCATGCCCGCCATCTGGGACAGTGTTTGTGGCGCTGTGCAACTTAACGACCGGACGTGGCGAATTCTCTTTCCACTCTAGACCCGACAACGCTACCTACCGCCCCCTCTATCTTCTCCATCTTTTTCTTCCTCTCATTTTACATCATCTCCCTCCTGCTCTTCCTTTTTCTCCTTGCGTTGTCCATTTTTTTTTCTTTCTTTGTCGTGCTTTCTCCTCCACCTGTGTGCGTGCATGTCTTTTTGCATGTTCCCATTCCTCCTCCCCCCCCTCCCCCTCCCCCCTCCCCCTCCCCCTCCTCCTCCCTTTTCCTCTTCCTCTTCTTTCTTCTTCTCCACCCCCTCCTTTTCCATACTCCCGCTCCCAAGACCTGACTTAGCTGCCTGGTTGAATCAGACCCGATTGCCTTCACCTCGTCTTGCTCTGTTTGCCTCTCCGCCCCCCCCCCCCTTTACCCTCATGCTCTGGATTACGTACCAGAGTTTAAATTGAGTTTGTAATTTCATTTCATTTAATCTTGATGTGCGTACCTGGTGTCGCAAGGGGGACCGTCGCCTGCATTCCTCTCCTCCGGGTCTTCTTTCTTCCTTTGCCTCTTCTTTCCTCTTTCTTCTCTCTTCTTTCTTTTTTCTCCGCCTCTTCTTTCCTATTTCTCCTCCTCTCTTGCTTCCTCCTTCTCACTCCTGCCTCTCTTCTCTTCCCCCACCTCTTCTCTCCTCTTCTTCTTCTTTCCTTCCTCCTCCTCCTACTCCTCCTCCGCCTCCGCCTCCTAGTCTCCTTCTCTTCCTTTCTTTCTCGAGCCTACGTTTCTTCACTTCTCGGGCACACGTGATTACGTGTGTGACTCTTGCTTTCCCCTTCCTTCTCTCCCCGTCCCCATCTGCGGTCTGTCCCTCATGGTGATGGGGGGGGTCATGTTTCACGGAAGGGTCCCCACTTCTCACCCCCCCCCCCCCCCACTCCCTCCCTCTCTCGCCTTGGTTCCCCTCTCACTCTCTCCTCCTCCGTCCCCTTCCCTCCCCTCCCCCGGTTTCACATCCTGCCTGTACTCTCCCACCCCGCACTTCTTCTTTATTATGCTTTACGACTCCCCTCGTTTTGAGTTTTCATTATTAGGTTTTCCTCCATTTTTTTCTAAAGTGCATTTTCCGGAATTATTTCGTACCTTGCATTTTCCTCTAGATTTTTTTTGTCCTCCCTTTAACAGTTTTTTTTTCCTGGACGCTTTGTATTGATTTGTTGTATGTATAATCTCCTTCCACTGCGGCTTTCATTAACTTTGATTAGCTTTGATAGAAATACTACATTTATGTCTTTTTATTTTTTTTTCCTTAAGATCCCCAAAGCTTTCACATGACTGGGGCCTTCGTTTTATCTCGTGTGCGAACGGCCGGGCGGACTCTTTTAAGGGGAGAAATCGCACGCAGTCAGGCTTCGCTCGGTTTTGTATATGTCACGTGATTGGGATTCTCCTCCCCCCCCCCTTTCCTCTTTTTTTATTGGAGATAGTTGTAGATGGATTTTTTTTTTAGGTCAGGTAGAGATAGAGATTGAGTGAGAGACTGAGGGGGGGAGGGGGTTATAGTGATGGGGGCAGGGAGGTAACGGGAAGGGGAAGGGTGAAGGGATAGGGAAAGGGATAAGGGATACGGGAGTGAAGAAAACACACACACACGCGAGAGAGAGAGAGAGAGAGAGAGAGAGAGAGAGAGAGAGAGAGAGAGAGAGATTTATCTTGGTGACAGTGTTGATGTTGTGCTTCGATCTTCTTGTGCGATAGCGGAATAAGGTTAATGTATTCAGAGAACGTGTTTCCCCAATAGCGCAGTTAAAAACGTTGGTACCGTTGGAGTGGGTTTGTGGTGACGACAGGAGGGGGTGATGGGGGAGGGGAGAGAAAGGAGAGGAGGAGGGGGTCGCAGGAACCAAAGTGCCGATGAAAGGAGTTTATGGTTCTGTGGGCGTACCAATGAGGGCGGCTGGCTTGGTTGCAGGTACTAGACGGCGCCAAAAAAGCCTGTCATGTTTTTTTGTTTCTTTTATTCTAGTTGTCATGTATGTCACGGTATAGAGTAGAAGCTTATGTTTGTGGAGATGTGGTTTTCTTGGGGGTTCTGGAAAAGATGAAGAAGACTATAGGTTATGTTTATGCTTTTTTGTCTGTATCTGTCTGTGTGGTCAGTCAGTTTCCATTATATTAGATACCACATAAATAATACCAAAAGAGCAAATTCATGAACCACGGGAGTGTTCAGAGTTTTTTCCGCAAAGATTTAGGAAGAGAAGCTAGCTGAACTTGGCCTAGTAAAAAGAAGGAAAGAAAGTTCTGGTTTAGTGAACAGAGGGCCAAGCACAGGGACGGAAAACCTAACAGACGCTACGCCATCAAGCGGACGTCTCCTGCCCGTTTGTGTTTACATTCGTTGTGGTTATCGTAGCATGGGGGGCGCGTGGGCGTGCGTACCATTGCAACTGTTGATGTTGGCAGTTGGCTTTAGGATGTTTAGGAGGAGGAGGAGGAGGAGGAAGAGGAAGAGGAAGAGGAAGAGGAAGAGGAGGAAGGGGAGTCTATTCCTGCCCGAATGCGGAAAAGGCATCAGGCACTCTCCCCAGGGTAAAAGGCTATGCTCTTCAGAAGGTGGAGTCCTTGTGACGATGATCTTCGCAGCGAAGAAGGTAGCGTTGGCATTTGCAAGGGATTGTAGGCAGAGAAACGCACATGTTATATCATTATTCTTATATGACGATGGGTATTTCTCCTAGTGGCCTCTGAATGTTACTTTATGTTATAACATGTTGCGTACGAGGAGATTGCCTTATCGACAGAAGCTTTTAGGAAGGAGACGGAACTGTAACGATAAGGAAAAGACCACGAGGGTGGAAGTCTAGGGCGTGTGCCATAACACTTGTAAAATTTCGAACGTTTTATCCCCCCTTTCTTAGACTTGTATTGGGGACGTTGATTAGAGTCACCAGTAGTTGCAGCGATGGATAACTGTTGCCTGTGTAAAGGTATGAGCTACCACCTTAATGATAAAGAATGCAGGGTCACGGCTTTACCGAGAAGGCAGATTAATTCTGATAAATTAAATCTCCTCGCAAGGTGACCAGGATATCTGAAAAGACACGAGCTATGTGTGTACTCGGGTATACACACTCACGCACTCTTCCTCTCTCACCCATGATAGATGCTTGACATATTACCCTGGCTCTTTGCCGGGTATATAAACTGTTCTGCAAATTAACTATATAAAAAATCATGCACGCACACGCACGCACGCACGAGAGAAAAAAACGAATGCGGTACGAGGCTCAATGACCCTAAGTCGAACCCCCTGGTATCGTAGGCAGTACCCGGGCGATGAAGTGAGACCTTGTGTATGAAATTCGATCGGACATCCTTCGTCATCCCCGGAATGCGAGGATAAGTTAATTCAACCTGATCCCAGATGGACAGGGGAGTGTCAGTCGCTGCATGGGACTCTAGGGAGTAGTAGCCAGATGGTTGTAGTAGTGGTTTGTTGTGATACTGCGATGGTCGTGAAAGTATGAATGAGAATAGATGGAGTCGTGTAGTTAATTCCTGCTCATTCGTATTTTTTTTCTACGATTTTTTTGTGATGTGATGTTTGTCCAAGAGAAGTAGAGGAAAAGGAAACAGGGGAGGAGTTCGTAGAAGAGGAGGAGTAGGAAGAAGAGGAAGAGATGGGAGGAGAAGAAAAGTATGAGATGATGACGATATTGGTGATGAGGATAATGAGGATGAAAATGATGAACAGGAAGAGTGGAGAGGAGAGGAGAAGGAAAGGTGTGTGTGTATGTATGTATGTGTGTGTGTGTACGGTCTTCGAGAGACGAACCGTCAACCTCAGGCACGTCCGGCCGGTGTAGATGGAGCCGAGCGAGCACCCTTGCACGGCCGCCGCAACGCCTCGCTTACTAGACGCCCTTGACGGTGCTGCAGACTTGGCTTTTTATCGCTACGTTTCATATGGCAAGCACTTGGAGTAGCACAAAGAAGCATTTTTTTCTCTATTGGCATGGTCACATGTGCATGCGGGCGTGTACATGAGTGCACACCAACGATGGTGGTTATAAGGATGATAATAATATAAATGATGATAATTATGGCAATGACAATAGTAATATAAAGGTAGTAATTATGAATAAAAGTTTATTGTAGGGATAATCACCATCGAGTTTAACTTAGATCCTTCGTAGGATATAGAAAAGGTTCCTTCTCGAGAGAACCAATGACCTCAGCGACACCGAAGCCATGGTGAAGAGCGGCTATGAGTTGCAAGCGACCAATACGGCTCGTGTTATGCGCAACATATATGCCATTCACATCCGCAGTCACACTCCGGTTGTCATATCGATTTAGCGACGGGAGCTTAGAAGTAAGGGAAGTTACTAGGATACGCGACGTCGCTCGTTCTCTTTTTAGAATCCACGTGGGGACTATTTCCTCTCTGGATAGGGTGCGTTCGTTGCGCCCATGGGGAGGGGCGGTCTGGTCTCGTCTTGGTTGCTCCCGTGTTTCTCCTTATCTTTGTTCCCTCTTCTTCCACCTCCTTACCTTACCTTCATCGTCGTAATTCTGACATCTCCCTCTTCCCCTTCCTGCCCTCTTTCTACACCCTTCGACCTCCCTCCCTTCTCTTGGTTTATTTCGTTTTTCTCACTCGCCCCTCCCCCCGCCTTCACACTTTTTGCTCCTCCCTTGGTCTTACTTCATTTTTCACTCTCTTCTCCTCCCATCCCATGTCTCATTCGCTCCTTCTCACCCTCCCCTTCCTAGCCCCCTTCCTCCCTCCCACCAAGCCGGCGTTCATTTATGCTTGCCCACGCGTGTGCCACTAACCCGGACTTGCCCTTCGTCACTGCCCGTGAGCCAACGGCGGTGAGGACTCACAGCTGAAGAAACGTGTAGGAGAGGAGTTATTGCAGGGGAAAAAAGGCTGTTAACGAGAGGCAAAAAGCTAATCTCCCATTAGCTGCTGACGTCACGAAGTAGGGCTAAGGGCTAGGTGGTCGCTGGACTCTGACAAGCGTTGCGGGCCGTGGACGAGGGAGGACAAGAGCGCAGTTGGTGCCACGACCTTTGCCTTCACTTGTGGGTCTGGGGGTGGGTAGAGGTTGAGGCAAGGGGATGGCTGGGTTAGTGGGTGGACTTGCCTTTTTTTAGTATTTATATGAATGTTTATTGTTAATGATGTTGATACATTTTGTCCCTTGTAGCCGAAGTAGGTTTCAGCTTTACTTAGTTTGTTTTTTCTTCGCATTGCTTATAATTTATAACTGGATTTATTACGATAGATGAATGTAATGGCCTGAGCGACCAGCAACCCACTACCCCATCACCGCCAGTCCCCCCTTCCTCACCCTTCCCCCTCCCCTCCCCTCTACCCTCCCGCTGTAACCTGTACCCGTCTGTCCCTCGGTGTGCCCTGACAGTGCCGGGTGTGTTTGATGGTGGCCTTACCTTCTTTGGCCAGAGTAGACGCCCTCGCATCGGCTATCCCTCCTGTCTAGTGCGTATACAGACACGTATGTGCATCGACGCGCCCAGGGTCTGTCTGGACGCACCCACGGGCACAGACAGATAAATGGACAGACGAGAAGGGTGAGGGTTATTAACTAGGAGATCAGCTGTTTTGCAGTTGAGGTGAATTTGACAATGGTGATAATTTGTGGTTGTAACACTTGATATGAGAAGCTTAATTTCATATGAGTCTTACTTAAGATCAAGAATATAAGGGATTTTATTCTTGTGTATGTGTGTATATGTGTATATGTGTTTGGCTTCAGTATCTGTCCTATCCCCCCTCTCCCTTCTCTCCCTCCTCTCCCTCTATTACTCCCCTCCCCCCTCCCCCCTCTCGACCCCTCTCCCTCCATTACCTCGGCGTCGTCTGCGTCTCTCATTTCCCGTGATTTATATGTAGTAAACGTATGGCGTGATGGCGTGAGGCGAGTATGGCATAAAAAAGAAATCGCCATGCACGGAAATTCATGGCTCTACCTGATTAATAAGTTGAGGGATTCAGATTTCGCCGAATGAAAGAGGGAGAAAGTGGAAATAGAGAGTAGGACATGTAAAAAAAATAGATTGATCGTTAGATATATCGAAGGAGAGGGGAGCTTGAGAAAGAGATTGGGAGAAACAGTGAGGTACAGAATGAGTGTTGAAACATGATTAGAGCAAGATTATAAAAAAAGATCTTTCATGATGTTTAGTACAAATACAAATAAGAATATCCTGTTTTTCATATATCTTTCTTTTCAATTTTTCTTTACGATTAGATGTTTCGAAGATCCTCTTAAACCGTTATTTATTAGGGAAGAACTCGATGCTATGGAATATTTGTGAATTGTAGGCGCGCATTCCCTTCTCTTTGCCGAGATCGCGCGGATTGCAGGTTGCACTGAAGGTGGAAGAATGCGAAGATGAGGGTAATGCTATATCAGGTGTCATATTGCTGCAACACATCGACGCAGAGTGTGCCGAGGTTGATGATTGGAATGTGCTTAGTCAAGGTGCACTTAGTGTACAGGTGACAGGCATTCCGGCAGCCGAACCTCCTTGGCCTTGGTGCCTTGGGCGACGGGGCACTGTTTCTGCCACGCTCTTTGATCGGAGTGAAGTCCTTGTCTCCCATTCCCAGCCCTTGAGGGTCACTCGAGATGTAGACGAGCGCTAGAGTACCTCAGCCGATTGCAACCTGACACGTGCCTGCGTCTGCTGGTCAAAGAACAGACGGAGGAAGAGGAGGGGGGAAGAAGGGGAAGGGAAACTAAGAGAAAGAATAGATGCAAAACGTGAAACCATATTCCTAGCCGTTGCTTAGAATCGTCCATCCAAAAATCCATCCTTGTCGTAGTAACTAACTAGATTTAGATAAGAGAAGGAGAAAAAAAAATTAAATGGAGAACAAGATTTAGATAGAAGGAGAAAAGTATATCCACGGAAATCCCCGCACAGAACCCGTCTAGCTGCAATCGTATTTACCCCCGCCGTATTGCATTACTCGATAGTATATTTCTTCAGTTGCACGGCCAAGGTCGAGACGGGGGCCGGGGTTCGGGTGGAGGGGGGAGGGGAAGGCTTACGTCATCCTCCCTTTAGCAGGAGGAGGGACTGATTGGTGCCCAAGGAAATCACACTTGACTCCCACCCCCCTCCCCTCCCCTCCCCCAAGAAAGAAGGGGGCATGGGAGGGAAATACTCTTTATTGCAATGGTTCGGGACGGAGTTTTGGTCATAATTGGGAACAAAAGAAGGGGGGTGTTGACGTGTTGGTTTGAGGATTCTGTTTTCTTGTTTTGCGAGTATTTCCATCGCTGATTTTGCCGCCGTGGTAATCATCAGCAGTTGTTTTTGTAGTTGTAGATGTGGGCGGTATTGGTATTATTTATATTGTGATGGATAATAATATGGATATTATTATCATTTTCATTATTATTATCACTATTACTATTACTATTACGATTATTATCACAGTTTCCATTAATATCAAGATTACAGTAACTATTACAATGCTACCACTACTACCAATATTGATGTTTCGAGTAATTCATCATCAAAGTTCATACACCACCAGTACTTAGCAAAGGACTTGAGAACTCCCACTAGTGCACGGAATTTAAAGTTGAATTCCATGATCATTATTAATGCAAGAGTTTGGCAAGAAGGGCATTTAATGTGGAGTGGTTGCGGAGTGAACGAAGGTGAGAGGTCCACTCCCCCCTTACCCTCCCCCCCACTTCACTCTTCCCCCTCCAGGCCTTTCCGTTTGCCCCCCCCACCCCATCCCCTCCCCTCCCCTTACTCGATTTCGGCCGTATGTGGGTGCGTATCGGCGCACACGGGTTATTCGAGCTGCAGAAATGAGGGCGGCATGTGAGGTCCAGCAGTGTCGGATCCGCTAGCCAAGGCTCGGGTGTCATGAGGACCGGGCGGGGGTGTCATACTGTCACTCCGGTGATCTCCTCCCCTCGGATTCGCACTCCGGCGTCATCCGCATTCTGGCATCACGTGGCGGTGTCAGGGAAGCAGGGAGTACTCATCTCCCCAGAAATGCAGCTTCTTTCTGATCTCTTTTCTCTCTCTCCTCTCCTCTCCTCTCCCCTCTCTCTCTCTATCTCTCTCTCTCTCTCTCTCTCTCTCTCTCTCTCTCTCTCTCTCTCTCTCTCTCTCTCTCTCTCTCTCTCTCTCTCTCTCTCTCTCTCTCTCTCTCTCTCACTCTCTCATTCTCTCTCTCTCTCTTTCTCACTCTCTCTATTTCTCAATCCCTCAAACGCACTAACATTCGAAGGAAAGACAGGGAGGGAGGGAGAGATAAAGAGAGAGGGGGAGGAGAAGGGGGCGAGAGTTAGGCTGGGTGCTTCGCAATGAGTCAGTGTAGGTGCAGGCCAGAGCGCATACAAATAGAAACGAGAGCAGAGGCAAGCCTAGAGGTAATATAACTAGACAAGATGCGCGCGACGAGGCAGTACACACAATGGAATAGAGTATTACATACACACGTTAGGCCGTCCCCTCTTCCCCTCTTCCTCTCCCCCACCCCCAATCCCCTCATACTCTCTCGTCCCCCATCTGTCTGGCTTACTCACGCGCGGGAGCGTACACCACGTGCTCGCGGGAGCGGTGGGGGGCGCACCCCCGGCTTCTTTTTCTTCCCGAGATTTCAAGGGAGATTATTTGTATTTGGAGAGAAAAAATGCTGGCGAACCCTTTTTCTTCTCGTGTTTATTTGGATGGTTTACATGCAACGTTCGGAAAGGCATGACTGGCACTTCATATCGGTCCATTTAACGGGGTCCGAGGGGTAGGTAGGCCTGGGAGAGTTACCACATCGTCAAATTATTGGGAAACTTCAAGTCGATGCTGGCCGAACGAACAGAGGACCGTTTTGGCCTTCCTGTTGCCAAGGGACTAGACAGTGTATATCCCTCCCCTTCTTTTCCCTTCTGCTCTCGTTCTTTCGTTTTCGTGTTATTGTTCTTTTTTCAGTCGCTGGCTGCTTTTCTTTCTCTCGATTTTCATCTCTTGTTTTTTTTCCCTTTTCATTTATTTCTTTTCTTCTTGTCTTCTTTCCTCCCTTCCCTTCCCCTCTCCTCTTGAATCCTCTCTCTCCTCTCCTCTCATTCCTCGCTTCTCTCTTTCCTCTATTCACTCTCTCTTCTTCTCATTTCCTCCTTGCCTCTCTCTGCTCTCCTCTTTTCCTCTCCTGCTGCTCCACTCTCTCCCTCCCTCCTCCCTCTCTCTTCCTCTCTCCCTCTCTCCTTCTCCTCTCTCCTTCTCCTTCCCCTCGTTTTCCTCCCTCATTGGCTTTGAAACTCAGTAATTGCCAATTTTTTGATGCGCAAAATAGTCTGATTCACAAATGATTGAAATGTCGGAACAGTTACGCGCTCCCGTGAAAGCATAAGTTAGGTAGGTGGAGGTCACGTTCAGACCACGAACACAAGCATGGGAATCAAGTTTGGTTTGATTACACCACTGGGTCCCACAATGACTCACGCCCACTTTATCGTGTTGGCCATGAGTTCGAGTACAACATCATCTGCTGAACCACCCACTACTGTACGTGCTCGGGTCGTGAGATTATTGTACTAAGTCTCATCTCTCTCTCCCTCCCTCCCTACCTACCTACCTACCCCCCTCCTTCCCTCCTCTTATGTTTATAACCTTCTGTAGTACATCTCATTCTTTCCCTCCCCCCCTCGATGTTTATGACCTTTTGTAGTGCGTCTTATCCCCCCCACCCTCCATATCCCGTGTTGTTTATGTCCTATTTTTTTGTTTTGTTTTCCCCACCTACCCTGTCTCTACACTAGGGTCCTTGGCCACGGTGCCCTTGGCACCTTGATCTTGCAGAACTGCAGCCTAATGTTCACCCGAGACGTGACCTCACCGAGACAATTTCCCAATAAAGACATGGTTATAATGGACGTAATTTTAGAGTGTCATCAAAACAAAAAGAGGAAATAAGAGCGCTTGTTTTTTTCCGTTACTCTTGTGCAAACGACTGAAAGAGATGCAAGGGTTTAGTGTCACTAGTCTTGGTTTGTTTGTGGCACTCAACGCGTGCCCGAGACGTAATAATCTCTTGCCCTTTTTTGACCCTGCTGATCGTTTATTGAAGCAAAAGGAGGGACAGGATACGGGATTCTACGTAATCGCATGGTACAAAGGTCATCCTTCCCTTTGTTTTTGTGCTGTTCGCTCTAGGCTGTGTTTTGTAGTTTAAAGAGTGGGATTAAAGTCAAGAGGGATTTTAAAGCTATTTGTGCTCTTGAAAAAACATACATAATCTTCGAAAATTAAAATAAATCTAACCATTTTATGTGATGGATTATGGATTGCCTTCCATTATCTGAGATGTATATTTAATGAAGGAAACGGAGAGGTAATGCTGAGAAAATAGGTGTGTTGTAATGATAAATCCAGCGATCCACTTAGAGGAGGAAAATATATATATATTTTTTTCCCTCGTTTCCGCCGGGAGATGCGCAGGTACGGGTCAAGGGCGGTGGTGCCCAGGGGCGTGGGGTCGTTTGGGCGGGGTTCAGGGAGCAAGAAGAAGACGGGAGAATAGGAACAATAAAGATGTGAAGTCATTGTTGAACACGACGGGCACGACGAGAGTCCTGTTATAAGTCACGTTACGTTACATGTTGCATGTTGATTGCAATGGAAAAGTCATCTCATCGTGACGAGAGGAGGAAACAGAGCGTGAAGCTGCAGCGGGAATGATAAGGATGGGGGGGGGGGGAGAGAGTCAACCGAGAGGCAAGTCCAGCAATTGATTCGGAGATGAGAGGTGGTCAGAGTGGAGTTGAGGTCGAGGAAGCGGCGCGCGGCGGTGCCACGGCCAAGGCGAAAAGATAGAATCGTCGGCGGAAACCAGTTACGAGGGGAGGAAGCTACGAAGGAAGCACTCGGCGAAGGATATTATTCACGGCGGAAGTAACGGGGGAGGGACTGGATTTTTTTCCCGCTCCTTGGGGAGAAGGGGGGGGGGGCATTAAACGAGATTGTGTTTCATGTTGAATCGTCGGGAGATGTTGCCGATTATATATTTTTTTATTCTATTTTATTTATTTATTTATGTATTTGTTATTATTATCTGTTCTTTAAGGAACGAGTGCGTGCCTACAAGGGGGCGAACGAGAGTGGCGATGTATGCACACCTCGTGGCGGTCCCGAAGGATCGCTGCTGGAGGAGGAGTCGCTCCTTTTTTATCGGGTTCCGGGTGACTCATTCCTGAGCGGAGGTCCCTCCCTCTTCCCTTCCCATCTCTTCCCTTCCCATCTCTTCCCTTCCCTTCCCTCCCCTCCCCTCCCTCTGTCCTCTCCAACCCTCCCTCGCTTCTCTCCCTGTACACCAGCCATTACCCTCCTGACCCTCCTCGTCCTTTCTGCATCCTCCATCTCCTCCTCCTCCTCTCCTTCTCATCCTCTTTCCAACTTTCCAACATACACCCCCCCTACTCCTCTCATCCTCCTCTTTCTTCTTATTCCTATTCATATTCTGTTGTCTTCTCTTGTTTCTGCTTTTCACCCACTTCCTCCCCTCCTCTCCCCCTCTCAGCCCCCCGCCCCCCACCAGTCCGCTACTCTCCACCTTCCAAGCCTGCCCATACATGGTTATCCCCCAATGGTTTCTCTGAGAACTGATTTTTTCCCTCTCCTCCTACTCCTCTTCCCCTCCCCCTCCCCCCATTCTTCTCGTCCTCCTCCTTCTCCTCCTCCTCCTTCTCCTCCTCCTCCTCCTCCTCCGCTCCCTCTCTCCCTTCCTCTCCCCCTCCTCCCCCCCCTCCCCTCTCCTCTTCCTTCTCTTCTTCCCTTCCCTTTAATTTCCCCATTTGTATTCGGGGTTTGGGATTACCGTCAAGTTATCCCCTCAGCCCCCGTGCGAGGGAAGTCCTTATTAAGCGCCGTTGAGGTTAAGAAAGAGAAGAGGAAATACGAAGAGACCACGAGAGAGAGAGAGAGAGAGAGATGGGGGGTAGGTGGGAGAGGGAGAGGGTGATTTGTTTTCGCGGGGTCGTACTTTTCTTTTCCTTCTTCTTGTTAGTCTTCTTTATTTTCTTCTTCTTGTTCGTCATCTTTTTCCTCCCTTTTTTTTAAATTTTCCTCTTCGCTGTCGTCGTCTTGTTTTGTTTCTTTCTTCTTCCTCTTCCTATGCCTATTCCTATTCTTACTCATCTACTTCTTCCCCTCCCCCTTCCTCATAATATTTTCAGGCACCTCTTCTCTCTTCCGTGCTTTTTCCTGTTTTGTTGTTGTTTTTGTTTTAGATCTATTGTGTTGCTTTGGTTTCGGAGAATGTTCCGTGATATGGAACTGCTTTTCCTCCGTGTGCTGAGCTATGGCGCTTTCGTTCCTCTGCTGACTCTGCTGAGTCATGGTTATTTTTCAAACCCAGTGACATCGGCGGCTATTTGTCTTCTTTGTTTCCGATCACGTGTGTCTATCTGCCCATTGAATCGAGACTCATCGCAAAAAATAACCTTTTGTTTTACGTTTCTGAAATATATCCTCTGTGTGCTGGTCTTTTGTGTACTTCTCTCAGTCTTTCGATCCCACTTTCGTTTCCTCCCTTTATCCTGGTTCTACCCCCGTGTCTTACCCCTGCAGTCTCTGTCGCAGCTTACTACAACGTCTGTGTGAGTTCCATGATGGGGCAAGAGCGTGTGATAGCGTGTATGTCTTCGAAGACGGTTGGTGCGGGGGCGAGGTCCTTACCTGGCGCGGTTGAAGGTGTGGCGATGGAGGGAGGGAGGGAGTGAGTGCCGGCGGCAGCGCTGTTTCGTCGTGACCTTGAGGTGTAACGATGGGGGTCATCCGACCGACTCCGGGATCATGTGGAGCTTTGCAGGGGGGCGTCGTCTTTGGGACGTCAAACTTCGGGGTTGGTCGCCCTCGAGGCAATTATGATATTCTCGGATCTTGACTATCCTCTCCTGCAAACGGCACATCCTTCTTCCACTGCGAAAACTCTTCCAATCCGCCACGAGATCCGGATCCTCGGATCATTCGAACCCCGGCGTGATGGCGGTTGGTGAGACGTCCTTCTCCCGTCTGGGCATAGGGGATAGGCGGCGGGCTGAGGAGGCGAGGGTAGGGCTGGGTAGGGCTGGGTGGATTTTAGGTGAGGGCGTGGGAGGAGACCTCGCTAGGAGGTGGCGAGGGGGAGAAGAGTACAGCAAGTATGATCACGAAGGTAACATGCGATGTTTTGTGACGTAGAACTAGCCAGACCCTTTGGTGTAAAAGATTACCTGACGGCGCGGCGGCGAGGCTAGTTGTCTCACTCGATAACGTCTCGTATCTTTTTTTCGTCTGGCTCCTTCTCCTTCCCTCTCTCTCCCCTCCCTCCTTCCCTCTCTCTCTCTCCTCCCTCATTCCCTTCCTCCCTCCTCTCCCCTCCCCTCCCCTCCCCTCCCCTCCCCTCTTCTCCCCCCTCCCCCTCCTCCTCCCATCTCCAGTCTAACCTGCAGCACCTTTTGTCTGCCCTCGCAACCTCTCGAGCGGGGCTTATGTCTGGTTCGTTAAGGGAAAGTGTGGTTTGTTCGGGCGATGATTTTGTTTTCGTTTGAGGCTTTGGAAATGGTTATGGTTATCGTAATGCGTCAGGAATTCCCTGCTGGTCGCTGTTCTTCTTTAGGACGTCTTATGCCTGTCCGCGGCAGATGATTCTTGTGTCCAGAGGATCCTTGTGTCGCAACCTTCGTCACGTCACTCGACACCTGTATCCTATTTGATAAGTCTCGGCCGTGAAGGATCTGTGAATATGTCTCCCTCTCCGGCTCTGGTGTACTTAAAGGAGAATTGGGCTTGTGAGAAGGATGCAAAGGGTGGAGGAGTAAGAGGAAAGGAGGAATTGGCGACGTGGCAGGATATCAAGGACAGGTGGTCACACTTCACCAACTGCCGCAGCTGCTCAGGATCGCTTCTTACATACTCATTTCTTTGTGTGAAATGTTCGACGGGGCAGTAAATATTATTTACACTTCAGATACAGTGCTGTAAGAATTTAATTTCCAGTCCCCGCGTCGCCTGGAAAATAAGCCACCAGCGTGGAGCACAGGTAAATTCATAAACATCAGCTAGTTTTGTGCAACACCGTGAATAACGCGACGGATAAGTGGCGGTACATGGCAGCCTCGGTTTCCTTCCGCTGACCACCTTCACCAAGAGCGAACCACGTGCCCGCAATTACCCCCCCTCCCCCTCCCTCTCCCCAACCGTGCATACATCCTGGACACACCTGCCTCCTCTCCCCCCTCCGTAACACGTGCCCTCCTACACACGCCCTTTCCCCGCCATCCGCATTTCCTGCTCGTTATATTCCACAATCCTGCCTAATCCCTTGGTCCGTATTCTGTCCCTTTTCTGCCAAGGAAGCCCTTTTTCCCAACTTTCTTCTTGCAACTGAGCAATAACTTCGCCCCTCCCTCACTTCGCACATCTCTTGCCTCCTTGGTTTTACCTGCCAGAGTTTTGCTTCCCATTTGCCCTCCCTTCCCGCACCTGATGTGCCCATTGCCCTTTGTATAGCATTAGAGTGTTGGTCCACTCTTAAAGCTCGTTTCTCTCTCCCTCTTTGGGTGGTACCTGTTTCCTGGCTTCTTTTTTTTCTTTGTCTGTCTCTCCCTGTTCGAAGTTGTTTTGCCCTGCCGTTTGCTTTCTTCTTTAGTCTTCCTTCATTCATTTGACTCATTGTCTTATAACTTGTTGTTGAAAGCTATAGCGGTGATGCAAATCGAAATTCCCTCCGGTCGTTTTCCTATCCGCCGTTGGCGAAAGCCAAAATAGGGGTAAAAATCATAATATTTTTAGCTCATAATTTTCATTTTTCTTTCTCATCCGCTCTCTCTTTCTTCTTTTTTCGCTCTCTCTGTGTCTTTTTTCTTTTCCTTACCTCCACCCATTTATCTTGGACTCGTCCGTTTCCTTGTAAGATCCGGTCTGTCCAGTCGCCTCCAAGTATAGAATCCCCGAGACAGTGACCCTTCGTTCCCCAATCCTGGCGGCGGTGGCGGCGGTGGCGGCGGTGGCGGCGACGGGTCCTCCCTCACCTTCCCGTTTTATTGGCGCAGATGGGCCTTTAGAACCAGCGTTTGCGAAAGGAGGAGAACTCGTAAGGAGGAGGATTCTTTGTTTTCTTTTACTGGAGATTCAGAAGGATGGGTCTTCCTTTGAAGGAGTTACGGAGAGATTTGGAAGCGGATTTAAGTGGTCGTCTGGGAGTAGGTCGTCTGAGAATCGCCGGTGGATTTAGGGAACTGCGTTTCTATTCTCCATAGCTGAACGTCCTCGTAAATAGAAAAAAATATGATTTTTTCCCTTCATCTTTTTCCGTCTTCTTTCCGTTCCCTTGCTTTCTCTACTTCCCTCTCATTTTCCTCATTGTAGCTCCTATACCCCACTCCCTCTCTTTTTGCCTTATCTCCTCTCCTTTATAGCTCCTCTACCATCCTCTCGTTCTCTCTTATTTCTCCGTACCCCTTTCACCCCCCCCCCTTTACTCTCTCTTTTCCTTCTCTCTTCCTCCCTTTCCTTCTTCGTCTGACTCGCCTCCCGTCACCCAAGGATAGTCTAACCCGCGTAGATTAATCTCCCCCTGAGACCCTGGCCGGGTGATGTACTATACTCCTCCTCCTCCTCCTCCTCCTCCACTCGCAGGACCTTTTGTGTTACTCCCGCCTGGAACCGGCAGGTGTGCTCTGCCTCACTCTGCTGTTTGTTATTAGTTCAGAGGGAGGGAGACATGGTGCTGTGCCTTCGCTTAAAGAGAGGAAGCAGGAAAAAAAAACGTCCTAGATGTTAAAAAAAAAGAAAAACTTGTCTCATTTGATGATTGTCGCCGTCCTTCACGCGTCGGGAGGGATTCATAAGGAAATAGCAGGCGTCGCCCTAATTAAAAGTCCGGATAAATCGAGTGTGGTAATTACCCGCCTTTTTGTAAGAATGGAACCTTAGACTGTGACGTCACAGCGATATCAGACAGTTAGAAAAAAAGACAAAGATAGAGACAATAAGTGGCGATGAGTGAAGGAAACATGACACCGTCTCCCTCTTTGTGTTTATTAGCGCAGTTGTGTGACTCGCCAAAGGGTGGGCGTGACGGGGGTTGCGAAGGGCGTGCCGCGTCGCTCTCTTGACCAAGCTCTAGATCCTGTTCTTGACCATCAAGAGAACTGAAATGAGCGGGGTGGTCATGAGGTCAATGGAAGATTTGTCTGCGTGTGTGTCTGTGAGAGAGGAGGAGAAAAAGAGAGAGAGAGTGAGTCAGTGAGAGAGAGAGAGAGAGAGAGAGAGAGAGTCAGTGAGAGAGAGAGAGTATTCCTACATATACAGTATACTTTCGTTTTATTTTCCTTTTCTTTCCCTTGGCCTTTTTCCCTCACCCTCCTCGGGCGTTCCTTGATTGGCCCCGACGGACTCAATACGGACACCGCGAGACCGGACGCGTTGCATAATGGATCAGAAATGTCCGGTCCGAGAAAACACGGACAGTCCCATGAGCTGGTCAGTCGGCCGCGCTCTTTGGCTGCCGTGTCATTACGGATTCGTCACACATACATTGCAGGATGATGTAGATGCGTGTTACTGTGGAAATCACAGTGACGACCCTTCGATTTTTTCGGGTTCATGGTGCGGGGGGGTGTAATAATGCCGGTATAGTGACTGGATTTGAGTGTGGTGCTACAAGGCCGCAAGCCGACTAGGAGTTATAGTGGCAGCTAGGAAGATCGTGCATTATCACAATCACTTATGCTCCGTCGCATGCTCCGCCAAGCAGGATAGTGTTATCAACCAGAGCGGCCTTTTGACGCCACCAACAGCAGGTGTCGTATATACATGTATGTATATATATCCACTTCAATTACCCCCAAAATACATGCCCCCATCACATATGCATATATGTACATATATATATATATATATATATATATATATATATATATATATATATATATATATATATATATACACTTTAATTACCCCCAAAATACATGCCCCCATCAGTTGCCCCCCCCCCCCCCTCCCAGCCTCCTCCAGGATGGAGTACCTTTATATCCGTAGGAAATATCAAACATATGTCAACGTGGCATTACGTATGTGGCCTCGGCTTAATTGCCTTGTTGTCGGTTAGCCTCACGATAGTAAATGCCCGCGCCATATGTCAGGTCCAAATTTCACGAAGAAGTAGAGGGGAATTAGCGCAGTGCGACGCGACACGTCTGTGCTGAAGGTCACACCGGCGCTGGATCCTAAGGACGGCTGCTTGAAAAAAATGTCTTGCGTTTAGCTAGCTGGATGTAATTTTTTTCTTATCTGTTTGTTGGCAATATCAGTTGGATTTGGACCCTTTCCGTTTGGGCAAAGTTTGAGCGACTAGTTAGTTAAGTCATTGGCGTTTGACCCGTGCTTGACTCCTTCCTCCGTCTTTGTGAGGGCGGTGTTGTACCAGTTGGTTCCTTCCATCAATTACCTTCTTATTCCAATGGTGTAACAAACATCACGGACTCGCACCAATAACGCGAGTGTTTGTGGCGTGCGTCACACCTGGGCACTCCCATTATCTACCGGATGGCGCCACCGGGTAGCTGTCATAACAAGGTGTTGGGAGGCTGGGTATGGGGACGGTGAGGAGGGGGTTACTAGGGGTGAGAAGGTGAATGGGGGGGGGGCGGTTGTTTGGTGGGGTTGCTAATTGCGTTTTCTTCTTCATACAGTTGTTCTCTTGAATGGTTTGTTTGGAGCTTCCTGTGTGTTCTGTTGTTGTTGAATGTGATTCTTGTTTGGGATGTTTGTTTGGTGTCCTGATATGTTTATTGCTCTACGAAGCTTTGTTTTATTTTAATTTTTTTTTATAAGTATTCGTGTTTTCGAATGTCCTTGTGCAAGTAGGAGAATGCCAAAGAATACTACTGTTTTTTTCTACATATCCATCTAACTTTCGTTTTAACCTTTCGTTTTAACTAACAGATCCCTCGGTTAGTTTAATTTCATCCTCCGTATCCCCCCCCCCCCCCCCCCCGTCATTGATATTCGTCCCGGCACCCGTAATTCGATTCACCCGCCATCCATTTCCTCTCAGCGGCGCCCAGAAAATGGGATATTTCCTCACGTTTAGTTGTTGCTCACTTACACCTGTGCTCTCTCTCTCGGTGCTTCAAATTCACTCGCTTTTCGGTATGTAAGAGGCTTTTAGTTGACGCGTCGTTAGGGGTGTGGGGGTCAGGGGGAGGGGCGGGGAGGTGAGGGGAGAGGTGGGGTGGGGATGAAGTTATTCGGTTATCTCGACTGGCGCTTCTCCCTTCTTTACCCTATCCCTTTTTTCTTTGTTTAGCGTGTGTGTGTGGGGGGGTGTATGTATTTATTTATGTATGTATGTATGTACGTATGCATGCATGTATGTATGTGGTATATATATATATATATATATATATATATATATATATATAGAGAGAGAGAGAGAGAGAGAGAGAGAGAGAGAGAGAGAGAGAGAGAGATAGATAGGCTGGAGGGGAGGGAGGGAAAAGAGAGAAATATCGAGAGATGAAACAGTCAGAGTGAGTGAGTGCGAATGAGTGTATGAGTTCATATATTTGTAAGTGTCATTTTCTTTGAGCATGAAGTCTATCCGTGACAGCGGCGTGACCTTGCAGCTCTTACTGCGTTTGAAACTTCCAACCGATTCAGACTTCAGAGAAAAATGAATTGGCGATTCACGATTTTAAAAGATTCTCTCTCTCTCTCTCTCTCTCTCTCTCTCTCTCTCTCTCTCTCTCTCTCTCTCTCTCTCTCTCTCTCTCTCTCTCTCTCTCTCTCTCTCCTTTTTCTTCTTTCTCTCTCTCCCTCCTCTCTCCCCCTCTTGCCTCCCTCCTTCTCTCTCTTCCCCTCCCTTCTCTCCCTCCCCCCCTCTCACCCTCCCTCCCTCTTCTCTCTCTCTTTCTTCCCCTCACCATTCTTTTCTTTCTCTCCTTTCTTCCTTCCCCTCGGCATCTTTATCTATCTATCTCTATCTCTTTCTATCCCTCCCTCCCTTCCTTCCTTTCTCTTTTTTTTCTCATATCTCTCCGTCTCTCGGCCCGCCCTCACCCCATCCCCCTCTTCTTCACAGCTCTGCCGCAGTTGAATCGTAAATACGGTTACGTAAACACAGCGTGACGTATCTCGCACCTTCCCCAGCCACGGTTCAGCGCCACGCCTTTTTGCTCTTGCTCGAGGACCTCTTCTTACGATCTCTTCTTACGTCGCATCTTGGGAATTTATCCTGAGTCTCCTTCATTAGGGAGGCGAGGGGGCAGGTGGAGGTGGGGGGACGGGGATGGAGGGGCGGTGCTGTATGGTTCTGCCAGACTTTGTTTTGTGATGGGGTGGAGGGGTAATGGTAGGTGGGGAAGGAGAGAGAGAGAGAGAGAGAGAGAGAGAGAGAGAGAGAGAGAGAGAGAGAGAGAGAGAGAGAGAGAAAGGTCAAGGATTAAGAAAAACAGTGGAAAAGCGAGTTGCTAGAGTGGACGACGGTTATTTGGCTCTCTTGTGTATATATTCCATTTGAATTTCTTTTCAGTTATTTTGGGAAGAAAATGACACTTCGTAATAGAGAATTGGATATCTATTCGTGTTTGTTTTATCTTTACTCATTAACAAGGTTAAAAAACGTTCACTTATTTTTTTACGCGGAATTTAACCTTTGCATTTAAGACTCGCACAACCACCCGTGTCCTGTTCATGTACGAATAACAGATCTCCTTGATGAAACGCATGCAGCAATTAATGAAGTGATGTCTTAAGGGAGAAACGGCCAGTAGGATTCCCGGGCAAGTGATAAGAAGCGAGCGGTATGTGTTAATGAACCAGATGGAGCTGTTAACAAGCGTCGGGGTGTTTTGGTTGTGGGCGGGCAGGTGAGGAAGCGGGCGCCTTGGGTATCACCTGACGCCGCCCCTTAGGGAGTACCACCCCCCACCCCCCCACTCTCTCTCTCTCATCCTCAAGTGTTACCAAGTGATGTGGGCGGGGAAGCTTTTTTTGTGTGAGGGGTGAGGGGGGATGGTGAGGTTAGTGCTATATGCCTATTTTCGTTTTGATCAGCATATACCAGGTACACAGCATCTTCCTCAACAAAGGCTTCGACAGGAAACGGAGGAGTTATATTCCAATCATTAATAGAGCCATTTCAGTCGTCATTTAATTTCCATTCATTTGAATAACTAGAGAAAGGAAGGGGAAATCAGCCCCGAATAGCGGTTCGAAAGAGGGCGTGTGGGATCCTTGGGGTGTCCTTGCGTTGTGTCGTCAGCAGCGTCGCCGTCAGAGGAACGGAAATGCATTGCAGATTCCTTGTGTTTCTGTGAGATAGCAGTAATAACCGGATATCCCTCCTCAGGCGTTGTTTACATTGGTATTGTTGTTTTCGTCATTGGCTCTTTTTTTAATGGGGTTTGCTACCCCGATAGTCTTATTATTTATATATATGCTGTTTTTTGTTTTTGTTTTTTTCTTATGGGCTTATGTTTTTCTTTTGTTTCCCGTGTGATTATATTTTGTTGTTTGCAGGATCTTGAGTCGTGACGTAGTTGTTTTTCCTCGTGATTTGAGGCGAGACGTGACGTAGAAAGCTTTGAAATCTAGAGATAACGACTTATAAACGGCGAATGACGTTGCTCATGGCCGTTCGGGAGGCGCCAGTTCCTCGCACATATCACATTAGCGTTTTGTTGTATTTCATTTTTTATTCTCTTCCTCATTTCTTTTCTTTGGCTTTTCATCGTGTCCCCCCTTGGTGGTTTCTCCATCCCTTGTACATCCCCTAAGCAAAATATATACATAAGTGCCACGTGTGCTGAATTGGGCGACGTAGACACATGCCCAAGGCGGTATTATCATTTTTATTGTAGTTGGTGTCAGATCTTTGGATACTTCAGCGCTATTATTGCCACGGCAATTTTCTACTTATTTCATTTTTAAAATATGCGTATATACCATGTTTGTGTTAAGTTTAATACACTTGACAGCTGGTTTTAAAACAGAATATATGATACGTATCTTTATAAGGGAATCTCATTATGGTTCATGTTTACTTGTTTATTGGTGACCATTTCGCCAAGTTGTTTGGTGCATCGTCCACACGTGTATATGTATGATATGAGAGAGAGAGAGAGAGAGAGAGAGAGAGAGAGAGAGAGAGAGAGAGAGAGAGAGAGAGAGAGAGAGAGAGAGAGAGAAAACACGAAAACAGACGGAGATACTGAGGCGAGGAGTGGGAAAACACCGATTTCATCTTCCCTCTGTTCTCAGACTGTTAATGCTTCACATCAAAAGCTGTTTTGATGCAAGCCACAGTGACTTCAGTGATGGCAGAATATTTCTATCATTGTTGCAGCCTCAGCCGGTTAGGTCTAAATATAATCCATTACTTTATGCTGTTGATCTCTGGCCCCCCATGGCACAGACGATGCCAACTTGGTAAAAAAACGGACTATCTCCCCTCTTTCACCCGAGTGAACATACTCCCAACGTTCACAAATAGCGTTACTTTAGGTGTGAGGTCCTTCATCTTGTACCACTTCCTTGCAGTTACGATACATCCCTCGATTTTCAGACCATCCTTTTTAGTTTATGTTAAGAGCGAAAAATTGTATTTGTATAATGGCTCTGCGCTCCCGTTACTGCAGTGTGTTAGAATGCAATGGCATGCATAATGCATTTTCTCATATTCTATACACATTGCATCCGCCTCTCAAACAGATGTGTTAACTCTAGTTGATCACATTTGGATGTAACGACATTGCATTTTCTGCGTGTGTGTGTTTGTGAGAGAGAGAGAGAGAGAGAGAGAGAGAGAGAGAGAGAGAGAGAGAGAGAGAGAGAGAGAGAGAGAGAGAAAGAGTAAGAATAGAACTGAATGAAGTGGTTTATACCAGCATAGTGAGAGGGTTAACGTACATGCAGTGGCCTTTGTTCCGGGGAAATTTGTCGTGAGTGTAAATAAGTGCGGGAGGGGGGGGGGGTGGCGAGGCGACCGTTGTGTGTGTTTTCCACGCTGCGTCCCGCTTTCCTTTGCTGGCGATTTGATTTGGCTTTTGACTGAAGGTGAGTTGGTTGTGCATGATGAGGCAGGTTCTAACGTTCATTTTGATACCGCAGTGCTCCTTTTTTTATTACTTCCATGCGAATACTTTCTCCGCTCGTTGACTTCGTTATCAGTTGCTAATCTTTCACTGTTACGGTAGAAGGTTGTAGACAATAGATGTTATCAATTCTTATCATCATTATGTGGGGAAATTTCGCGGGTTAAGTAAGTGCTTCATTCTGACGACACCCCGGAGAACCCGACCGACGGCAGCTGTGCTCCGGAGGTAATAGATTATCAGCTGACGATGCGAAGGAAAGCCGGTTTGGGGAAGAGAGATTGCATCATACAGTCATGCAGAAACTTGAGAACGAGGACGGTGATCCAACGCCATGCACACAGCCGACCGACCTCACAGGCCGCAATTGTGTCACTGGAGAGAACTGTGTAGACGCTGACTTTTACTCCTCGTTTGGAGTCGTCGACATTTACTCGGGTGGGATGGATCTTCAGAGGCATTGGCGATATCCTGTCTGCGATTTTGTTTTTGCTTCTACCCACAACAATTTGTTTGTTTCCCCTCTTGAGTATATGGTTATTGGTTGCGTCTCATGGCTTTGTTTATTTGTGTGGTTATTTTTTATTGGTTACTTTTCGTTGTCCGTCTGTCTCTCTTTTATTTAGTTTTTTTTCCCACCGTTTTTTCCCGCTAACCTCCTGCTCCCGCCTTCCCAGTCCATCGGTGAGGTTACCCGGAGGATCTCGCAATGCTTCCCCGTAATCAAAGCCGCCAAGCCAAGGAGTTGTTGTCTCACTCGCCTCCCCCCCTCCCTCCCCCTTCCCTCCAGTAAGAAGGCATTACTTGTGACGTATTCATCCTGCCCGTCGCGCCCCCAGCTGGGAAAAATGTTTACGGGAAGACGCTCTTATCTTCG
>BOPN01000263.1:385000-410000 GCA_017312705.2 Penaeus japonicus
GAGAAGGGTATGTGGTGATGGGGGGAGGGGAGGGTCTGAAGGGCCGCGATCATGTGAACGCCATTGTTTTCCAGTCGAGGAGCCAGCTGGGACAGAGGAATGAAAGCACTGTGGCCACGAAAGAGAGAGAGAGAGAGAGAGAGAGAAAAAAAAAATTGGACTCGAAATCTCCCTGGCTCTCCTTCCCCCTCGGAATTCATATTTTTATTCATTTCTGATTTTTTTTTTTTTTTTTTTTTTATCCTTCACGCCGAGCGACAGTTCCCGATCATTCGCAAAGAACCCCGACGCCGCGTTGTTGCGCTCGACCGGCCAAGCGGCGCGGCGGCTTAGACACGGCCGGGGGTGCAACAGGCGATCACTATGGCATGGTAAACCGATAATGCCCCTGGATGACACACACCCGACTCGAGTGCGATTGGCGTGACGCGACGGATATATTCGCCCTCTCACGTACCCCTTGCAGCAGGAAGTCGAGCGGAATATAGCAGGGGAATGCGAGCGAAGGAGAGCGCGCGAGCAGGTGAGGAAAGCGGCGTTCCGAGGGATTGGCACCTACGCTGGGCGGGGGTCGGTCAGGTGGTACGGTCATGCTGGCTTATGACGTCATGCCTTCCACTCTGTTCTCCTCCTCCTCCTCCTCTTCCTCCCCCTCCCCATCTTCTTCCCCTCTCCCTCGCTTGCTGATGCTGGAGGAACGGTGAGACGGCTCATTCCAAATTTTCCTCAAGTTTCTTGTCGTTTTTACGTCACTGTCTCCCCCTTCCTCCCTCTCCCTCCCCCTTCCTCCCTCTCCCTCCCTCTCCTTCCCTCTCCCTCCTTCTCCTTCCCTTTCCCTTCCATTCTCCCCCTCACTCTCTCTCTCTCTCTCTCTCTCTCTCTCTCTCTCTCTCTCTCTCTCTCTCTCTCTCTCTCTCTCTCTCTCTCTCTCTCTCTCTCTCTCTCTCTCTCTCTCTCTGTGCGTGCGTGCGTATGTGTGCATGTATCGAGAATGGTTCATGTGGCATAAACCGGTAGCGATGGAGCGAAAGGGACGGGTCAGAGTCGGCGAAGCTTTGGTCACGGCGCCACGGTGTCCAGACGCTGACATTATTTCCTGTGTCTCATTTTAGCATGGTTCTTTTTTACGATTCTGTGTTATCGTTTTAGTGTCTCTCTTTTGCGTTTCTCTTCCGCACTCTCTGCAGAACACACTGTAAAGTTCAGCAATACTTCTCTCTTAAAGTTGTAGGGTCGCTGTATTCAACATTTCAGCTTTACATATCCATCTACTCCTTGCATACATACATACGCATATACGAAGAAATACACAAGCAAATACGCATGCACGCACACAGATGCACATGCAAGCACACGGGTACATACCCACGCACATGTACATGCAGAGGCACGGACACGTACACACAAAGGCACGGACACGTACACACAAAGGTACGGACACGTACACACAAAGGTACGGACACGTACACACAAAGGTACGGACACGTACACGCAAAGGTACGCACACGTACACTCTGAGGCATGGGCATGTACACGCACGGACACGTACACGCAAAGACATGAACACATACACGCAAAGGCACACACACACATACACACACACACACACACACACACACACACACACACACACACACACACACACACACACACACACAAATCTGTGTGTGTACTCCCCCCCCCTCTTCCTCCTTAAATACAGTCATGAATTTATTCCTACCCTCCTTCCCCTCGTCCGTCCTCCCTGTAGGAAAGATCCTCCGGGATGACTTTCATTTTGACGTATCACTGCTAACCGATGAGGCCAACAACATATTTTCTTTTTCTCTTTCTCTTTTTGCTTCCCTTCGGCCAGGAAGACGGAGAAGGAGCCTCGGGACAGGTTAAAGCTGCAGACCTCCTCGTTTCCTGTTGCGGGGGCCGTAGCTCCTCCGCATCTTCTCCTTCCTATAGTCCTTCTCCTCCTTCCTTAGCTATTCCCTTCTGCTCTCCTCTCTCCTTCCTCCCTGCTTTTCTTTTCTTCTTCCTCACATCTACGTATTAGCGAGGTGGAATTACTCATCTTGTGGCTTATTGGACGGTCCTATTGACTCGGCCCCCTTGCCGTATTTGCCTTAAGGTTTACCTCTACTCATTAGTGAGGTAGAAGGTCACTCCTTTTTTAACAAATAGGCGTCGTCTGAGGACCTTTCTATTAGTTTAGGAATTCTGTGGGGAAGGAATGGAGTGCAGAAGGTAAGCGGGGATAGGAGTCCATGTGGAGGAAGACGGGGAAAGGAAGATCCCCTCCTACCCCCCACAAGGATTACGATTGTGCTAATGGAGTGACCACGGCGCGTTCGTCCTCCCTCCCGACCGCCCTCGCTACCCTGGTGTCACAAGGTCATGGGCCATCGTGGCTCGATGCCCATGCCCTCTGCGTGCGGTCATTTCAGCCCTCCTCGACCATGTGCGTCTTGTTGTCCCACACCTGTTTGTACAGGATTGTTGTTACGCTCATGTGCGTATGAACTTGAGCTCCTATATGTATTATGACATATGTTTTACATTCAACTAAAACGAAATACAACCATGGATATAATAAGTAGTCTGTAAGTGGTTTGAATTATCGTTTTGTAATTTGATGAAGGACAAAATACGAGACATTCGTAATTTAGATAAAATGTGACTGTGAATATGAAGTTCATCCCCTTCCTGCTCTCTGTAGATGATGAAACTGGATAACCCTTCGATTTTTTTTGCCCCTAGAGGACCTACAAGTCCTCGTCAGACGCGAGAACTTGTGCTCTGCTGACACTCCACTGGCTAATAATGCCTTGTTGTCTTTCGATTTGTCGTGCGTAAGCGTTCGCTAGCGAGTGTTGTTTTGTCTACTGACGATGAAGACATTACACACGCGTGTCAGCAACTGGTGTGTAATCCACTGTATGAGTGTGTGTGTATGTGTGTGTCTTCGCCCCGAGGGAACCGGAGCTGTCCCATTTAACCCTTATTGGGCCGAGTGGGCGCCTTCTATAGAGATGGCTATCTTATCGTTGAGGGTTAGTCTAGGCTACTTTTTTTCTGAGGGTGGGGTACTTTTTTTTCTTTTTCTTTTTTTCCTCTTTTACTTTTTTCCATACTGTTCATCAGAGTGTGAAAGGCGAAAGGGATTCTTTGATGAAAAGTTATGAATGTATGGCTTTAAAGTTCTCCCCCTCCCCCCGTCTTTCTCTCTCTCTCTCTCTCTCTCTCTTTCTTTCTTTCTTTCTCTCTCTTTCTCTCTTTCTCTCTTTCTCTCTTTCTTTCACACACACACACACACGCACGCACGCACGCACGCACGCACGCACATACACACACACAAAGAAAGGGAATATGAAGTCTCTTTTTGCTGCGCGTCCATTGTGTAGGCCTGTAGGCGCCTCCAAGCTGTGATCATCCATATATCTCGGCTTCGCCGTAGCCTCCCGAGCGAATAGACTACTCGACCTTATGCCCAGATACCCATCGCCAGATACTCGCCGCAGTTTCGACCCCCGTGCCCTTCGTGCCCTTCGAAGGGGTGGCGTCGTGAGAACAATGGAGTTTCGTGACGGCTGCCTTATGTCGCTTCAATGACTCGCAATATTGTTATCGTTGATATATAAGGTCACGAGAAGAAGGGAAAAAAATGGAAACGATAGTGAAAAGGATAGTGACTCGTGTACGGCTAACCTTTATTTGATCATGATTTTTTTAAATCTATCCATCTATCTATCAAGCGATCTATCTATGTATCTTTATCCCTATCTATATGTGTGTATGTTTATGTGTATATGTATATATATGTCCATGTGTGTGTGTGTGTGTGTGTGTGTGTGTGTGTGTTTGTGTGTGTATGTGTGCGCTTATGTATATGTCCATGTACAGTAGATATAGTTTTATCTCTTTAATAACGGTTTCAACTTGGATGTGGATTTTTAAGGGCGAACAGACGTAGAAAGGCAAGTGGCATTTGTGGAAGAGTGTTGAGGGGTTCTTGACGCACCATGTCATCATGGGCTACAGCTTTAAGGCCGAACGCGTTGTTTCACTTCCCTTTTGGGGCAAGGTTGGCTTTTGATTAAATTTTGCTTTCGTTGTTTTTTTGTTTGTCGCCTCGTTGTGAAAATTATATATTTTTCCACTTTTTTTTACGGACGACGAGTTTTAATGATTGTGAGTGCTATTGGACAGAGTAATTTATTTATGTGTATTTGGGAGTAGGAATAGATGTATTCATTATTGTTAGCTGCAGGTGCAAACTTTGGATAATTGTTGGTATAGTTTGATTACGGCGGAAAGATGGACAGGTGCCATTTCTTCCTCTTTTTTCTTCCTCGACATCTCCTTCGCCTCCTCCTCCTCCTCCTCCTCCTCCTCCTCCTCCTCTTCCTCCTCCTCTTCCTCCTCTTCGTCCACCTCCGTCTCTTCTTTTTCATTATCATCATTGTCCTCTTCTTCCTACCCCTGTATCTCCACTTCTCCTTACCCCCTCTTCTTCTTCTTCCTCATCCCCTTCCTCCTCATCCTCATCCTCATCCTCATCCTCATCCTCATCCTTACACTCACACTACCCCGCACCTCATCCTATCTTCCCCCGCCCCTACCCCCACCCCCACCAGCCGCCCCCATAAGTATCATAGACTCCATTAGTAATAGAAATGGTCTTTATGGAGTATAATTGGATAATTTTTTCACTCCACAAGGAGACTGATGACAATTTCTCAACCTCCAAAGACCCTTTTTGTGACGTATCGACGCGGGAATAGAAAGGTGAGATGCGGCACAAGGAGGTTGTGTGTGTGTGTGTGTGTGTGTGTGTGTGTGTGTGTGTGTGTGTGTGTGTGTGTGTGTGTGTGCGTGTGTGTGTGCTTGCTTGCTTGCTTGTTTGTTTACGGGATGGGTGGGTGGTCTTAGAGATCAACTGTGAATACGTGACTGCCATAAAATTCGAATCGAGATGGGCGTGCCTTTAGGGGCGGAGCTCGTGTATAGATTTATAGGAACGTGTGTGGATGTGCAGCACGAGTAAGATGCAACAAGAGAAAGACAGGCAGACAAGCAGACAAATGAGAACAGAGAGATAGACAGACAGACACATCGATCGTGGCACCGAAGTGGGCCGAGGGAAGGGGATCGGATCTCGCTTATCCTACTCTTGCATTTATTTCCCGTTCGATAATATGAGAGGGTCTTGCTTATATTACTTTATTACTATTGTTGTTTATTAAGTTTGTCATGTATAGATTGATAGATTTATGAATATAAAAGTTTCTCTTTAATTTTGTGTTTAAACCATGTTGTACTTTATTAATTTTAGGATTATTAGCACGGGTATTTTATGACGGATGTGCTGGAAAGTAATTCGCTTAAAAAATATGGATGACGACGTTCTCAAAGCACATCCGGGACTTTCATTTGGCTCTGCTTGGGTTGCTGACGCCGCCCACGCCCGTGTCCGGAGGAGAAAGTGGTGAAGGCGGGGCGGGGCGGGGCGGAGGGGAGCTCTGTCTTGGCTCTTGCGATTGGTCACTTATATCTTTTATCTCTCGGTTAGTCCCTTTTTTATATTTCAATCTCCTTTTGGTATCAATCGTCGCTTTATATCCCATCTTTATCCTGCGATTGGTCCCTTTGTATTTTTTTATCTTATTTTTGTATTTATTATTAAATTTTTGGTAAACAAGTCTATTCATTCAATATAATCTCCCATCTTTGCTTTTGTCTGTATCATCATGGGTCTGCCTTCAGAGTATGTTTTCCCCTGCCGTGTATCTCTCTCTCTCTCTCTCTCTCTCTCTCTCTCTCTCTCTTTCTCCACCTTCATTTTTTTATCTCCGATCTTTGTTTTGTCCGCATTTCTTTGTTTTGTCCGCGGCCCCGTTTAGTCCGGAATTCTCCCTATCTTTGTTGTATCGCGATCGTCGAGATTTTGACTATCGTATTTCCTTCCAACTGGTTTTCAATAGTTGAGTGAGGATCAGAAATGTTCTTCGTAGCTCGGCATAAGGAAGGATATTTTCATTTTTGTTGGTCACGTAATATGTCTTCTTGAAAGGGGCCGGCTCGTCCACTCCTTCCTTTGAATGGATGTGATAAATCGTGGCTCGCTCCTTCGGTCTGTGATGTACCTAGATCTCACATCCATCCTATCTCCCTCCTGCCCTCCTCCTTTCGTCCTCCTCCTCCTCCTCTTCCTCCTCCTCCTCCCTCTACCCCCCCCATCCCCTTTTCCTCCCCGTTCGCTTGATAAATAGATAGATAGATTGATAGATAGATATACATATATAAATATATAATTATATACATATATATATATATTATATGATACGCTTCAAGCACGTGTATGCCCTGCGTCTATGCGGGCATGCGTGTCAGATGAATAAGGATGACACTGATTCCATCGTAAGTAATGGATGAAAGATATGTTTATTCTTTAACGATTGGCCAATGTCTTTACTGAATAATAATAATAAAGTTTCGTATATTATACGTGTTGTTCACTGCGGTTATGAAGCAGCCATATTATGTAAGATCACGTTCTTTGCTGCTATCACGTTTGCAGAGTGTTAGGTAATGATGTGTTATAACGAACCAGATGACATAGACCGACGAAGCTACTAATGTCAGAGAGGAGAGTGATGATGTGAATACTGCTGTGTTCACGGCGACGATGATGATGATGTGCGGCAAAGCATGAGGTGGCCGTGGCAAGGAGCTCTCTAGCGAAACCTCCAGGCCATTTAGCTCTCGGCTGGGCGATCTGTGGACGTGTTGGGGCTTACTACTGACGGCGAGGTGCACCACTTTGCCTGCCGGGAGACCTGCTGTTGATATAGTACCTACGCGCTTAAACGTATGCACGCGAGTGTATGTTGGTGTTTGTCTCACACACATGTGAATAGAAAACGCACGAATGCACACACGCGGACTTGTTTGACGTCATTATTGCAGCCACTTTTCCCCACGCAACCTACATGCGTTCACGTACCAATAGGCTGTGGACGGTTGTGTTTTGAAATCACGTCACATGAGAGCGGGAAAACTTATCTTACATCACATCCGGCGGTGGTGGCTAAGTTAGTGTATCTGTCAGTGTCAGTACTACAGAGGGCGTGCCTAGGCGACGCTGCTCAAGCTTTACCGAACGCGCCACGATAGCATCTTTTAGTTAGTTACGCGCAGGGATAGAGTTCCCGACGGTGCTCTTTCGTAAAGGTCTCGCGGCGTTGCGCTAGTTTCCCAGTCGTGTGTGACATTCGTAACGAAAGGTCCGTCCGCCGTGAGAGCCCAGAGGAGTAGCAAGGACGTCAGGCGTGTGTTTATGGAAAGGCTACGAGCAGGACACTCGTGACCCCATTACTGTGAGCGTGTGTGTGTCACCCCGTGCCAGTGCCAGTGCCAGAGCCCCGCTCTGTGCCGTCTTTGTTAGTCCTCGCTCCCTGGCTGGCCTGCTGTCTCTCCTACCAATTAACGGTGCCTCGGGGCGTCACCCTTGATCCTGAAGGAGGCAATGTAGGAAAGCGCGGACTCCTGTTGAGAGCACCGCCCTCCCGCCCCTACCCCCTTCTATTACCGTGAAAAGACAACAAAAACAAAAACAAGTAAAATGTTCCACACGAAAACGTCTATGAGTGTAAGCGTAAGTATTAGCGTGAGCACTGTTAAACTTTTGATGGTGGTGTAAGACTTCTTTTTTTTTCTTTGACTATCGCATACTTCAGGCAGTGAGAGTGTAGTGGAACCTGTGAAGTCGACCATGCCAGGCTGTGAGGTCCTGTTCACAGCTGTGTTGCTGCGTCATGTAAAAGGCCCACTTAGTAAAGAGAGAGGCTGGTTGTTGTGTCGCTAGTTTTTCTCTTCCATGGTGCTGGATTTATTTCTGGAGGTTCGCTGCTCGTCGTCCTTTTTTGTCAACTTGCGATGAAAGAGATACAGATAAGGCACAGGCAGGGAGACCAAGCGTAGACAAAGTAAGAGTAAGTGTGCGCATGTGTCTGAGTGCGTGTGTGCGTGTGATTGCGTGTGTGCATTCAGGTGCATGTGCGTGTGAGGGAGACAGACAGGGTTTGTTTATATACAACGAGAATGCATGTGCTTCTGTTTCTGCTGTGGAATCAAAACCCGGCGCCATCCGCTCCAACCTGATTATCGCAAGAGGGAGCCAGAGTATTGTTCTCCCGCGGGTTTTTTTTTCTGCCCTGGGTTAATTAACTATTTCTGTCGTGTGCTTGTGGTCTCCCAAAAAGGTAATGCATGCAGATCCTTTCTCTCTTAACTCGTCCTAATGATTTGGATATGTATAAAACATGTAGAAGAGACATGGGGTTCACGTCGGGGGAACACAGTTTAAAAAAAAAGGTTTGGGCGAGGCTCATGTTACAGGTGCGTGGCGTGAGGACCCGCTTGGCCTTGTTGAACTGATTCCGCACGAGGGGAAATTTGGGGGAAATTGCATTAGCTGACGCGAGGAAGAGAAGGGGTATACGTGGCGAAAGGAAAGAGGAGGAGGAGGAGGAAAAGGGAAGTCTGGTAGGTGGTGGAGTTGATGATGGAGTGGGGAGGGGAGGCGAGGGAGGGGAAAGGATGTCATGAGTGAGGGGAATTAAAGGAATGAGAAATAAGACAGGATAGGTAGGTAGAAACGACTATTATGGGAAGGCTTTGATGGATTGGTTCAGGTTTAGAAAAGTTATTCTTTTTCATAAAGGTCACTGCATATCAAAATAATTTACTCGAGCTTCGAAAGCCAACTGGTTCATATATTCGGTTTCATGCTCCTCGTTTTATGTCACCCCAAAAACTCTTTAATCCTGCACATTCACCCATGAATTCAATATACGATTCACTTGCCATTTATGCACTCTCACTCCCACTCGCTCACTCTCTTTTCAACTAGTTTCCCTCGCGATATTACCCCAGCCCTCGGTCACCCTAGCGCCCCGAGCATCACGCCTGACATTATTTTCACCAACACCTCATCCACTCATCCCCGCCCGACCGCCATCGCTTCAACCTGTCCCCTAACAACGCCTTTTCCTCCTTTGCAGTTGCAAAGCAAGCGCGAGATGTTCTTCAAGAGTGACGGCAGCAGCGGCGGAGGCTCTGGCGGAGGAGGTGCCCCCTTGGCCGCGCCCTCGACCGCCCCTCCCGCGCCCCCTGTGACAGCGCCCTCGACCGCGCCGCCCCCACCCCCCAGCGCCAACAGCGCCCCCGCCGCAGCGCCCGCCAACGTCGCCTCCATCAAGGAACAGCTCCTCACCACCAAGGAGCGGAAAGAACACAAAGATGAAGAAAACAAAGAGGTATGTCCAAGGGCCGTTTCCAGCTGATTGCATTCTACGTGTTTCTTTCTTTTTTTTATTCATTTTAGGAAGAAATGTCATAATCGCCAAATGATGTGTGTTCATTATCTGATTACCTTTCATATCTTTTGTTTGTGATTTGTTTGCATGATCGTGCTTGTAGCGAGAGCGGATTTTGACTTTCAATTCAAAGCAGACGTGCATATAGAATTGTTTTCCTTTTTTAAAATCTGTTAAAGAAAAAAGATGGATGGTCTATTAGCTCCCCTACCACCCACTTTGTTCTACCAAGCTGAGAACATATTTTCTTTCTTTAGTTATTCAAGCATTTATTATGTAACGCAATTTCGCAGTCGTTGCTTCATGTTGCGGACTTACAAGCAGCAGATACTCACGCAAGGAACGAGTGCGTATCCCTCCCTCATTGTGGAAGTAGAATCATCCTGTTATTTCATTTTTTTTTCCTGCCTTTCACCCCTCCTCTCTCTTCTTTTTTGTCCCCTCCCTTCTTCACCCCTATCTCTTTCCTCCCTATTCCCACCCCTTCCTTTTCCTCTCCTTCTTTCCCCTCCCCCTCCTTCTTTCACCGCCCCCTTCTTTCACCCTTCCTCTCTCTCTCACTCCTCTTTCCTCCCTCCCCCACTCTCCTTTCCTCCTTTTCCCATTACCCCTTCCTCCTCTCCATCTCGTTTTTTCCCCTCTCCTTTTTTTCAACCCTCCTCGTCCTCTACTCCTTACATCCCCCCCCCCCTCTCCTTGTATCCCCTATTTCCCTTTTTTCCATCCTTCTCCTTCTGCCCCCTCCCCCTCTTCTTCTCTTCCTGCCGTCTCTCCTTTTAGCCCTCTCCTTCCCTCCCTCTTCCTCTCCCCCCCTTCCTCCCTCCTCCTCTCCCCCTTCCTCCCTCCTCCTCCCTACCCCACTGATGCCACTTCTCCTCCTTCCTCCTTTCCCCTCTCTAGCTACCTCTCCCCCCCTCTCCCCATCTACCCCTCCATCCATCCTTCCATCCTTCCATCCTTCCCACTCTGTCTGTCGTCGTAATCATGACAAAGTAATAACGCATATTGTGGCCTTCCCTTCCATGTTAACGAGATCTTCCTTTGTGGCTTTATCTCCTTTGTTCTTATTTTATGTATGTATGTGTGTGTTTGTTTGTCTGTCTATTTGTCTGTGTATGTTTATGCATTCTGTGTAAGTCTGTGTGTGCGTTATCTCTTGTGTTATTGTTGATCATATTCGTTTCTTAACTTGCCACTCCCTCGGTTATTTCGTTTGATGTACTGTAAATGGGATGACGCCTGTTTTACCTTGGTTGTTATTCCCTTCCTTTTCTTTTCCCTGACCTCCGCCCTTACTCCCCTCGGCCGAAACACAACCAAATGTCGCAAATACCCGCTGGAAGTGGAAATGGCGTTGCGGTTAAACCTTTCGCTCCCGTCGCTCCCCTCCCCCTCCTCCTACCCCTACCCCTATCCCCCCCTTCCCTCCCCTCCCCTCCTCCTACCCCTATCTCCCCTCCCCTCCCCCCCTTCCTCTCCCTCCCCCCTCCCGCTACCTTGTGCAACACGAACTCGTTCCTTCCCACCACTGCCGTCTTAGCGGACCCGTGCCGTATTGGTCACATATAAACCCGGCGGCTACGGAGTGCGTGGATTGCGTGTGCCATGGCTAGTTAAGATTTCTCTTCCTTTGGCTATTTCGCCGTGTCGTCATGCAACGGATCGGATGCGAAATAAAAAACGAGTCCGTCACTTTTGGAGGTCTTGAGTTGTACCTCATGTTGCTCTGTATTGCACGGGCGGCCGTTCACTCTCGAGATTATGTGAGAAGTCGGGAAAGGGAAATGGCCTTGTGAATTAACGTTTGTTCAATGGATGCACACGAAAACTTTATACCGGATAATAATGTGTTATTTCATTTTTTTTATGATAAATGTTCTTTTTTTGAATGATTAGTTTATCTTGTTTCGGGTCTGTTAATAGGAGCTAATTAATGGGACGTGTGGGTAATGGCAAGTTTGAAACACTACGAGAGTGCGTCATGTTCTGTGAGCGTGGTTATGTGTGTACGATTATTGTCTGTGCGTGTTTGAAGTCGACGTCGATTTATTACGGTGAATGGCAGGCTGACGAAGCTGAGGCTCCGAATGACGGATCGACTGAAGGGGAGCCACAAGGCTCTTACCTTATGCGGATTTATTATTATTATTATTATTATTCCTAGTCGTGTTTTTCTTTTTTCTTTCATTTTTCTTCTTTCTTCTTCTTTCTTTTTCGCGTTACCTTGTTTCACTCCTCACGCTCACGATCCCGCAGCGCGCCACGTCAATCGAAGTGTGTCAGGGTTGAGTTAGGCGGATCAGTGCCTTCGGGAGTGCGAAAGGCGACTGTGATTCCCTCAGGTGAATGGAAGGGGGCTTCGAGAGACACGCTAGGTGCAGGGAGGGCGGCGAGAGGAGAAGATGGGTAATCGAGAAGGTGAGTCATAGGGCGTAACTAGTGACAGCCATGAGCAAGAAGGTTGGCCAGCGTAGAGGGAAAGGTCCATTGGTGATGATAGGAGGGGAGGGGGGGGGGCATAGGATGTGTTGAGTGTGACGGTGAGGGTTGATAGTGATGATAAGAGGGAAGGATAGAGTTATTGTGTGTTGAGTGTGATAGTGAGGGTTGACGGTGATGATAGGGGAGTAGGGTAGAGTTATTGTGTGTTGAGTGTGATAGTGAGGGATGATGGTGAGGAAGATGATGGAGGGAAGGGGTTAGTATGTGGCGAGTGTGAGAGTGAGGGTTGATTATGGTGGTAGGTGGGGTTAGTGGTAGAGTTAGTATATCATGAGGGTATTAGTGGGTGTTGATGGTGATGCTAGGTAGGGAGTACGGCAGAGTTGGCATGTGGCAAGTGAGATGGTGGGAATTGAAAAGGATGTAGAGTTTAGAGAGTAGAATGAGGTGTGGTTGAAGCGTGAGAAGAGGGAAGTCCATGGCGGTTTTTAACGATGGATGATAGAAGTCGACGTAAAAGTGCGGTCGCTCGAGCTGGTTGGTGTGTTCAGCGAAGCAGCATGTCCATCTCTCTCTCCTCTAGACTTCGTTACGTAGGTCTTGAAGGTGTGGATCGGACGGGTGGGGGGAGGTAGGTAGGGAGGGAGGGAGGGAGATGACGGTTGCCGATAGGAGATGACGCATCGGCGTTAGAGCAGCGAGATAGATTAGTGATAACGGTTTGAGATGTACGGGAAGAGATGTGCTAGTGACGGAGGTTGGCGTATAATTGACGTTGCGCGGGTCGAGGGATGTTTATTGCTATTTGTTTATTTGTGAACTTTTTTTTAAGGCGGGGGGGGTAGGGGGTCCATGCCACTAGAAGGGTTGATTGGCGAGAGAGATTGAGGTGATATTAATTTTTACCATCGCCCTATGCTCTTTGCTTGAATTTTGTTCCTCCCGTCTCCAGTCTGCGACACGTTTTTGTGTCTCGTTTCACTTGCTTGCCTGTTTATTCTTCCGTTCTTTGAACCTTTCCTCTCTTCCCCTTCTTCTATCCGTCTTTGGCTCCTCGCATCCATCCATACTTCCTTCCTCCCCCATCTCCCACCCCTACCCCCCCACCCCCACCCTCACCCCCACTCCCCCATCCAGACCTCCCATTATCGGAGTGCCACGACGCATGACACCGCCGACGTAGGCAAGAGATGCAGGCGAAGGGCGAGCGAGAGTCGCCTCGTTTCACTCGCTCGATCACACGGCGAGCTAGCGATTTCCCCCCCCCCTTTTTTTTCATCGCTATTTCTTCGCTCCTGGTCACGTGCGCGGCTTTTAACGTCTCTAATTAACGCCGGTGCAGAGCGTTCTTGCTTCTGTTTTTTTTTTTTTTTTCGTTTTTGTCCTTGTGGCCCATGTTTGTGATTAGTGTGCCATGTAGCGAAGGTGACAGGGACCCACCTACAGGTTCCCGGCGCCGGAGGAGGAGGCGGAGGGAGGAGAGCGGAGGGTGGCGGCGCCCGCGGGCATCGAGGCGAGAGAGGAGGATCATCTGTGAGTGTTCTGAGTGAGGCCGCCGTGCCCCTCACGGTGCCTCATTGCGTCACACGTCACTCACTCGCACACCAAGCCGCCGTCGCCTCACCACAACCAACCGCCACAATCGTGCACCTTATCTCTTGCTCTCGCTCTTTATCTCTCTTTTTTTCTCGTTCTCTCACGCCCCTCCCCCTCCTCTCTCTCTCTCTCGGTTACTTACATCATAAAAGGATGAGGTAACATAGGTTATCCTCACCCCAATAGAAAGAGAGAAACTGTGCGAATATGTGAGTGTGTGTGTGTGTGTGTGTGTGTGTGTGTGTGTGTAAGTGAGTGAGTGAATACACACAAATAAAATTCAGTTAACTTGTTTTGTTTGTTAGATTACGCAGTGAAAGGAGTAGGTGGGATTTAGAGCGGCGAGTTGAAAAGGGATTCAACAAGAATTGATGTTACGTGGCCCTGCAAGTTTGTAGGTTTTTCGTTTACGCTTCAACCTATGTTTGTTTTTGTTAGAATCGGAATGTAAAGTAATAGTAAATAAGGCGTAATTTAAGGAGACGAAGTGGATTGCTGAAATTGTTTTCAGAAATAGTCGCAGCACTTGAAATGACGCCATGTTTTAAAATAACTTTTTTTTCTTCTTCTTTTCTTTCTTTCGCTTTCGCTCAGTATGCCTTCTTTTCTCTTCTCGCCATTCACGTCCTTTGCTCGTAATGTTTAATCTCCCTTTCCCTCTACCTCTCCCTTTTTATCTCCCTTTCCTATGTGTATGTTTGTATGTATGTATATGTACACAAACACACATACATATATACATACAGACAAATATGCCGTGTATTTATAGCATGTAAATGCGTGCATTTAGTTTTAAGGGTGTGTTTATGGGGGGGGGGGGGTGCAGACGTGCTTGTGTCTTCCATTGCAAAATAAAACAGCAGGAGTAAGTCATAACAAATCATGTTCGTCGTGCAAAACCGAGTGATAGAACATTGTTAGTTTTCCTGTTTATCCAGACTGTTTTGTTCATCTATTGCTCAACTATCTATCCTTTTCCTCCTTTTCATGGGCTTGTCAGGGGCGACCCGCTTCGTGTGTGTAAGTGTGTGTGTGTGTGTGTGTGTAAGTGTGCGTTTGCGCCGTTCGCCTCTAGGATTGGAAAATAGACTCGGAACTAGTCGCCTGTTTATTCTTACTTGTCTTGAACGGGAAATTATGTCATCACTTCTTTGTTGAAATTGTGACCGTTGTTTACAAAAGGAGTCTCTCTTCTTCTTTTTCTTCTTCTTCTTCTTCTTCTTCTTCTTCTTCTTCTTCTTCCCCTCCCTCTCCCTCTTCTCCCCCTCCCCTTCCCTCCTCCTCCTTCTCCCTCGCCTCCCCCTCCCTCTCCCTCGCCTCCCCCCTCCTCCTCTCTCTCCCAAGCCTCCCCTCTCCCTCCCTTCCTCCCTTCATGCCTAATCTTCTTCCTCCTCTTTCGTCCACCTTCTTTTTCCTTCTTCTCCTCCACCTCCATCTCCACCTCCTCCTTCTCCCCCCCTCTTCTACCTCCTCCTCCTCCCCCCTCCTCTTTACCCTTCCCCTTCTCCCCTCCCCCTCCATACTCCACCATATCTCGGTGACCCGATGCGGGCAGGAGTAGGAGGAGGAGGAGGAGTAGGAGGAAGAGGAGGAGGTCGAGGTCGAGGAACGCGCCAGAGCTACGCCTCTTGAGCTCGCCATGTGTTTATTTGCTGGCGAAGAAGAGCCGCTGATTATTGCAGCTGTTAATAGAGCGTCTTTTGTTCGGCCAGGTATTTTAATTCGGGATGGGGGAGGGTGACGTCGGAGGGAGTTGCTTGTGTTTTTGAATGTGATTCTCTCTTTCTCTCATTAATCTCTTTCTTTTCTTTCTCTCTCTCTCTCTCTGTGTGTCTCTCTCTCTCGTTGATGAAAAGTTATGAATGCATGGTCTTTAATTAAGTCTCCTCTCTATCTATCTATCTATATATCTATCTCTCTCTCACTCTCACTCTCTCACTCTCGCGCTCTCTCTCTCTCTCTCTTGCTCTCTATCTGGTGTGTGTTCGGTGTGCCGTTCACTAGAGAGCTAGTCTCCGTTGTCGTTGTGATGGCAGGGTATTGCCGAGGAGAGGCCGAGAAGGGGGTATGTGGTGATGGGGGAGGGGGGGAGGGTCTGAAGGGCCGCGATCATGTGAACGCCATTGTTTTCCAGTCGAGGAGCCAGCTGGGACAGAGGAATGAAAGCACTGTGGCCACGAAAGAGAGAGAGAGAGAGGGAGAGAGAGAGAGAGAGAATTGGACTCGAAATCTCCCTGGCTCTCCTTCCCCCTCGGAATTCATATTTTTATTCATTTCTGCATCATTTTTTTTTTTTTTTATCCTTCACGCCGAGCGACAGTTCCCGATAATTCGCAAAGAACCCCGACGCCGCGTTGTTGCGCTCGACCGGCCAAGCGGCGCGGCGGCTTAGACACGGCCGGCGGTGCAACAGGCGATCACTATGGCATGGTAAACCGATAATGCCCCTGGATGACACACGCCCGACTCGAGCGCGATTGGCGTGACGCGACGGATATATTCGCCCTCTCACGTACCCCTTGCAGCAGGAAGTCGAGCGGAATATAGCAGGGGAATGCGAGCGAAGGAGAGCGCGCGAGCAGGTGAGGAAAGCGGCGTTCCGAGGGATTGGCACCTACGCTGGGCGGGGGTCGGTCAGGTGGTACGGTCATGCTGGCTTATGACGTCATGCCTTCCACTCTGTTCTCCTCCTCCTCCTCCTCTTCCCCCCCCCCCCTCCCCATCTTCTTCCCCTTTCCCTCGCTTGCTGATGCTGGAGGAACGGTGAGACGGCTCATTCCAAATTTTCCTCAAGTTTCTTGTCGTTTTTACGTCACTGTCTCCCCCTTCCTCCCTCTCCCTCCCCCTTCCTCCCTCTCCCTCCCTCTCCTTCCCTCTCCCTCCTTCTCCTTCCCTTTCCCTTCCATTCTCCCCCTCACTCTCTGTCTCTCTCTCTCTCTCTCTCTCTCTCTCTCTCTCTCTCTCTCTCTCTCTCCCTCTCTCCTTCCCTCCCTCTCCCTCTCTCTCTCTCTCACTTTATCTCTTTCTCTCCCATTCTCTCTCTCTCTCTCTCTCTCTCTCTCTCTCTCGCAACATTTGTGCTCCTTATCTCTTATTCTCGCTCTTTATCTCTCTTGTTCTCGGCCCCTCTCTTTCTTTGCCTATCACTGTTTTTTTTTCCTGTTTTCCTTCTCGTCCGTGTTTCGTGTACAGCACTGTTGACATTAACCCGGCATGGCATCCTTAGTGTTTGAACTGCAATCTGAGACTCCGCTTCCATTACTCTTTTGAATTTGAATTTTTGAATTTCACCGTTAATTTTCTCTGGAATATTTTGCAAGGAGGTTTATATTTGACGATTTTTTTTCTGCTTCTTCGTCTCTTTTTCCTCTTCTTTCTCTTTCCTTCTTTTCTCCTTTTCCCTCTCCATCATCATTATCATCATCACCATCATTACCATCATCATCACCCCCTCTTTCTGCTCCTCTTTCTTTTCTATTTTCTCCCCCTCTCCTCCTTTTTCTTCTTTGTGTTCGTTTACGCTTGAAAACATTGTCCGATGTGTGTGCACTGTCCGTTTCGTTTGATTTTATGCGTCAATTTACGTTTTCAAGTTTATGTTTATGATTTTGGGTGATATTGATTGTTGTTATTATTGTTATACTTATTGTGAGTTTCATTACAATCAACATCATCATCGTCATCACTTCATCATAACTATCACCATCATCACCACCGTCGTCATCATCATCATCGCCACCACCACCACCCTTTTTATCCTTTAGTTTGTACTGTAACTTCAAATCCTTGTTGTACATCAACGAACAAAATATAGCCCCATAGGTTCTGCTTGCAAGCCCCTTTCAAGATAATGAGAGTGTGGATTGCCATTACCAACTGCCCCATGATTCCACCTTGCACGAGCACCATTTTTTTTTTTATCGTCGATCACTATTTTCATACAATCCTAATCCCCCCCCCCAATTAAATTTCCCCGTCCATCTATCTCCCGTCTACCCCCCCCCCAATTTCCCCGTCCATTCCCCCCCCATGTCCTGTCCATTCCCACCCTATCCCCCGTCTATTCCCTCACAAAATTTCCCCGTCCATTCCTCCCCTCCCCTCCGTTTTCCCGTTAATTTCTCCTCCCCCCACCCATTTCCCCGTCTAATCCTTCCACCCATTTCCCTTAACCAATCCTCCCCCCCCCCTTTCTCCCCCATCCAGCCCCTCCCCCAATACCCTTCTCAATCCTCCCCTCCACCATTCCCCCCCATCCAATCCTCCCATTATCCCATGTTGTTCCTTACCACCGCATGCATCACGATTTCTCGCCGGATAAAACGACTGCCATTTAATTTGTCGTGAATGAGGGAAGGCAACGAGCGCGTGTGTGTTTGTGTGTTTGCGTGTGTGTGTATGTGTGTGCGTGCGTGCGTGCGTGTTTGTTGTCACCCACTATTTGCTTTTAGGTGAATGTTGGTATTCCGCCGCTGTGCCGTGAGTGCAACACCTGCGCTACACTTGTTTGGAGGTGTGTTAGAGAGAGAGAGAGAGAGAGAGAGAGAGAGAGAGAGAGAGAGAGAGAGAGAGAGAGAATACATGAGTTATTAGATGGTTAATGGCTATTCAAGTTAGATCTTAAATCTATAGTACGTTGACCCTCCCACAGTCCAGGATGTAGTTGCTGGTCCACGTACTAATAATGTCTTGCTTGTCCAGCGTGACGTGGCTCACAGGTTTCTCTCTCTCTATCTCTCGCCCTCTCTCTCCTTCTCTCCCTCTCTCGCCCTCTCTCTCCCTCTCTCTCCCTCTCTCCCTCTCTCCCTCTCTCTCTCTCTCCCCCTCTCTCCCTCTCACCCCCCTCTCTCTCTTCCCTCTCTCCTCCCACCTCTCTCTCTCTCTCTCTCTCTCTCTCTCTCTCTCTCTCTCTCTCTCTCTCTCTCTCTCTCTCTCTCTCTCTCTCTCTCTCTCTCTCTCTCATTCTCTCTCTCTCTCTCATTCTCTCTCATTCTCTCTCATCCATCATTCATCATTCCTCCCTCTGTCCCTTCTCTCCTCTTCCTCTCTCTCTCTCTCGCTCCCTCCAACATACGTGGTCGCGCTCGGGGCAACGGGATAATGTGAGGAAGATCTCTAGTTCTTGTCCGTTTCATGGTTAGAGCGTTCACCCTCTCCATCAATTTCATTTCTTGTCATCGTTAGTGTATTTTTTATTTAGACATATAAAGCACGTTTTTTTCATACTGCGTGTGTGTTTGTGTGTTAGGCCTTCTTCCTTGCATTGCCGGTGGCTGGTGGTGAGAGCGAGTGGCGCGTGACGGGCTGGCAAGAAGTGTGAGGATGGGACTTTTGTACACAGAGCGCACGTGTTGTGGTGCCGTAGGACTCACCTGGCCGGGGATGCGCAATTTCGCCCCGATTATAGCGCACGAGCATTAACCAAGAACTTCACAAAGCCAACGTGGTCTAGAGTCTCTCACGCATGCCTGACGAGTGACGCATGAAATGCGGCCCACTAATGGACCATGCATGGCAATGAACCGGACATGGAAACGCATGACTTTCTGCAAAGTTTACTAACTCTCACATAGCTTACACAGGCATTAACATCGCCTTATCCCAGCGCGACAAAGGCCACGAATGTGCCAGTGTGTTTGCATCGAGTCATTTATACGTGACAGACTCCCGGAAATGTGTTTTGCAGGTTGCGGACTCCACTTACCATGCACGTTTCTAGAGACGAGGCGGGAAAGAGTAACACAATTGCATGATGGCGCTGTGTGTGAGTGAAGTGTAAGGAAATGGAGAATTATTTTATCCTTTCAATTCAGTAGGAGAATCACATATACATAAGCTTGGGATTTCCTTGCGCTGTGGTTTAGGTAGGACCACGAGCTTAGACATGAAATTATTAGTATTAAAAAAAAAAAAAAAAAAAAATCACGAGACACGGTGATCAAAGGGCCTCGCCGAGTTCCGAGCCCGCGAGCCGAGTGCTGCTATAGGTAATGATTGCAGTGTCCTCCGCAGAACAAGCTGGTGAAGGAGCTGGTGAAGGAGAGACGGCCGCGCGAGGTGGACGGCTACGTCGGCTTCGCGAACCTTCCCAACCAAGTGTACCGCAAGGCTGTCAAGAAGGGCTTCGAGTTCTCCCTCATGGTCGTCGGTAAGTGTTACTTGCTCTTCTCTCATGTATTTTACGGCTTGTTTGTGTGGAAAAGAGGTTTTAATGACGGTTTAAGTGCGGTCGGTTGCACTTTTTTTCATGAGCATCTTAACGTATGTGTTGCCGGGTCATTTCTCGTAATAGGATGTTACTTTATACTTTTTTTTTAAGTGGAGCTCTAATAAATGTGAGTTATTTAGTAATTTTCCCCTTCACAAATACAAGAAATAGGATTGGGTTTGTTATGCTTATGATGTCAAAGCAGTTGCGACACAGTGTATCATTGAGGGTTGATAGAATACACGCACTTTGATGTGGGACGTGCCCTGGATAGCTTTGCTTGTATTAGTATGATTTTTCTTCATCAGCTGACGTGATATTTGGCCTCATGAAGTTCTTAGAAGTGGGTGTCGCCTTGTCAACCCCGAAGAGGCCAATAGGATTGGCTTTGTTGTCCAGTTTGAAGACGCAAACCTTGTGAAAGGAAAATGTAAATGGGACGAATTGTTCGTGTATAGAGCACCCATACCGTAGCTAACATTCTCTGTCGTCTCCCAGAGGCCTGGTACTCGCTGGAAGAATCTTTGGTGTCTCTTCGCATTGAGCACTGTTTTCGATTTTCAAGTCTCTGCGCCAAACTTCGATAGGCCTATGTGGGTGGGTAGTTATTGCATAGTGCCGGAATGAGATTCGGTGTTCGGGACTAGATGAGTGGCGGTTATGAGACGGGTTCGGGCTGTGGGTGGTGGTTATGGTTTACTGTGGGGGTAGATGGTGGTGTTAATGGTGTTGGGCGAATGTAGGCTGTGGGTGGTGTAGTGGCGGGTGTGGTGACTGGCGAGAGTGAGCTTTGTAGAGTGGGAAGATTGGTGGTTTTGCATGGTGTGGGGATTGACGATGGCTTTGGCTGGTTTTAGAGGGGATGGGGGGCTTTGGGTGGCGGGAGAGTCCGTGTCAGTTTTGAAAGAAGGGGGACCTGTGCTGCGCATGATAATCCATCCAGTGACACCCTCCGCGAGGATGTTGCTCATCGTCATGAGCCACATGATAAATGAGATGAGTCAGGAGTTATTCAATGTGATTTTTTTTTTTTCTTGTTGAAGAATATTTTTCCCGTATACAACGCCTCTGGCATGGCACGTAAAAGATACCCAAGACGTGTGTTCTATCATGCGCGACGCATCCAAGTCACTGGTCATGCAGATGACTCATAGCTCGTCTCAGATCCAGGCTTTGATGTTAGAATAAGATGCTAGAAGGATGCACGTGGAAATATTCGGGAGTTGATAAGATTTGAAAGGTCAGATAACCTGCGAGAAGAGTGACTTACGTAGTTTCTTTCTTTCTTTCTTTCTTTGTATTCTTTTTTTTCTACCTCTTATTTACGTTTGGATTGAGCTGCTCCCGCGAATATCAGAATCTATATTATTATATTGAGTGTATGTCAAGGTGTTTTCTTCCTTCAAAATAATTTTTGATGTCCTCATTTTTTCTTCCAAGAATAAGAATGAAGTGATAAAGTTTCATGTAATCAAATGCTATAGGCATCAGGGTGTACGTACGTACGTACCTACAGAGAAGGCGGACGAAGGATTGCAGTAAAGCGGAGTGTGGAAGTTGTGTGTGTGTGTTGGTGGGGGGGGGGGTACTTGCCTCTCCAGGTGAAGGTCGGACGAGCAGGCAACCGGTGAGTGCGTCCGTTGGCGGAGGTCTTGGTGGGCCGGCCGCCACTGGAGCCCTCGCTTGTCACGCTTACCTCCCACCCCAAGGTCGTCCCTCGTCCCTGCCACCCCCTGCCACCCTTCCTCCAGCCCCTAAGGCCATGCCACTACACTAACTCCGCGCCACGCCACGCCACGCCCTTACAGTACCTGCACCGCCACACTAACCTGCCATGCCACAAAATCGGCTCCGCTGTCCCTTTTTCTCTCTTGGCCCAGAGAATGGAGACGGCAGTAGAATACTTTCAGTGGCTTACGAGTTACGAGGAAGTAGCCTAAGCCCAGGGAGGAGTTAGGACTTCGAATGCTCTTGGGTGAGAAGCCGGCCGGGGTCCCACGTGAGTGCCTGGGTGAGTCCCCGTATAAATCATCGACCTCTGGAGGATTGGATTAAGGGCGTGGCTGCGGGGGAGGTTCTTGGCGCAACACGTGGTGGTGGCGTGGGGTTACCTCGTGGTCTATCTGCAAAATGCAACATGGACAATGCAACATGAAAACGTTAATTAGAATAGCGTTGTCGGTTACTCTTTACGCCCACAGCGGCTCTAGTCACACGGCGAACGGCGGGTACATGTTGCTTCATTCAAATCGGAGATACATGTTGCTTTTGCAGTAGACGGCGCAGACTCATTTGTCTCGCGGGAGCAGAGCTTCACCTCGCTAAGGGACCGGAAGTTGTGGCAGGGGGCGTTGCAAGGAGCTAGCAAGACATGCATCAGTTCGTTCGCATGCAGGAGGAAGGATTCTGGGACGACTCGGGAGGGATTTTGGCTGCTCGCTGCTCGGGCGTGAAGGAAATTAAGGAAGCAAATAGGTTTCATTTTTGTTATTTGTTTATGAAAATAACTAAATAAAACGTTTAGAAATTGGAATTTGAGAAGCTTTTTCCGTTCCGCGATATTGTTTTCATTTCGAAGGGCTTTTAGTTTTAACTTACAGCAATCTCCTATCAGTTTCCTCCGTTTCTTCATCCTCTCTTTCGCTTTCTACATTAGCAACGTCTTCGTTATTGTCACTATCATCTTACTCCTCCTCACCCTCGGTCTCTTCCTCCTCCTCCTTCTCTTTCTCCCTCTCCACCTCCTCCTCCTCCTCCTCCTCCTCCTCCTTCCCAACTTCTTTCCTTCTCGTTCCCGTCAAAAACCCGACCGACTCATTAGCTGTGCTTGCTCATTGGCTGAAAGGGTTAGCGACCTGTTCTTATTTATTGGGCGGTGTGCGTGTCCACCAAGAGCGATCCCAAGATTTAGCCAAGGTGTCCTCATACCCCGTGTTGGAGAGCTCGACGAGAGGTGCTTGATCTGTTAAGGAGATTCTGTCTGTCTGTCTGTCTGTCTGTCTGTCTGTCTGTCTGTCAGTTCAATGCCCTCTCCCCCTTCTAATTACGATTTTATTTTCAGTTCAAAAACGTGATATTCTCTCCTGATGTCTCTTGTGTTACATGTGTTATACATAGGTGGATATAGATATATGCATACACACACCTCTCTCTTGGTATATTTGTGTCTTAATATTTGAGTTTCTGTGTGTGTGTGTGTATGTATGTATGTATGTATGTATGTATGTATGTATGTATGCATCTATCTATGTATGCATAAATGTCCATTTATAGAAGCGACTAGCAAGGATGAAGGGGAAGTGACGCAAAAATCTACCATTTCGGTCTCCAGTTTGTGGTCTGGCAGTGTCGGTTATAGAAAGAGGGTACGGCAGCTGGTGGGAGCGAAATGCCAGCTGATATCCTGTGAGAAGAGTGACGATCGTCTACTTCACTTTACTTTATTTATAGTTTTTTTTTTCTAGGAAAATCATGGTCTGTGTGTGGGGGGGAGGGGGGGGGAGAGTAAAGATTAAGGATATAGCAGCGAGGGATCGGGGATGTGGCAGCCGCAGTCGTCAACAGATAGTCTGCAATGCGTAGATTGGGGAAGGGCGTGTGTGGTCCAGATGCGGAGGGATTTTGGGAGTTGGTTAATTTTCTCTTGTCTATTTGTTAGGTCTTATTTATCTAACTATAACGTAGCTCTTCGCTTTTCGTCGTCTCGTTACCCCGTCCCTTCTCCTATCTGCTTTTGTCCTTTACCTCCTCTTCTCGTCTCCTTTCCCTTCTCAACCATTTCCGCTCCCCCTTTCCTCTTCCTTCATATCTTCTACTTTCCCTTCCCTTCTTTCCTTCCTTCATCTCTTCTTCTCTTCCCTCATCCCTCCTCCCTCATCCCTTCTTTCCATTCCTCTCTCCTCTCACATCATCTGCTTCCTCTTCCTTTCTCTACCTCTCAATTCGCCACTATCCCCATATATCTTTTCCATCCCCTTTCCCCCACCTCTTTCCCTCGTCTCTTCTCTTTCCCCTTCCTTTCTCCTCTCATCTCCCCTCTCCGCCATACTCGTCCCCACCGCCCCCTCTTGCGCCCCCCCACAGCTCGGCCCTGTCATCAAGTCACAGCTGTCATGTTGGGCTGGCCTTTTCCCCTTGTAAGATACTCCCTGGCTGGTGTTCGCGGCGCCATCACGACACCCCTTGTGCGCGGAGGTGCCGACTTCGAAGGAAAGTCTCCTTTTGGCTGTTGTGCGGAAATTGGATTTACGTCTGTGTGGAGTACTGTTTGTTGCATTGCGTTGCTCGTGAGGAGAGAGGGAGTGGGAGAGTGAAAAGGGAGAGGGAGAGAGAGAATTAGAGGAAGGGAGAGAGAGGGGAATAGCAGGAAAGAGGGACGGAGAGAAGGAAAGAGAGATGGATGGGTGAGGAAAAGAAAGAGAGAGGGGGTGACGGGAGGAGGGAGACACAGAAAGAGAGGGAATGAAGAATCGGGATTAACCCATTCACGCCGGGGCAGTTCCGGCTTTGCGCGGTCGCAATACCGGGGTTCTCGAACGCATAAGCCTAACGCCTCGAGATTCTCGGGCGCACAAGCCGCAAGCCTCGGTTGCCCGCTCGCTCTACCCGAGCGCGCGGCTTCCCCTCATAGCGCGTCCAGGGCGTCTGACGCGAAAACCACAATACGTGCTATCACGTCAGCCGGCGTGAATGGGTTAAGAGAGAGAAAGGGGAGCGAGGTGGTCGAAGATTAGTACCGTGAAGGGGCGTGGCTGCGAGGAAGGGAAAACGGGAAGTGGGGAGGAATCTCTCTCCTCTCCCCTGGGGCCTGGCACCCCCTTGGGGAGGACGGAAGCAGGGTAGGGGGAGGAGGGAAGCGTTTATTGCCTCATTGGAACTCTATGTGATGTATTCCAGATGTTCGGGAAAGATGTGTGGGTGGGGGGGGGGGGGGGGTAAAGAAAGGATGGCCATAGGAAGAATGGAGGGGAAAGGGGGCACAGAGAATACTATCGCCCAGTTGTCAGGAATAATGGACTCTACTGTTGCTTTAGAAGTATAAGCGTAAATCCTCTTCGTTCTCTTGTGGGGGGTGGGGGTGTGCTTGGTCTATGTATGCCATTATATTCTAAGAGAGAAAGAAAGAAAGAAAAAGGGGGAGCATACACAATCTCTCTCTCTCCCTCCCTCCCTCCCCCTTTCCCTCTCCCTCTCCCTCTCCCTCTCCCTCTCCCTCTCCCTCCCCCCCCCTTCAATTACGCATTGCCTGAGCACAATATGCACTTCCCTCCTGGAAGGCGGCGCAGGGGTGGCAAAAAGTCCGAATTCCCATGGCCATTAAGGGTGTCCTCGACAGGTTGCGGGTGGCGGTGGTGGCGGCGGCGCAGGTAAGCCCCCGCAAAGCTGC
>BOPN01000263.1:412500-417500 GCA_017312705.2 Penaeus japonicus
GAACCCCAGAGGGACGGCAGGCAGCCTTCACGTTATCTTCTCTTCTTCTGCTTTTGCCACTCGCTCTATCCTTCTCTCGGTGGTCGTCGGGTTTTTGTTTTGTTCTTCTTTATGCTTGGAACTGTTTTTGTCTCGAGGGAACGGGATGGGGTGGGGGGCGGGGAGATAAACAGGGAGGAAGGGGGGAATGTGCTGTACTTGTAAGGGAGGAGAAACAGATTAAAAGGAACTAGATAAGAATATGTGATAATAGAAATAATAACCGAGACCGGGGAACAATGGCGTGACTCTGGTCCTGGACAAACCTGTAAGTCCGGTGTTTCAGGACCTGTAGGATACCTGTAGGGGAGGAAGGATACCCATGGAGGAGGAGGGAGCCTTGCGTAGTAGCAGACAGGCTCCGTGGGTGCGACGCCACTCGAGCTGTATAGTCTTGGGAGATTGGAGTTCTTGGTCACATGCGATTTTCATTGTTCTTCTTCTTTTTTTTCTATCTTTATTTATTTACGTATTTATTTATTTATTTATTTATTTATTTATTTATTTATTTTTACTGTCCTTCTATCGTGATTAGGATGGGAGTTCTCGATCACATGGTATTTTCATTCTTCTTCTTCTCTTTTCTATATCTATTTATTTATCTATTCATTTCTACCGTCCTTCTATCGTGATCATGATGGGAAGTAATAAGAAGAGAGGTAACATTTTATTGAGTGAGGGGACAGAAAGCAGAGAAATATTGATGGACTAGTAAGAGGGGAAAGTAGAGAGGGCTATTGATCAGTAAAGGTAACGAACGGATCGTCTCAAGAGTTGAAGGACAAAACCACACTAGCCCCTTGATAAGAAGACAAAAAAAATATCCAAAATAATATATATATTTTTTTTTAATATGAGACCTCCTTTTTTATTTTTTAGGATTTTATTTTTTTGAGATCTGTAACAAACAAGCCAGGAGTTGTTGTTGAGTAGGTGAATAGTGTCGAAGGATTCTTTGACATACGGAAGGGGTCACTAGGGGCCTCTGTACTGACGACCATCATACTGCCTCCCCCCCCCCCCACCTCCTCCTCCTCCCTTCCCATGTTGGGTGCCTATTCATGCCGATTATGCTGACATTGGACTCAGTAGCTGCCTTTGTCTGGAGACTCGGACAGACGATGAACAGTTTGAACAATGGAACTCAGTTTGTCCTTGTTCTTGTTTGCACACACGTCTATTGAATAGTAAACGTACGGGCTCATACATATTTGAATAAATACATTAAGCGTAAACACACGAATGCTACATACACAAAGGCATGTCATGGTGGTCTGAGGTCAGGAACAAGTTGGTATGTTTTTTGTCTTGTTTCACAACCCCCAATCCCATCTCCGACCCCATCCCCAACCCCATCTCCGACCCCATCCCCAACCCCATCTCGGTCTTACTCCCGAATTCCACACCTGTTGTATGGACGGGGGATGTACCTTTTAGTTTTTATTTTATCTCTCTCCTCTCTATTTAGCCCCAACAAGTAACCCTCTCGCTCCGTGCACCCCCCCCCCCCCTTTACCTTCCTCTCTCTCTTTCTCTCATTCTCTCTTTCTCTCTTTCTCTCTTTCTCTCTCACTTTTTCTTTCTCTTTCTCTTGCCCCCTGCCCCCAAAGTGTACCTCTTCCCACTCCTAACCCAGTCGCGAGGGGAAGGTTGTGGCATTTCCCCCTCCCCCTCTCCAGGACCCCCCCTTAACGCGCACACCTACCTTTTTTCCCCTCACTTTAGTGTTCTTTGTTCAAAGATCAGAGAAAGAGAGAGGGAGAGAAGGCGGCTATACAGACACACAGACGCACAGAGACACAGACACAAAGACAGAGAGTAGGGGAGGGGAGGGGAGGGGAGGGGCCTAGAGGGGCAACGGTGGGGATGATATCATAGTACTCATGAATGTATCAACACCGGACGGGAGGGTATGTGAGGGAAATGGGGGATGGGAAGGAGGGGGGGGGGGGGCAAGATAAGCGATATCATTCTCGCTCGCATCTGTGATTGAGTTGAGGCTCCAGAGGTCCTATTTTTTAATATGTTTATTTATATGTTTAATTAGTTCGTGGAAATGCGGATGATGCTTGAAGTGGGTGAAGGAAAATGATGAAGGGGGTTATGGGGTAGATTGGATGGTGGGGCGGGGGGGGGGGAGAGGGGGGGAGACGGAAAACTGGGCACACAGAGAGGCCACGTGGCACTAGTGAGAGGGAGGGAGGGATGAGGGGGGAGGGGGCAGGATGTCAGCGTAAATAGTTCGTCGGGGACACGGGACTTTGCTTAGCTTTTCTGTTGTTCATTTTCGGGTCGCGTGCATCTCGGGTATTTTCGGTTGACGGCGTTCCCTGTCTTGTTATTCTTGTTTTTTTGTTTTGTTTATTTTTGATTTTGCTTTGTTTTTGTTCTTGTTTTTTGTTTCCATCTCTGTTGTTTTCCGGGTTGCGTTAATTCTTTGATGAGGAAGAGGAGGAGGAAGGAAGAAAGGTAGAAAGAGAGAGGATTTCTCTTTCTCACACACACACACACACACACACACACACACACACACACACACACACACACACACACACACACACACACACACACACACACACACACACACACACACACACACACACACACACGTACATGCGTACTTTCCCACCTCATTATCCCGAGTCCTCCTCTCTTTGCCATTGGGTGTTCCCCCCAACTTACCGGGAGGAGGAGGAGGAGGAGGAGGAGCAGCAGCACGGGCCAGCGGGGAGGCTTATGGCCAGAATAATTGTTGGTAATGGTGAGTGGTGCGTTCTTTCTATTTTGTTACTCCTCTTTTCCTTCTTCTCCTTCTACGTTGGTTCGTCGTCTACTCCTTCTTCATCTTCTATTTCTTCCTCATCTTTCGCTTCGTCTTTTTCTTTTGCTTATCTTCCTCCCCCCCTCCTCTCCCCCCTCCCTCTTTTTTCTTTCTTTCTTTTTTCTTTGTCGTTTTCCGGGTTGCATTGATTCTTTGATGAGTAAGAGGAGGAGGAGGCAGGAAAGGTGAAGAGAAAGAGGATATATTCTCTCTCTCTCTCTCTCTCTCTCTCTCACTCTCTCTCATTCACTGTATCTCTCCCCTTCCCCCTCCCCCTCCCCCTCCCCCTCCACTCACATCCGCCATGACTCCCTCTTATCACATATGCAGAATACTTACTGTATATGCTTACGTGCCAATGGCTCTCTCCGCTTGTGCGTGTCAGGGAATGTTAGGAAGCGTATAGGTATAATCCACATGGGCAGATGGACCTTAGTAATTGTATTAGGTGTCTCTCCATGAATGTATACCTGTCTGTCTTTTGTTGTTTGTTTGTAGGGTCCATGATTGTTTGTGTGCGCACGGCCCGGGGAGTGCCGGGTGCCGACTCACTTGTTTCTTGCTAGTGCGCCCCCTCTGCCGCTTTTTTTTTTTACTCTTCCGTTGAGGTGTAATGCTATACCTCTCTTCCCATTTTTGTCTTCTCTTGGTTTTTTATTTCTTTTCATTTTTTGTCTCCGTCATATTCACCATTTTTTCTCAGCTCCCTCTTTCAACAGAGTGGAAGAGGCACATACGGAGAGGAAATTATTAAGCGATGGAATTATTAAGCGATAGAGAGAGAACAAGATCGGGGAGCTGAAAGAATATAGAAAGAGAGAAAGAAAGGAAAAAGGAAGGAGAAAAAAAGAGAATGGAGGGGAAGGGAAGGGGGCGAAAGGGCGGATGAGGATTATTGTGGGGATTCCTAGCGTGTCACGAGGGACCCAGTCAGAAGGGGTCGAGAGGGGGGAGGGCCAAAGACGAGGAGAGGGAGGGAAGGGGGGGAGGGTAGGGAGAGAGGAGAGGAGACGAGGGCGGTAGGGGAGATGAGAGGAGGAGAGGAGGGGATGGTGGAGAGGGGAAGGGAGGCAGATAGGCAGGCAGGAATGGAGAGTAGAGGAGGGAATGGAGGGTGGAGAAAGAAGGTGATGGAGGAAGGAACCGAACGTGAACAGCTTCGACGTCATAAACGAATTTAAGCTTCGACCGCGAGCCCTTATTTTTTATTTTTTGCGAGGGACTCGACGGTGACTAGGAAGCCCTCCCTTCATCGTGGTTATTTTGAATCGATTCTTTTCTACCAATAGTTTTTCTTTCACTCTAGCTACGGGATAAATGATTGGAACCCCACAGCAGTACGGAGAGAGTCGAGGGTAATCGGGGGTCATGGTCGAGCTAGGGGGTCAGGTTGGGGGGTCGGGGTTGGGGAAGGGGGAGGGGGGGGTTACAAGTGACGTGAAGAGGGCGAGCGGTGATGAAAAATGGAAGAGCTGGACGATCTGAGGGGAGTTCGCGAGGGCTAGGGGCGGCGGTAGGGGGGTATATAGACTGGGAGACCTCGTTAAGGAGGGCTAGGGCTGGGAGTGGAAGGGAGGGAGGGAAGGGGAGGGTGACGAGGGGAGAGTCGAAGACCTAGGCATACACACACGGTGATGAGATCCTGTGTATCTGTATCAGTTTCCTGACGAGGTTAAGGATGCTTCGAGTCGAGGGCGGTCTTGTTGATGGTGATGGTCGCCTCAGTGGTCGTAAAACGGGAGGGAGAAGGAATAGGCAGAGGGAGGTAGTGCAAAATGACAGATTAGTGAAGTATGATAACGATGTCGCCGTCGGTGAACACGTGGCCGCTCGAGACTGACGTTAATGACGTTGAAACTGCATAGCTCATCATGGCCAATACAACAGGCTAAGAATAGGCTAGTGTAAATAAGACTCCCACCGACACTCGGGGTGTCCGCATTGTAAGTTATCTATATTTGGTTTATGCTCTGTATTTTATGCATGAAACCTGTATTCGTTTTGTCTGACGGCCGTTAGTGGGAACACAGACGCTATATATACAAACCATTCGTTTTATGCGAAATAGCCCTGGCGCTTAGAAAGTAAACAACTTATGTTATCAGGTCTTGGCACGAATATTAACGACATTCGGCTCAGT
>BOPN01000263.1:421990-456990 GCA_017312705.2 Penaeus japonicus
AGATGCTAGGAAAATCTAATGAAAAAATAAACAATTTTGTATTAATCGCTACAAATAATACATGCATAGATACACAAATATACATAAATACACACACACACACACACACACACACACACACACACACACACACACACATATATATACATACACACATACAAAGCACACGCAGTGGTGCCTCTCTTCCCCTAAAGGTATTTGAGCGGTCCATGAACTTCATCTCTAAATGGGTTTCGGAATCACAGCGCCCGAGGGCCGAGGAACAAAGCTCTCGAGTGCTGACTCCTGTCCCGCTCGACCAAGGCGAGAGAAGGAGAAGCGCTGTCTGTTGTTCTTTTGTCTTCGTATTACACTGCGTCACTTTATTTCCTTCCTGGTTTCTTTCCTTACGTGGAAGGTTAGTTTTTTTTATTTTTTTTAATTTCTTTTCTAGTTTTCCGTTGCTCAGTTTATTTGGTGTTGCTTTTTTATTTATTTTTTTCTTTTCGTTTGTGAGCCGGTTAAAGTGCAAACGTGGATGTTTGTCTTCTTGATTACTACAATTTGATATTTCAGAGGTCAGTGAAGAAGCTGAACCTCAACGGATTGACATTCGAAATGGAGGAAGGTCGAAGTCATCAATCTGGTAACACACACACACACAAAAAAAAAAAAAAAAAAAAAAAAAAAAAAAAAAAAAAAAAAAAAAAAAAAAAAAAAAAAAAAAAAAAGGCCTTCAAAATGGGAACGCGTTAATATTCTACATTCTATATATCTTCTTTCGGTATAGATTGTTCTCGTCTATTTTGTAATATATTTATTAGGCATATTGGGATCAGCAGAAACTTTGATCTCTGATAATGTCTAATAATTCTAGTAAAATTAGCACCAGTCTTGATATGCAAATTAATGGCAGGATCTTTGCCATCCACTTAATCTGAAGCAAATGGGAGGTTGAGGCCACAGCTACCAGTAAAAATCATGTTTATTCGTCAAGGAAATTGATCAAATAGTTCTTGGCTGATAGTTATGAAAATACTTATGGAAATACCTCAGTGTAGAGTAAGAAAAATCACGTGATTGGTAGCACAAGTGATATAAGTATATTTACTACATGTGAATTGGAATAAGCATATTCTATTGTATTACCAATATACCCACCCACCCACACACGTGCTCACACACACATTTATGTATATATGTATACATATATATTTTTTATAACTTTTCAGCTGGCAACCAGTAATACAGTATGTGGAATCAAAATATGAAGAATATCTGAATTGCGAGTCTAGGGTTAACAGAAAACAGATTAGTGATAGTAGGGTAAGTAGCCATTTTGTTTTTATCTCATACTTGGTTCCTTTAAGTACACCTTTTTTTAAAATTTGGATTGGATTCATTTACATGTCTCTGGAACAAATTTAACATTTGTAACATTTTGGTATTTGCTTCTTAAGAATAATGATTTGATGTTATTGAAAATAGAAATAAAAATTAAAATGTTTAACATGAAACTTTTTCCAGGTTCACTGCTGCCTGTACTACATTGCTCCTTCTGGTCATGGATTAAAACCCCTGGACGTGGAGTTCATGAAGCGTCTCCATGACAAGGTCAACATCATTCCTGTCATAGCCAAAGCTGACACACTCACACCTGACGAGTGCCAGCACTTGAAGAAGCAGGTAAAGCTTAAGCTTAAGGACACTGTTATTTCTTGATTATGTTACTGCTGTAATATTTTCTTCTGAATTCATATATTTATTTTTTTATTCATATTCAAGTTGCCTTTAAAACATGAAGAAAAATACTAGCTAATGCTTTTTTTTCTTCTTCTTCTTCTTCTTCTTCTTCTTCTTCTTCTTCTTTGAATATTAATGTTTTTCATTACTGCTTTCATTGCAATATATATAAACTGCCATCATACAATGTAGGATAGAAAAGAGATAGTTCCTTAGATTTATTTTCCATGCTTCAGATACTCAACGAAATAGCTCAGCATAAGATTAAGATCTACGAATTCCCAGAGGAAGAGTCAGATCCTACATCAATCAAGATGAAACAACGAGTGCCATTTGCTGTCGTCGGGTCCAACACAACAGTCGAAGTTGATGGGAAGAAACTAAGGGGTCGCAGATATCCATGGGGAGTTGTAGAAGGTAATGGATGTTTCCTTTTTGTCAGTTATCGTGTGAAGGAGCAGATGTTTATTGTTTCTTGGATTATTGTTTTCAATAAAGTTAGGATCTACTTAAGAAATTCTTGTTATTTCTGTTCATGAATATTAGCTTTTCAAATCATGTAGTGGTCTTTCTTGATAATTCAATGCAAAAGAATATTGTAATACCACATGAAAAATTGGTAGACTTCCCGAATTAAAAGTACACACGAAATAAACCTTATGTTGCGTAACAATATTTAACAGTATCCAAACGTTTCAGTGGAGAACATGGAACACTGCGACTTCATTCCCCTTCGCAACATGCTGATCCGGACTCACATGCAGGACCTTAAGGATGTCACCAACAATGTACATTATGAGAACTATAGGTGTCGTAAATTAGCAGGTATCGGAGGAACAGACGGGAAGATCAAGATAACGAACAAGTAAGTTGAATATGTCAGTTTTCCTTGCGTCAGTTGCTTGATTTCTCTTAAGTGTGCATATTGTGATTAGGGCACCATATATGTATTTCATCTTTCATTGTTAGGTTTTTAATTTTGGTGTTTTACTGAATACTGATATGCATGATGTGTGCTATCATGATTCTTAAACCAGTAGGATTTTACATAAATAGGACATGATGAATGTGTATAGTACAAGTTTCTTTATTTATCTGTAAATAACAAAGATTATTACATATAATTATTTACAAATGTATGTACACAATATATTGTAAACCAAGACATATTGATGCTAGTGTTTTTTCTTAATTATTTTGTTAAACATATTTTTACACTACTTCAGTCTGATCAATCACTGTTACTTAAAATTATATTCTAAACAGAGGATATGTAAATATAATCATATTTCTTTATCATAATCAGTTTTGAAGCATGGCATAAAGCTTACAACATATTTTCAATGTTAAATTTTATGTTTCCTTTGAAATAAACCAAAATGCAGATATATATGCAAAAGGAAATATATATATGGTGCCTTTGTCATTAAAACACTTTTTATAAAATTATCATGAAAGATGTGATGTAGAGGTCCCATGTTAATGTTTGATGTGAGTAGCATACTCGGTATGTTATGCAGAGGACGATAGAACTTTGCCTTGAACCTAGCAATTATTTTTTGGATAATGAAAAAATAGTTTCATGCAATGTGTTTGATGTTTTAGTTTCTCTCCTCTTGCATTGGACTGCAATGAATCTTGCCAGTTTGCACTGCTAGGTTACTTGCACCAGTAGTGGTACAGTACAGCTTGTTTATGAGAATTTTACCCCCTCATGAAATAAAACTAGCCATATACTGGCATATGTTGCAATATGATTGTATTTTTCTTTATGTAATGACTCAACTGTGCACTTTAGTTTAGACTGAAGTAAACAATTAGTACACATAGCTGATCAAGGATTTTTTATCGGTATCTGTCTTCTGTTTATCTTTTTCTCATCTCTCTACCCCCTCTTCCTCCCTTCCTCCCCTTCATTTCCCTTTGCTCTTTCTTTTCATCCCTCTTTCTCTTTGCCACTTTGTCGCTCCTTTACTCTCTACCAAACTCTCTCTGATGTCATTTTTTCAGCTAGATCTTAGGTTTATTTCATAGTCCCATAATGAATGTTAAGTGGCTCCACTTGAATTGCCCCTGCAAGATGGATAATAAATGTCTGTCTTTTATTCCCGTGGCACTTGAGATGATGTAGTACACCCTTTATGAAAAATTCTACTGTTCACATTTCTGATATTGATTTTGATTCAGCCCTTCATGCCCTCAGAGGATAGTGAACAGTTATGTTGCGGTTTGGTAAGTGGGGTTGTGTTCCAAGCATCACCGTATACCTTGTCTCTTTCTCAGCCTTATGATAGAAAGTCTAAAGAAAAAAAAAAAGATCATTACTTGTGTGGCATGAATATTTGATAGTAAATCTGTAGTATCTCCAAGAAATTTAGATTTGTCCTGTATTCTTAGATGAATATTTTAAGTGCAAGTCTCACTCTTGGTTTATGTGAAAGAATATCAGTTAACAAAACTGGTAGGAAAGATTGAGCTGTTTTAATTTTATCTTACAAAACTTTGGTGTTTAAATAAATTTAAATGGACAGATATTATTGAAAATTAGATTTGAATGAAGAAATTGCACTAGATATTTTTTCTCTGTTGTTATTGTTGCTATCATCACTACTTTGAGTATAGAGATGATGATAACTTTATAATGTTTATGTGTATTATGAATACACTGTTCATCATTTATCACCTGAGATCATGAACAAAACTTTGTTGGTGTGATGTTAATGCTTCCCAGAAATCCATCTTGCAGTAGAAATGACAAACTTCAATTCTTGCTTTTATTTGAAATGACTGAGGATTTTAAGGCTGAGGATTTGCTTTGAAATATCACAGGTTCAAAAACCTCACGAGTACGTAGCTTTCTGGCAATGCATTTTTTATCATCTTATTTTCTTCTCATTGGTTTACTTATGTTCTTAATCTAGATTGTCAGTATGCTCAAGCGGCATGATTCATCACTTTTATCAGAACACGTGAAAAGAATGATGAAGTAGGTTTGACTTCTTGTCTTTCAAAGGTGATAATATGATTGGTCTGATTGAAAGATGGATGGCTTATTTTTGTTTACTAGAAAGTGTAGCTAGTTTGCCATTGCAATTTTTATCTTTCACGTGTTATCAGTTTTGAATTGACATGTACTAGATTTCATAACTGCTTCTGTTGTTGATTCCGTCCTTGAATAGTATATATGCTGAAGTATTGATTTGATGGCATGGTAGATGATGATGTGTTGTTTTTGTAGAGGATTGCCCTTGGTTTTACCCTAGTCTGGGTTGTGCATTTTCTATCACTTTTTGGTGTGAACAAAGCACTTTGATTAGCACCCCCAATTTTTTTTCTTCCGTAGCCATATTTTAGGTCTTTGTTAAGTGAATTTTAGTCAAGCAAACATGATATTTTTATAGAAATATCAAGAAAGCCAAATTTGATAGTAATGCCAATCATGGGTAAGCAAGTGAAAAGATCTCACTTTGTATGTCTGTATATTTTTTGTGTGCATGTGTGAGTGAGTGAGTAAGCAATGAACAAGTTTGCAAGTCCCTGATATTTTTCCAGTACCTTCATATAACAATGAGAATGCTTGGAGTTTATCAGTACTACCCCAGTTCCTTGATCCATCACAAGTCGTTTGATCAAAGTGAAGGTCCTTCGTAATTCTTATACAATTGTACCCTGTGGCTTTGTAGAAAAAAATTAAAAATGACAATTTCCAGTCTTGTTTTCAGTCATTTTTCCATTTCTTTAGAATATTTACCACTCTTAATGGAAAATTAGGAATGCTGTTTAATGCAATATGCATTGCGCATCCTATGATTGTTGTAGGGGTTAGCTAGGAGTTATAGGCAATTTTTTTTATGTAGGTAATAGTCAATGGTTTTGGATTTGGTTTAATACTTTGTACTTAAGCAAGTTTGTAATTACAGATACAAGTCTAAATCGGACATTTTGAAGACCAAACATGCCTCTCATGATTAACATTCATTATGTGTGAACTATGAATCCTATAGTTTTAGCCCTTATGATAGATAGCATGCATCTCTTATATCATTACGCTGAGCCTTCTACTGATTGATGGTCGTAATGCAATTTAGTTTGCTTCTGGAAGTGGGTTTTGATCAGTGAATAATTTGTAAACTCTCTTAGGAACCCACTGGCTCAGATGGAGGAGGAGAAGAATGAGCACACCAACCGCATGAAGAAGATGGAGGCAGAGATGGAGCAGGTCTTTGAGATGAAGGTGAAGGAGAAGATGGGAAAACTGAATGAGCTCGAGCAAGACGTATGTAAAGCGTTATAGTTTTTCCTTCCGTTATTAATATTTGTGGATTGATTTTGTCTTATTTTGTTACTCTTTTCACCAAGGAAATCATCTTGACTTTCTCACATACTACTTATTTGCAGTGTTACCACTTTGTAGAAAAGAATAGGAAATACTCCTCATAGATTAAAGTATGTTAAATCTTCTTGATGATCATGTTAATAATATTAGTAATAGTAGAGAAGCTTGTTTCCCAAGACCCATTGGATTTATTGTGGATTGATTGACAGTTACAAAAACGCAACGAGACCATGCGCAAGAAGCTCGAGTCAGATACCTTAGAATTAGAGGAAGAACGAGAGCGATTTGAGCGAGAGAAGAAGGCCTGGGAAGCTGCCAACAACATCACCGTGGAGGAGCTGCACCGGAAGTCTTTAGAATCCATCAGTAGAGAGTGAGTAATGCCTTTTGTTTGTGAGGTTCTTTGTATACCCTTCTGTTTTATTTATTTATTTTCTTTCGTTCGTTCTTTCTTTTCTTTCTTTCTTTACTGTTCATGGTAGTTTTTTGCTACTATTATTATTCAAATAGCATTTTCGTCATTGTTAATGGGTTATTATTTCATTATTTCTTGGTAATACGACCACTTGTGGTATTTCTATATCCCCAATTGAAGCTTGAGTTGAAACTGAATATTCATCATATCTTTCAAAAATACAGTTCCTCTTCATTTCTACAGGACCAATTTATACTCTTTTTGTATTTTGTTTACAATTAGTTGCATGTTAAAGGTAAGTTAGACAGTAGGTAATGTATCATGCTGATGCTTGTGTTCACACGATATTGCCCCTAACTTAAGCGCTTTTTGAAACATGCGCTAATTAATACCCGGTTGTTGTCTATGCCGATTCCGTCATAGTTGAAGGGCAGCAAGATAACCAGTAAGGAAACTGTATAAAGCAATTTTTCCTTCCCTTGATCCTGTTGTTCTCTCCCTTTTCCTTTTTCTTTTCTCTTGAAAAAATTCATTATTTGTAAATTGCTTAATAATTACCATAAATATTTACTAGTTATAGAGGGATTTTTAGGAGGTAGGCTTAAAGTAGAATCTTTGTATTACTTAGGATTCTAATATTTAGCTACAAAGAGTTAATCACTATCAAGTACTGTGTCTCAGTTTATATCCAGAGAGATTTGCTTTTGATCTTTAATAAATTTGGATGTGTAAGATCCCATATGCTTATTATTTGTTAGTTTTTGTCATAAGAATATCATAGAGGTAATTGTATTCATGTTGAAATATTTCCCTCCCAATTTTTCCCACTTTCTTCACTTTCCCATTTCTCCTCTCTATAGCTTTTCTTTATATACTTCACACACTTATTTCCTATAGCCAGTAGAGAAGTTTGTGATTGCCTTTAGTAAAACATGCTTTTACATTATGTAAATTGCATGTATGTACCCAGTCACATCTTTATGTTGATAAGTAAATACTTTGCCAGTTACTTATGTAATTACTAAACATGATTGATATGTATCCTTTGAATCTGCAGGCTTTATGGAAGTTGATTTCATAACCATTAGGAACCCATGGTTGGCTGCATTGCAGATTGGCTTTGTGTTTAATCTGCATTTCATTGTCTATTTGATTTTTTCTCAGTATCCGTTTTTAAGCCCAGCTACTTCTCTGTCGAGTTATAACTGTAAGGGTCATCAACCATTTTGTGACTTGCAACAGTTTTACACTGCCAGCTTGTATTTTTTCAGGATTATTTTATATCATAAAGTTGTATTCATTAACTATGACCATTTGCCATTCCTCCTCTATACTGCCATTTTCTAACAAAAATTGACTCATTTTAAAATTACCTTTTTTTTTGTGGAATGCAACCTCCATCAGATATTACTTAATTACATTTTTTTTTTTCTGAGGTTCTATTCACCTGAGAATGTAAATAACCAATTACCATAGTCTAAAGATTCCTAGGCTGTTGAATTTGGATTCTCTATTGTAAAGTAAAGTTTGTAATGTTAGCTTGCATTATCAAGACATTAAGTTGCATTATGTGGAATGCAAACATACTTCATTGTTAGATATGTTACATAACTCTGCTTAAGATTTGATTGAAATTTTAAAGAATATATTCATGATTCTGTTAAATTTGATACATAGTTTATTTTACGTTTTTACACTCAAGACTTATAAAAAGTATGGAATCTCCTTTTAAATCATGGGCATATAAAGGTTATTTAATCTGTTTTCATCCCTCAACAGAGAGTTATTTTTCTTACCAGTTATAAGATTTATATACATTTTCTTTTTTTTTCTCTTTTCTTTTTTTTTTCCTTTTCTTCTTTTTTACTGTATACATAAGTAACTATATTGGTCATGCAGATTCAAGATAGATATTTCTCTACTTGGGGGTATATTCTTTTCTCTGAGGATAGGTTTCCAATAATAAATGCATGGTAGAACTAACTGAAAATTCCAGTGTAGTGCACTAGACAGAATGCCATTACCAGAAAGATACTCATGATCTACCTATCCTTCTCTACTACTTGAAGTGCACCTCTCATATGTAAGTAAAAATATGATCAGTTGTTTAGACTCATCTACATGAAAAGTGTCCAACAGCAGACACTGGTCATGTGTTTGACATTGCCAGCTGTAGGCTTCTTAGGTACTCTCCAAGTGTTTTTTTTTTATTATTATTATTAAAACAGAGTTCAGTGTTTATAAAGTAGAGGCATATTTGTTCTAGTCAATCGACCCTTCTTATGCTCTAGTCCTAGAGACACTTGAGCCTGTAAGAGGAACAGTGCTCACTCTCAAAGCAATTTGTTCATTATTTTTTAATTCCTATTTTATGGTAGTTTCCCAGAAAACCTTTGTAAAAGGAATGATAAACAGCAGCAAAGTAGATCAGTAGTCTCTGCTCCTTTGTTTGTTAATGATCTGTTTTTAGTGCCAAAGTATGAGTCATATCCGTGTTGCAGGTAAGATCAGGTAAGTTTAAGATGAGAGTTATGGTGAAAAGGTCCCGTGTTGTTATAAAGAAATGATTTTCAGACCCCATAGTAGTTTCTGAATATATTTTATCACTGCTCATAATTGGACGACTCTTGGGATTAATTTCTGCACTCTTATGTTTTGGATGCCTAATAAATGATTACTGATGGTTTGACATTGTCATAATATTAATGTCTTGTGTGTGATATTTAGTAACTGTAGTTATGTTTAGGTGTATATCAATGGCTTTATTTGTGTTTATGTGTGTGTATTTGTATGTATAACATATATATATATATATATATATATATATATATATATGTATATATGTATATATATTTGAAGATGTAATATGCATACAGACATACACATACATATTTTAAACACATACTTTTTTTTTTATATATATATATATATATATATATATATATATATATATATATATTTTTTCTAGTCTTTTTTGACTGAAATTTTGAAATATATAGATTATAGAAAGGAATTAACTACACGCTATCATATAGGATATGAAATGTAATTTGATCCATAATTATGGATATGTCTAAAAGATGTAAGATTAAACACAAAGCATGAAGATTTTTCAGAGTCCTTAAGGCAGGTCCCAAGAAATGAGTAGCACATTACCCATCATTCTGTATATGGCGGGTATTACCAAAGAGGAATACCTACATAAGTGTTGAAGAGCAAATACCCAATTCATTAAAACAGTATTAGGACTGGGCCTGGGATCTCAGGATTCCTCTTGTCTCGAACTTTCAGCTCTTTTAGGTCCTTTTCAAAAAAATGTTAAGTGCTAAATCACCCACCATGCTAGCCACTTATCTAAACAGCTAACAGAATCTGAGAACACTTAAAACCTTTCTTTTCACCAACAGCAAAGATACCTGTTCACTTTTGTTACACATCACCACTGTTTATTTAGGTGTCACTAGTGTCTAGGATGTTCCTAGAGTCCCATAAATGGTTCAAAAGGATATTTGATTTACTTATATTTATACCCATATCCTTGTAATTACATTTTTACAGACAGACTTTGTTGCTAAGGAATAGAGGATCACATATAGTAGTAAACTTACTTGCATGATAAATGATCACAGTAAGCAGTGTCTCCTTTCTTTTGCTCTTTTATTCAAAGCTAGACAAGTTTTGCATTTGCCTGCTTGATGTAAGAGGAATGAATGATCTGTTATGAAATTCAGTCATTACTGCAGTGTGATTTCTTGTCTCAAAAGTGTATTTGTTTAACTTTTGTGTTCTTCTGTACTTGAGACGATAACTGAACATATAAGAAATACACTTGTTTGATTAGTTCTTATTAGTGGTTCTGTTCAGATAAACCTTTTACATTTCTTTAGTTCTTTTCAGTAGTTTTGTTCAGTTCAAGTTTAAATGTACAGTTAAATTTAACTCTTCCAAATTATGAATATTTTTTGTAGGTGTATGTGTTCAATTTTTTATTAAGTAGAAAGTATCTTCCTTGTGGTATGGATATTTATATATATATGTGTGTGTGTATGGGTGTTTGTGTTTATATATGTTTGTTATATATATATATATATATATATATATATATATATATATATATATATATATATATATATATATATATAATTTGTGTGTGTCACAGAACTATCTAATTGGTGCATGACTGGATAACAAGGCTTCATGGCTATGAGTCATTTACAGCATTTATATGCAGCATATTCTTCAAAAGTGTAAAAGATTAGGAACCACTGCAGCACATAAGAGAAATGAATAGAAGGTGCACAGTAGCTCAGAGAATTTCTCTTAACAAACTTGATTGCAGTAACACCAGAATGAGTGTGCACTAACCTTGGGCTACCTCCCACTAACAGGACCTCCTCTCTGGCGTCATCCAGCAGTGCTTCGGGAAGTTCTCAAAAGAGCTCCCCTAAGTTCTCTCGTACCTACTCTCTTCCCAGACATAAATTCAAACAGAATGAGCAGTGTAACCAGCAGTAGTGGGGCAAGATACCTTGTCTGGATTATGAGGATTACTGATATGTACTCAAGCGAACCTTGTTATTAATTTTTTTTCCGTCATTATTAGAAAATGGTATAGTTTATTAATTAGATATGATTTTTTTTTTTCTTTCATTGGTACATTTTTTTTTACTTTTTATTTTATTTTTTCTGCCTACCTGTTAAGCTAGTATGTATTGATTTTCAATATCTTAAGTTGAAATCATGTTAGCAAACTTTCATCATACCCACTAGAAAGGAAATGTATATGCAATGTATAGATATATTCATTATCTATTTTCAGATTAGCATTATTATGATAAGCTTAGAAACTATGATCTGATACTCAGGCAAGTTCATTTTTATTGACTGCAATATACAGAAATTTTGTATAGAGTAGCTCAAATAACCCTGATTTGATTTTACAACTTAGTAAAGTTGCAGGTAATAGAGCATTTATTTATTTATACATATATATTTTTCCCCATAATAATCATAGATTCAGGTATGGTAAAGCATATACACAAATGTGTATTTTTACAAATAAGTAATGCATTATACAATAGATCAAGAAAATGAAAAATTAATGTAGCAATGTATTCACATGTAGTTCATAAGATACTCCAGAGTTGTGAAGAAAAAGGTATATTGATAGGAAGTTATTTTAAGAGTAATAAGCATGAACATTTTTTTCCAATGTAATAGCTACAGCAGTTTTAGTAGGAATCAAAATGTACTAGTTATCAGGAGTGAGAGAGAGTTATTGATAGCTTTGCTAGATATATCTTGAGGGAATCCAGATGTGTCATTAGAAAAGGAAATGGAAAATGGAATATTCTTTTATGTGTATATGTATTTGTATGTATGTGTATATGTGTATCTATATATGTATGTATATGTGTGTGTGTGTATATATATATATATATATATATATATATATATATATATATATATATATATATATATATATATATATATATATGATATAATATATATATATATATATATATATATATATATATATATATATACATACATATATATATATATATATAATATATATATATATATATATATATATATATATATATATATATATATATATATATATATATATATATTATATATTATATATATATATGTATGTATATATATATTGTATATGTATATATATATATATAAATATATATATATATATATATATATATATATATATATATATATATATATTTATATATATATATATTTATATATATATATATATATATATATATATATATATATATATATATATATATATATATATATATATATATATATATACACATATACATATACATATACATATATACATATGCTCATATATATGAAACTGTTTTGTTAAATTTTGTTCATATTCAGATGATTTACCCTGAGAATTTTGTTGGATGCATTTTTAGCCATATTTGTTGATGTTAACATGTTTTGACTTGTGTACCATTTCTGTTATACTAAAACATGAAGGCACACAAGGCAGAGACAAATCTAAGTCTGGTTGGCATTATTATGATAAAGTTATAGTTACTGTTATAGTGGCTCATGAAGGTTACTGCAATTTTAGTGTGGCATTATTGTAGCATGAATTAGTGACCTATTTTTAAAATAGAGAAAGTTGATTGCTCTAAAAAGAACTTTTATTTCATGTAACACATCTGGCCTCCATTGTGATATAGAATATGAGATCAGGCATTTTCATTATAAACACCTTTGCTGCTTGCAGGCCACTAGCAAGAACTACTAGTTTGTGAGAGGCAGGTGAAGAGTAAGACATCAAAAGGTTAACATTGTAAGATCCAATATTTTATTACCCTTATGATCATGTATAGATTTACTGTTAAGTATTTTTAAGAGGAAAAAAGAGGACCTTTGTTAATAAATTTTACATTTCTGAAATTTCAAACTACTGCAGATGCATTAATGTTGAACAGTTGGTGCCGAAGAATGAGATGGTAGGAGACCTGGCCTCATGTAAACTGAGTGATGAGCACAAAGCACCAATTGGATGAAAAATACACTTTCCTCAAGGCTTTTCTCTCACCTATATGCCTTTTGGAAGCCTTGAATATACACAGCTTTTTCAGGAAGCATGAATCATATATTTTTGTTCCTTCTAAAGAGAATGCCTACTAATGCCTTATTACACCCCTCAACAGGACATCCTGAGCCAGCTTGCTTTTCTGGCAGAACTTGCACTCCTTGCTTGCATCTTCTCTTAGTGCTATAAGAAATTCAAGTGAACTGTCTTACAGCTTTTGGGCAGATAGGCACATTCTGTTTGGCCTGAACTCTCCATGACCTCATAGGCTGTACTTTAATTTTCTTTCTGTGGTGTATCTGGTCTGGTTATCATATCACTTTATCTTGTCTGGAAAGAAAAATGTAATTTCTTGGAAGGAAAAGATCTTTTTTTCATAAAGTAGTGCATCCCCAAGTTACAGACATTTTACAATGATGTACCAAATTAAAATATGATTAAGACAACACATACTTTTATCCAAGAGTTCATGTTTGGAAGTGATATTTTTGTAATACTCAGCTCATGTCATTACTGATATGACACTTTATTTTGGTAATCTCATAAGTTATTAATGATACTTTGTAATTATTATTTTTTTACTGTCAGTGTTGATATAATTGTCTTACTATTAATGGTATTGCTCTTTCTTTTTGTTACTGCTGTCAACATAGTTTCTAATCCAAGTTATCGACCAAACACATCTCATTGTTAGCTATTATCAAGTTTGTGTAGTTTTTTTATTTTTAGGAGTTTTATATGCTTGTGTATATATATGCATAAGGGTGAGTATATGTATAAAACTCTGTGTGTGTGTGTGTGTGTGTGTGTGTGTGTGTGTGTGTGTGTGTGTGTGTGTGTGTGTGTGTGTCACACACGTTCACACACACATGCACACATATTCACTCACCCACATGCTCACACTCATGCTCACATTCACTCTCACAGTCACACTCATGGTCACATATGCATACACATCTGCATACATCTACACATACACATATGCATGCACATATTCATACACATACTCATACACATACTCATACACATACTCATACACACACACACTCACACTCACATGCACGCACATCCACACCACACACACCATGGACACATATTCACTCACCCACACTCACATGCTCACACACCATGCACACACATTCACTCACCCACACTCAAATGCTCACACTCATGCTCACATATGCATACACATACTCGTACACATATGCATACTCATACTCATACACACACACACACACACACACACACAGGTGTGTGTGTGTGTGTGTGTGTGTGTTTATGTTTATAGTTACATTTTATACTTATATATACACTCACCCAAATAGCGATGCCTGCACATATATGCAACTGCATATTAAATGAAACACAACCACAGTAAGATGTTATGTCCGTATCAGATGATAGCACATGGAAATACATGTATTCCTGGTATCCTTATGTATAGTATTTAAATTTGGTATTCAAGATTTATTATGTTTATCAGTAACACTTTGTAGACAGTATTTTCTGTTAAACTCTTTGCTTACTATTTCTTTTTCTCAACTTTAGTAGCGTTGTTACCTAGTGCAAGTAGATATGAATATATATATATATATATATATATATATATATATATATATATATATATATATATATATATATATATATAGTATATATCATACTGTATTTTATTACATTGTATTATCCTATATGATCCCATAATCTTTGATATTTTAAATTCAGTTATCAGCACTTGCTGGCAGTTTTGTTCTTTGAAATATTTAAGGTGTTTATGCAGAAAGTCATTTTGAAAAGGTTACATAAACATGGATACTTACACAAATACATTCACTATATCAACATGTGCATATGTATTTAGTGCACACAAAAGAATTGTGTATGTGTGTTTGCATATTAGTTTTTACGCATTTAAACAGGATCTCGCATATTTTCTCAGTTATATATACCTTGTGTTGTTATTGTCATTATTATTTTTTATGATTAATGAGTTACTTCTAGTTTTTGCAGCATATTTTATTTTCAAAACTTATTTACTGCTAGATCCACACGTTGGAATCATCATGTCATAGGTTTTAAAGTCAATTAATTATTCAGAAGATGAGGTAGAACACCTGTACCATATAGTGACCGCAAAGAGTAGATTTTTCAAGGTTATTAGATTCTGTGTTGTGAGTAGATCATATTTGTTTTATTCTTATAAAGTCTTATTCATTAATGTTCTAAGGATCTATCCCTAGCTTACATAGTGATTAGGCACTGTGTGTGTGTGTGTGTGTGTGTGTGTGTGTGTGTGTGTGTGTGTGTGTATGTGTGTGTGTGTGTGTGTTTTTAAGTACATAAGTCCTTCAGTTTGGAGTGTGAGTGTGTTAGTGATTGTATATAAGTGATTCACTCCACTAATGTGTGCATATGCTTATATATCTGATATGTGTATTGCATATATTGGTGTGTGTGTTTGTGTGCATGTATGCATTTATGTGGACACACATGTAGGTGTATCAGTGGGCATGCGTACACCTTTATACATATTCTGTGTATGCATGGGTATGTATGAATGCATGTTTGTTTGAGTATATATGTCTACCCAAAAGTGTATATACACCTGGGTGTGAGAATTTGTCAGTCAGTTTAAAGGCACTGGATTTATTCAGGTTGGATGTAAACTGGAGTGTATAAATCTTTAGAAATAAGAAAGTAATAGAAATAAAGAAAATATGCACATGCATACCTTTGCAGAAACACATTCACACTCACATTTGCGCACACACACATACACACACACACACACACACACACACACACACACACACACACACACACACACACACACACACACGCACACACATACACACAGTCGCACACATACACACAGTCGCACACATTCACATTCACATTCACATACATTCACACAAGCACAGAGCATCAGAATCTATAGTATGACTGAACTACAAGTGCTCATTGCTTTCATACCAATGCTTTCTGCATACATTGAACTGGTTAGAGAGAATGTTTCTGGGCTACATATTTTTTTTGCAGTATTACTTTAGTATTAGTAGTTCTGTTTTGTGGTGTATGGGAGTATTATTACGGTTGTTGATCTTCTTTTATTTCTTTCTTCAACAGGCATGTGGATGGGAAAGAGAAAACCAAAAAGAAGAAGGGGCTGTTTTAAAGCCACAGTTGCCAGTTCATAAAAGCTCATATTACCACTTGAAGCACCTGCACACCCTCACCTGCCTCAACCTCAGTCCCTTTAAAGATTACATAGTCATCTCATTTGCTTAATTGATTACCTTTTGAGTTTCGTTGGGACTGTAATCATATATTTGTTATTGATATTTTTATTATGAGTTTTTAAAGAGACTGTTCTCGTATTATTTGTATGAATAAAAGAAAGTATTCACTACAACATTTGAGATTGGCTTAGTCTTACAGGGGCAGGCAGTGTTCCTCTTGGTCAGCGGAAGATTATGGTTGTCTTTCCTATAACTCCTACAGCACCTTTGACATCCTGCTGCAAAGTCATTCTTTAAGGTTGTTGCAAAAGAAGACTCATATATATATATCCATATTTCCATATCAGGCATTGTCAAAGTGGAGATTTAAAGGGAAAAAAAAGTATATTTTCTTCGTATGGCTCTCCAGTACCAGTCTTTATTTATATGGTTGGACTTGCCATCTGAAGCGATAACCATGATCTTCTCCCTCCCCCCCTCCCCTTTCAAGTCATAGATATCAGTATCATCATCCCTTTCAAAACTGCTCTGTAGTGGCACATATTCCATTGACCAGCCAAAGGATAAGCCCTCCTTGTCACGTAAATGCTGTCTGGGAGTAATTTTGTAAAATATGTGATGGATCCCTTGTGTAATGATTATCTGATATCAGATCCCTAAAATGGCATGAAATAAAAGAGAAATGGGGACTCTCAAATACTTTTTTTTTTTTTCTCAATATATTTTTTCTACTTTTTCTAATCTTGTATTTAATGATTTCCTCTATTCTCTTTATTATACTCTCATTTCACACATACACTTAAAATTGAACATTTTTAAGTACATTGGTGTGAGATGTTTTGTTTTGAGACACAGTAGTTGTAATATGTGGAGTGTCTTCCCTGGCTGGCCATCACGCTGTTAAGTATGAGAGGTACAGGATGTGACTACTTTACAGTCTCTTGTTTTTATCTTGTAGTTCCAAAGGGAAATAACGATTGATCACTTCATAGAGATTCTTTGAGATAGTAAGGTGGTGAATTATGACTAGTTAATGGTAATTGGTTTGGACTCATTTGTAAAGTGGAAATAGTGGCTTCTATCGTAAGGACACACTCACTTTGTATACTCATTTGATAACCCTTCTTGGTAGATTGAACTACCTTTTCGTTGGAGACATTCAGAAAAAAATGGAAGATGCCGTTCATATTATGACATTACCAACAACAGGAGTACCTTCGGTATGCTTCATGAGAATCGGTATTACGGCCACAAAAGAATGCCATATAAAAGGAACATGGTAACAACAGTAAAGAGTCACATCCCTGCAAACTGTACATACTGTACTTAAAATTATAAGAGTTTAACGTTTATGTAAACATTGGGTATTACATACAGTGTTAATTATGTATTGTTTTTTGTATTGTCTTTATACTCTTTATGTTTTGTTAGATTGGATATAGTTAACATCTATTTACTAGTCGTTTCCATTATTTTCTCTCTCTCTCTCACTCTCTTTATAAGGCGTATTCAGTTCATTGCTAGGCCCACTGCCATAGAGCTGTAAATAAAATGTACAATGAGAGCAGACCTGAACAAACTGCTCCATTCAGAATCATTTTTAATCTTCTGTATTTATCTTTATGTAAAAGTGTGTGCTTTACTGAAATGGTCTGAGAGATTTGTAATATACAGATAGTCATTCTTCTTCATCTTTAGTTTATCATCTTTCATTTACTTACAAAATTGTTTTCCCAGTATTACTGTGAATCAGCACTGCGTATCTGATATCACATAAGAACATGATTGTATAGTGAATGTCCTCTAAATTTTCTTAATCAGGGCAGTCACAGAAAAGGATTGTCATTGAGGACTGCAAGTTAACCAGTCTAGCTGCTTTGAAAATGTAGGTGCATTTTTCATACATTTCTCTTAAGATGGTGTGATACAATTAGGAAAAAAAAAGGAAAGTGAACTGCCTTACTAAAAACTCTCCTGTAAGAGTAAGATATGAGACAACACAGTACTGCCTTTATTGTATGTCGTCAGTGTGTCATATGAAATATGAAGTTAATCTTTTATAGTCAAATACGCTATGATGCATCTCTTTCTCTCTGGTTAAGGCATGTCAGCAGTGTAATTTTGTATAGATTAATATCAGTAAATGTCATGTGTCTTATATTCATTTATTATCCTTTGTTATTTCTATAAGGAAGAATGGTGGGAAAAAAATGATCTGATACATAGAAATTATAATGATCTCTATTTTGTAGTTTTAATGGTGTGGTTAGGAAAGATGTAATATGGATAATGAGACCAAAAATTACCTATTACCAAACAGACATCATGAATTGAATATAAAAATGCATAAGACTTATAAAAGAGCATGAAATATATAGTCATTTTCAGTTCCTGTGCCAGTACCACTTAGGCACACAGACCAAAGTATTGCTACTATTGATCCTCCAAAAATATCCTATGTGAACATGACTCTCAAGAATTTAGAAAGAAAAGGAAGAAAGAAAAATAGTCTATAAATACAGTCGAAGTCTATGAACATCAAAGTTATTTAGGTCTCTACACAGCATTTACAAAAAATCTTGAGAGAAATACAGATATATGAATGTTCATTTCCTAAATACAAATATCAGAGAGGAAGTAAAGGCCTAAATCCCACAAGAGGGAAGAACCTAAATAGTTTCAAAACTATATAAGGACCAAATCTAGTTAACCCTATGATGACGGTGCGTCACACCCGTGTGACACAGCCAAACTCCCGATGCCGGGGCGTCATGTTAGTGTGACAATTTCAATGCAACATTGCAATCGCCCGGCATAGGGGTCTTCGCGTAGCGAGTGCCCCGTCGGGAAAGGGTTAAAATGTATCAGGTACATAATATTTACAAAAGGCTCTTACCAGAAGTATGGAAATTATGATGTTAATTTCACAAATATTGATATTGGAAAGGAAAGAAAGTTTTAAACCTTCTCAAAAGGGAGGTTATGGAAATCTATCACTCCACTCGGCAACATAATTATGAGCTGAAAGTACCAGGATAAGACCATAACAAGGGGTAGGCCACCACCGACAGCTCTCTGGGTACATTGAGATCTAGGAAGATTAAAGAGGTTAAAGATCTAGAGCAGTTGTATGATTTATAAAAACAGGTAGTAACAATATCAAATATACAACTGGTGCATGAAAATTTAGGGAGTATATAGAGAAAGATATGGTGACCAAGAGGAATATGATGATGTAAGGTAAATATTAATATCTTGCACTGCAGAGGATAATCAAATGGAGAATTACAAGGTCAAAGGTTAACCCTTCTGAAATGTGCCACATATTTAAGATGTTTAGCATGGGCTTGGCATCTTAAGCTGTCAAGTCTTCTGTCATTTTTAAGACTTATGGTATGATTTATAAGTCTGAATATGAAATATTAGCAAAATGATATTAATAAGTACTTGGTATGATGCACTAGTTCATAACTGAAGGAATAAACAGTTTGTATTTTGAACAAAAGATGTTGTGCAGGCCTTGTCACCAAGCAGACACCAAGTACCTGACCTCAATTGTTTACCTTATTCCTTGAATTTTCACTCAAGGCTTTTTTTTAATTTGATTACCATAAATATTATTATTATTACACCAAAATGATAATGCTGGTAGGATAATAATAGCAATAGAGATAGTATTTTCCCAAAAAATTTCAAGGAATGGTGGTATACCAGTAAGGACAAGTCGGCCTGCTAATTGATTCCTTACTATGAGCTTGTGGAACCATCTATATGATAATCACATTAAAACAAAATTGTAGTGAACAGTGCATGTACCCAAAATCAATGGAATGAATTGAAGTATCCAAATTATGAATAATAACAAGATTTTGATTGGTGATTCATACATATGTAAGGTGAAAAGTATAAGTTTTCAGATATATCCACACACTCCTGCCAGAGGAAAATCACAAAATGGCAATAAATTTTAATTTCCTCAGAAAAAGCCTTCGTAAGAGGCAAGCTGTATAAACCAATTAACCCAATCCTGACAGGCCCGGCAAGAACTGGCATCCCCCGATGCCAGACCTAAGTAACAACACCTTGGGGACATCACACTGGTGTGTCGCCCCGTCATCAGGCACTGTGACACACAGTTGTCATTGGATTAATTCTTTTGCTATATTTATCAGTTTACTTTCAATAATGTCTAATTCTCTTCTTCATTGCTTCTCTCAGTGATGCTAAGTAAACATTCAAGTGCTACCTTCCAGCATGATTAGTACCGAATAGTAAATGACATACAACACAGTCTCATTTTCTAATTAATTTGTTTTGTGTATACTGTTTTTTTCTCCTATATTATCAACACGGTTTTTGCTTCCAAGAATAGGCTTCCAGGAATAACCACAATGTTCAGAATTTGTTGCAGAAATGGAATGTGAGTAAATTCTATTGGACAAATTAATAGTTGAGAAATGTAGTGGAAGAGGAATAAGAACAAATGAAGTATGGAAAATGTACATGTGTACATCTTGAACTATCATTATGAGGGTATTTTTAACAGCTTTTATGTTTTATCATCATTTTCATACAAGACCTTGAGAAAAGGATATATTCTTTAATAATTTTTAGCAGCAAGACCTTTAACTCATTTCCATATTTTAACATGTACATAAATATTTGAGTTTTCTTGAGATTTTATTTAGAGTTTTGTTTACTTATTATTGGTGTTTTAAAGCAATTTACGTTTTTTATCATTTTTGACAAGGTAAATTATCTAAGACAAGCCAATCCATTTCCATAACCGCAGAAATTTCAATCCTCTCAAAGTGAATTATTGCCATTATTTACACCTTTTCTTGCCAATCAATCTTTTTTTCTTTTTCTTAAGCTATTTGTAGGTAGTGCTGTTGGGGTATCCCAGGCCTCCCTTCACCCTTGATGGTGTGGAGGCCTTGCAGTTGAGCAGTTGTCTGTGTATAAATATTTGTATAAATATGTGTATAAAATAGTTGTCTTGCAGTGTTATGTGAGGGGTTCTTCATGGCTCTTGGCAGGTTTGTGATAGTTTTGTACTTCTGGTGTAATATATTTCTAATAACGTGTAACAGTTCAAGATGATATATTCGGATTGAATGAAGACTAGTGTAAAACAGGAGTAAAAGTATATACAACTTAAATTTTATTAAGAATGGTACAAATTACATCCCTAAGAACTATAATAGCATTACACTAGCATTGTAACAACTGTAATGAAAATTGCCAAAACAGATGAGGATTCCAAAGGATGCAATAAAATCAGAATCTTTGGTAAAGACAATACATTGAAACCTTAACTGGAAATGTTGAATAAAGTGTTCACAACTTTTATGGAGCTTCTTTGCACATGCAATTGGTAATATGAAATTTGCACCATGAAGAGAAGCCAGTAAGCACATTTTTTTTTTTCCTGTTCAGCAAAATATTATAAAAGCTTAGTTATCAAGGAATAATTAGATAAAGGGTTTACATATCAAGCTATTTTTGTACTTATTCAAGAGTAGTGGCAGTATTCAAAGTTCAATACAATATCTTTGTGTTGTATCTGTGATGAATAAATTGATGTGGAGTAGTAATATCAGGCTTCAGTTTTCTTTGAATGAACATTTCAGATTGAAAGAAAGTGGTTTCCCATAACAGAGCTCTGTAGTAAAATTCAATTCAACCACAAATATATGCAAGTTAAAGGAATGAAATATATGGCATTGCTCATTTATAAAATATTGAAAATTGTAAATTTAAAAGATTTCACACAGTAAACTTGTTGAATTTTACTCCACTGAGACTGAAATATTTAAAATACTTTTCTATGGTAAATAATGCTGTAGAAATGCATTCTACCAAATTTGAAATATGAAAGGATTTTACCTCCATAGCTATATTAGAATTGAAAGTCACATTATTCAACAGCTTCATGAGATATCACAAGCCAAAAAGAACAAATTCCCATGGCTTGATAATCATATACATATTTATCTGTAATATATACATATTAATAGAATACAATGACAAGCTGTTCAAGAGATGTTTTGCATGATTTCATCCTTTATTTGCTTTATCATTTGAATGATTTTAGATATATCATCAGTCAGAGATGGTTTAGAATTTAAATTTTAAATCTTATATTAAAGAATATAGAACTTATTTTTTATTACTATATAACTTAACTTTTATCATATTATCTTATCATACTTGGTGCATGTGAACCAGTAAATCTACAAGAGAATGAAAACATTTATGATTTCAATGTGAATGAAGAGACATGGGAGAGAGGGAAAGAGGAGTGTATAATCATAAAGTTAATGAAACTGTGATTAATTTTGGGTTGTTTTCTTGTATAATTTGTCAGTCTCCTGGCTAAATGATCTGGAGAGACAGATAATGAAAAGAGGCAAGAGCTGTCGAAGGTAGGTTCATGCTTTGGATATTGAGGGTTGTACTTCTGATCAAGTAACTGAAGGTGAGAAGAGTAAGATCAGAAGAAAAGGTGACAGCTAAACAGGCTAACAATGGTCAAGACCTGATAGATCAAACACATAATGTGTAGGAGAAACATGGAGTCTAATTGTGTGAGTAGTAAACAATGAGAATGATAAGGATTAACCCTTTCCCGACAGGCCCGGCGATAAGTCGAAACCTCCTACGCCGGGCCTATGCAATATTACATTGGGAACATCACACTAGTGTGTCGCCCCGTCATCGGGCATTTAGCCGCGTCACATGGGTGTGATGCACCGCCATCATAGGGTTAATATCAAACAGGATAACCAAGAAAGTAGTTGATAAATAAAGAGTCTGGCAAGTGTTGGAGACATATTGAAAGATGGGTAAATTGGGTCCAAGAGGAGAATTAGGCAAACAGGGTCCAAGTTTTCCCCTCTGCAGAAAGGTGCAATAGAAGTGATATGAGTAATAAGGCAATGAATCCTAGGTACATAAACAGGATAGAGAAACTAAAGCTCAATGGTATATAATGAACAGAGGGGTGATATAGAAACTGAGACAAGTGAAGGATGTATAATGAGAGGAAGACGAGAAGGATCTTTTTTTTTTTTTTTTTCTTCTTCTTTGGTTTCTTCGTCTTTTCAAGATGTTTTGTTTTGAGTAACCAGAATTGTCTTCCAAAGCCAAATATTTGAAAAATACAAGTACTCTTTTCCCTCTACTTTATACCCCATTTTTATACAATTTGTATATAAGTGATTATCCAATTATCTTCTCTTCTCTTCAAATCAAAAGATTTATTATCCTTTTTTGTTTGCTTAAAAACTTGCAATGGCCTTCAAAAGTTAAGATGGAATCCTGACTTTTCTCTCATTCTAAATATCCATAAGTAACAAGGCTCTTCTGTAAATACAGACCAAAATAGCAAAATCTGAGTTTATTTCTAGAAAGTCTACATAAAGCCAATTATTCAGAATTCAAAATATTCTCAGTTTTTGTCATTATTTGATGCATTTACTTATGTTACAAAATACACTCTCTCCAATTTTCTGCATCTTGGTCGATCCAATTACGTGGTATGGACTATTTTTTTTCATGAAAATAGGAGTGCACTTGCTATGAAGTCCTTGGCTGTAGTATGCCATTTTTATGGTAATTTATACTATAAAGTTATTTTGCAATGACAATGAGATCAAGTAAATGTGAAAAAGGCTACATTCATCATCACACATTGATAGATGAACTGACATAGAACAGAATTGTCAATTTTAAAAGTTCTCTAAAACAGGTATACACTGCTAGATTTCATACAGAAACATGTACTTGACTTCTCTTTTCACAAGATGAATTTCTATATGAGAAATTATATCTGAAATGTACCTAAATCACAGAACTTACATTTCTTCAAGTAATATCTAGAAATCTGAATATAAATGTGTTATTGTATATCACTGGAGTGTAAAAAAAATAAATAAAAAAGTTTTATCTTCATCATGTATATTAATATCCAAATAAAAGTCAGTCAACTATCCAACAGAGTTGAAAACTGGGTGTTGTAATACAGTACATTCAATGCACACACAAATAAATTAACCTTATCATATTAACACATGAGGTATGTTCTAGATCAGTGTCTAGTAATTCCGTAGCACTACATGCAGAATTGAAGAGCAATAAGAGGGACACAGGTATGCATAGCATTTCAGCAATACAGAAACTGCTTATGCAACCAAAAAAAAAAAAAAAAAGGAAGAACAGGAAGCAACTTCTGAATGTATAACACTTACAAATATGGGGAGACACCACTTAATGCAATGGTAACTATAAATGGCAGAAACAATACTCAATCTTTTTTTTTTTAAACATATTTTCTTATACAAACGTTACACAAACCTCTCCACCTGCTATATTCAACTTCTGCATTTTCCCCTCGCACCTTCACAGTATAAACAGTGGGAAAATATTCTCTTAAATTTCATTAACAGATGAAGAAGAGCATAGTGTAATTCTGACAAACTAAATACACATTAGCCTGGCCTAGTATGCTAAGCCATTCAGAGAAGTAAAATGAAATGAAATAAAAATAAATGATATATAAATGCTAATTTCTCCCTCCATACATCCAAAAGAGATTCCAATGAGTACTTACAGTTATCAAACTCATTCACCAAGAATTATTGTGACCAGATGAAGACTAGCATGCAACGCTGTAGGTCAGACCACCAAAAAAATAATAATAACCACATTGAAATGCTATCATGTGAACTTACAATCCAGCTTGGGAATAATTATGAATTCATTATACCAAGGAAGACATTAAAGTCATGTATCTTACGATTGTTGATTACTTTAGGTGGCCATTCGAAGAATTAATTCATCAGACTCCGCTGCCAAAAACGTACCGACTTCCACTTGGGAAGAGGTAAGCTTAATTGACTCCCTTTATTTTCAGCAATCCATCTACAAGCTTCAATCAATTTCTCCAAGGCTAAAAAAAAAGAAAGAAAATAAAACGAAAAAAGTTGCCCCTCTGGAAAGATCAAATTTCCTGCAAGCTCAGAGTACACATTTACGAGACTAGGATTACTTAGGAAGCGTAATAAAAAAAAAGGTGAAACCTCCAACCTAAAGGCTCTGGAGATGTGACATATCTTCCATCTATCTGGAATAGTTGCTCATGGTCAGGCATAATATGTATTTAATTCATTTTGCTCTAATGTTACAGTTTGCTCTTTGCGAGTTTGGGAGAAAGGAACCAGAAAAATCAACAGGTAGAAACAAAGGAATTAAAAGAACCCAAACTCATTATTAGACCCTACAAAACAGTTCCCTTTCCTTGTCTGCAACATACACATGAAAGTAAATCATTTAACCCATTGACACCAGGAACATGCACCGTCCCCCTGTGATATTGTTTTATTTTTTTCTTTATAGATGGCTCCACACAAGTGCTTAGGCACCAAGAATTCACTTACTATGACTACCTGATCTACCTGAATTTTGGGGGAAAAGATCTTATTCCTATAACTATAATTATTGTTATTATTTTTATTATCATCATTGTCATTATCACCATCATTATTACCCTGACATTAATAAATATGTAAGGTCAGGTAGGCCTAGTTATTGACAAGGTAATGACTAGGCACTTATGGAACCATCTATATGTAAAATAATATCAAAACAAAACTACAGTGGCAGTACACGTATACATGCACTCTCAGCATCAAAGAGTTTAGGTCGAAATACAAGTTAAATACTTATTCGAGTTTCTTCTTTAGTGAGATTTCTAAGAGATAGAGAATACCCTTCTAAAACTATTTTTAATGATATACTGTAACAAAATTAATTTTGCACAATAACTGGAAGAAGTGCTTGGTATCTACTTGAGGTAAAGATATAGACACATTAAGGATCACAAACCATTACATATATCAGACGAACACAAATGTGTCACGACAATCCATAACACACGGAGTTAACTTTACTGGGATATCAGGACACAGCCAACAATCCACAGGCAAGTTAATCCCTCAGCACTGTCACTGCTAGAACTTATGAACAAATATTTTACAATTCTGGATATAAGAAAAGGATGCTCCTGTATGAATTCTAACTTTCAGATCCTTTTAAACCACATCCCTCAGAGATTCTGACAAGTTTGATTTGGAAATAAACATTCATAATTCTCAATATATCAATGACTCTAGACGTTCAACTCTGGACCAAAAACATAACAGGACTTGATACCATTTCCTACACCACAAAATTATAGATGAAACACGAATTGTCAAACCATTATTTTGCCTTTTTCAAACCGCACCATTCAACACAATATCCTAAGAGAACATGTTGACAGTGAAAGGTACACAATAGATAAGAATGGGATGAGCGCAATCATTCTATGGAAAAATTCCCCTTCCATAAATAAAAACCTTTCCAATGTTAAATGGCTTACAATTAGTGAGTGTTCCTTCCAGTAAATGTAAAACCAGTGAGAATGCTTGAAAGGCCGAAGTAAATGTCAGACGTAACAACTACAGTGTTATATAGTTAATTACTTAAGTTCATAAAAAATGCCTGTATGTCTGAGCAATTTTTATGTGTAATGCTAGGTGAAATGCAGAAATAAGGTTTGAAAAATACCATTTCTTTTGAAGAATGATACAAGGAAATTTATTCATCTATTTATGGAGGAAATACCAATGTAATCCTTGCACGCATCATTGTTCAATTTACTACAGACAATTTAATAAAACCCACAAGAGTCCAATTAATTACCATGCATTGGAAAGTTCCCATTACTCCTTGCTCTGAATGAAGGAAATTAAAACATCTTTTTCCTATTAAAGCTATTTCTGTTTTTGGCTCTGTGAAGTCAATCATTCATCTTATCAACAAGGGTACTCTACATATAGAAAGATTAATCTCTAAAAGAGCTCAAATCTAAAATCATTGAAGCATTTTTGTTGAACTATGAGGTTATGAAAAGTCAAAGTGCTGTATCATGCAGCCACTTGCCAGACATCATATTCCTTCACCTGAGGTAAAACTGACAACTTTAGAGTCATTAATGCACACTAATCACCTGCAGAATTACAATTTATTTTCAGTAAAATATTATATTTACAGAGTGTCAATTATTTAGCACATATAATAATTTATGACATTGTGAATCTTACACAAGACACTAATAATACTCCTTATCACTGGTTGCTTGCAAATAAAACGTACCACAGATTCGTGAAATTTAACTCTCCCCATTTACTCTCCTCTCTGTGCTTCCAGTTCTTACAGCGGAGGACATTTTCCTTAAACAAGTATTAAAAAAAATAAATTATGCAGAAAATTAAATAAATTAATGCTACATAAAATCCTGAAAGAGTCTAATCTATGCTTTGCTACATTAGTTATACAACCAAACTTGATCTTTTAGGAGATGATTTCTTTTGATGGATGGCATAAGAAATACTGACATGCTATGTGGTACTGTACCAAGTGTCTGACACAACCAGAAATGCTTTACAAGTGTAGAAAAGAAGAGTGCCATTATTTCCACATTTCTGCAATTACATGTTCAACATCAAACATGTTGTGCTACTACTCTCTGGTCTAGTCAAGTTCTTCCTGAGTGGTACTTAATTGTTCCTCGCCCTCAAGGCTCGAGGAGGAAGGTTGCGAGGATGAGAGCTGTGACGTCGAGGAAATGGACATGGGTGTTACTTCTTCCATCTCTGTAGTCTGTTCAGGTACAGTTTCCTCCTGGACAACAGGTGCTGGGGGAGGCAGAGGTCTGTGAACGGTGAATGGCGTGTCTCTACGTCGGTATAACAGCAGGTATGCTTGTTCATTTACAACGCGAGATTCTGGGCAGAAATTCACTCTGCTGTCATCAAACAACCTCCAGTCTGGAAAAGTAAATAAAGCATTTACCAAATAATGATGTGGACAAGTATAACAAAGATCATCATAAATAAATTTAGCAATATCAAAAATTAGGAATATCCACTAAATGTGTTTTGCAATTCAGGAGAAATCAACTCACCAACTTCCGACTGTCTGGAGTCCTGCTTTGCTGTGGTGCGGGCATATGCAGTGTAATGACCCCCAAGCAGACGACCCATGTGATTAATCACACCGTAAAGGTCGTAAATTGCAGGTCCGTCCTCAGGTTCACAAGACATGTATGGTTGCACATTCAACCCTCTGCAGAAAAAGATGATGAAATATTAACTATGGTCTTGTATCATCATTACAGTCTCAGTAAGTTTAACAAATTTGTTACTACATATTATCAAATTGAGCTCTTGCAACAAATAAACCTTTTCAATCTAGATTTGTAGTATGGCACACAGTTACAGCAGAGGAACCTTTTCTAAAGCTCTACACTTGTAATAACTTACCTTACTGGGTACTGGACGAACTTATCAATCTTGTCCGAATAAAGGACATATTTGAAGGAGAACCTCTTGAGCTGGATTATCAAAATATGAGGCAATCTCCAAATACTCATCTGTTTAGTTGCCTCTACTGGCATTTTGCATCTGCAAAAACACAAACATTACAGAACCATTACATGGACAATCTTAATGTCATACAGTTTTTACAATAACTTTTCTTTTGATAACATAGTCTAACAGATTACATATTTCTATACTTTTCTCAGAACATTCATCATATGCTCAAATGCAAAGCATTAACCCCTTCGACACGATGACGCGTATACTGCGTCATCGCAGCGCTCGCGTCAAATCCGAGGACGCGCATACTGCGTCATGGCTGAGTTCTGGTGGAATTGAGTTTTCTTTCTTCCGGATACTGTACGAGATCTTTCAGAATAGAGGTCGGATATGATACGATATATTACTTGACTTTCATTATTAATAATTTATTACATAAGAGTGGGATTTGCTTATACCAGGGGAGGCATTGATGGGCCCTGCTAGCAATCATTTTATTATTTATTTATGGAACATTATGTAAAAATATAAAACATATTATGATTAGTTTACCATACTATTTCAATCGTTTTCTTTGGTTATCTGAGTGAGGCCTCCCACCAAGGTCACTCTTTCCATCTTCCTCCCAACCCATGTAAATAACTTGTCACATGCATATGGGGGAAGAGGTTAACTATGCATATTTTGATATATAACACATGATGATTATATTGAGGTTTTGGCTATAAACTTGTAGAGGTTTTGGCTTAAAACTTGTCATATTCAGTAGCGATGTTTAAAATTTGGCGCGCGCCGGCAGCTCGGATACGGCGCGAGGAGCGTTTTCTACTGCCCGGAGTGAAGGGGTTAACCCAATACCGCCGGGCGCCGGCCACAGACACCGATTATGTAATATGATAGCGCGGGTGCCGTCATACGCCGTCGATGATATAATTGATTTAGGCCTATGCGTTCGAGAGCCCTGGCATTGAAGCCATAAAAGACGAAACAGCCCGGCGGGAATGGGTTAAAGCTTTGATGTACTTATTGATGGTTATTACAAAATAAGAAAATTCATATTTGATGGATATGTACTCAAATAAAATATCAACCACATATTAGATTATGATCATTAACATGAAAGCTGACGGCCAAAATAAACCCCTTACCAGCTGCCCTGCCAATTAATTTTGCTTGTTTTTCTTTTGATTTTATCACTTTAAAAATATTTAAAAACAAACTTCACTCTGCATGACAAAAATTACTTCTGCTGCATCAAAAATATGACCAATCTGCACGGTACTCATGCATAAATATATGCAACTGGCAGTCAAGCAATTAATAAACAATACAGTCATAAGTTGATATAAATATAGTCATATAGTTGATATGATATAAATATTCCATGACATCCTGGCAAACCTCTGCAGCAAATGATTTTTTTCTTGTGACAACAAATACTCGGGACCCACCTCGGACAGCGCCAAGAATCTCCCTCCGATAAGTTTTCAGGCTGTGTAAAGAGATCAATGCATGCCTCCAGACTTGTCTGCTGGTTACGCTGTACTGAATATGAGCCTTCGACTTCACAGTCCACCTGTGTGAAAGTGTGTATTAGGAACAAATCATGTAAGTCAAGTCTAAGAAGTCTTTTAGCCATGAACTCAAAGAGAATAATATTGTTATTGACTATCGCTGTAATTAGCAAGGTATGTGAAAACCCAGCAGTCAAAACCTACCTCTTTGTTCTGAACGAGGCAGTGAACAGGCAGCCTTTCATTGGTTCTCCAATCCATGGCAAGGTAATACTTGTCACTCAGGTCCAATGGCTCATCACCTGTTGAGGTCAATAACGGGATTTCAGTAAATTTGTATATAGACTGAAATTTCTTGAATATGGGCAAGTAACCCCAAGCAACATTCTCAGAACCATTTTGGGAGTAAAACCTTTTTCTTTAAAGATAAAACTGACACAAAAGGCACATGTAACATCAAGTTATATAAATCTAATTAATATTAGGATATTCATGTGTAGTGCTTGATACTATGGAACATAAAATTGTAAAAGTAAAAAAGAGGAAATAAAGTTATAACCAAAACTTCAAAATATCATAACAAAAATCCCCTACACACATATAATCAGCAGACCAATATATAATGAAAAGCAAAAAGAATCCCAAAAAATAACTCCCATGCTTAAATCATCACACAGCAACAAGGCATTTAAGACTCCTCCTCCTCTTCATATGTCTTACCTTTATCCTCTAAAGTCTCCCCATTAGGAGCAGGCAGGTTCTGAGCTCGGTTATTGACTGGCCTTATTACAAAGAGCTGAGTTGCAGATGGCAACTGAAGGCTTCCTCTCGGCTGAACCGCCCGCACACTTGGAGAGGAGGAGAGCTGCGGAGGTTCATCACAGCCACTACCTCCACCTCCGTCGCTGCCTCCTCCCCCGTCGCTGCTACCTCCCCCATCAATGCCTCCTCCGCTGTCTGCAGCACCAGCATCACTTCCCCCAGCACAATCTTCCGGCCACTGACCCTGCATATCTCCCTGAGAACTCTCACTGGCCATCAGCACGTCGCTACTTTCCCCTCTCTCCTCAGTGCTGCCGTCTTCAACCTTGGGAGGCAAATACCATAGGATCAAAGGTTTGTGGCTTGTACATTTAGTGCTGGATTACCAGATGAAAGTCATGTCAAAATATCAAATGTAAATAAAATAATAAAAAATAAATTACATTCAGATATTAAACTACTGGCCTCTCAAAAAAGATAAAGAGTTAATTAATTACTAATAAGAATACAAAGTATATGGTTAAAAAATGGCCTGGTGAAAGAACAACAGACCAATTACAAACGGACTTCAAAACTTTGATTCAGTAATTCTAAATCTATTGATAATAATAAACTCAAAATACAGGATTTTCTTCATATGGAGGAAAAAATGTCATAAACTGACACAGAATATGTTCAGTGAGTGACTTTAACCCTCTCTGGACGGGTGGTACAGTACTGTACCGCTCATTCAAAAGCCCAGTGGCCGGGCAGCACAGTATTGTGCCAGCCATTTAATTGATTTAGGCCTAAGAATTCGAAAGCCCCGGCATTGTGACATTCAAGGCTAGAATGACCCCGTCATGAATGGGTTAACACAGCAATGAATGATATAATAATAAAAAAAACTTTACCTCCATGTCGTCATTCTCTTCATTAGAGAGGTCTATACTCGAGGCACTCCCTCTGTGGGACGAATCATGTGAAACAGGAGGCTGGAAGATATCAACAGAGTAACGAGCATAGGCTTCCATGATTCTTGTCAGGCGGGAGTAGGTGGCGTGGCTCTCCGGGAGAGACAGGATAAAGGGGCAACCCACAGGCTCAGGCACCAGCTTGCATTGTACCTATGGCATAAAATTTTGTTTAATAGTCTGCTTTCTATAGAGAGTGGACATGATTCAGTAAGAACTATAGTATCTGTCTCACACACTTATTTCACACATTCAAAAAAGTTTCATGGTAATTGGAATCTATACAAATGATTATGAAGTAAAGCTCAACATGTACAATAATTTACAAAATATGAATATAAAACATGTTAATATAGTTTACAATCGAACCTCCTCACTTTGTTCACGACACCCTAAGAGACAAGACAAATTTAAGTAAACTGCATGGTGGAGAGGTAAAGAAACTTTTTAAAAAGACACACCTTATGATTCAACCAATGGTTTTTCTGGCAAGCCTGATGACAATAGCCAGCTCTAAAACACTTGGTACAGCGGCGCAGCTTGGTCCCCGGGGCGGCACTCCTCGAACAGTAAGCGCAGCGAGTGGGAGGGTTGGGAATCATCATACGCTGTACCACTGCGACTTCCACCACAGGCTCACCAACCTTGGAAGGTGAAAAAGTATGTCCATTGAAATGATTATCTAATGGGAATTGAATAAGAAGGGGAGATAGATGGAGAACGGAACGAGAGGCTATGATCAGAGGTGAAAATAAAGACCAAGTTAAAAAAAAAAAAAAGAAAAAAAAGAGAGAGAGAGAGAGAGAGAGAAATGTAAACAATGCCTCAATGTCATTTAGCTTTGTCTCTTCATCCTTTTTTTTTTTTTTTTTTTTTTCTTAAAATTAATACAGGACAGGACAAGAAAACATAGTGATGCAAAGCCTTACCTGATGCTGATTATACACTTCATAGGCCATAAGTGTATCACTGGGAACAACAGAAGACAGGGACGCCTGTTTGACAAATATCTTGTGGATCTTCGATTTGAACATTTCAAATACCTGACAAAAAGAAAGAGGATTATTTGAATTGATATTCAATTGCTTTCCTCTAATTTTGAAACATGCATAATTTTTTTAGTAATATTGCTAGAAATAGTTTCTCTGAATACCTTTAAATACAGTTATGTGGCACAAACACAAATATATTAATAAATAAATTCTATGAAAAGATGATCCTATAACCCATTTTTCCCAACTATTCACAAGGAATGGGTAAGCAGGAGAGTTAATATGAAGATATAAACCTCAGGTGCAGTTTTGATTAATTAAATCATCAATTCCTCTAAAAATACATTTTGAACATGATAATAAATAAACCTACAATATAATGCAAGATCTAACTTCCTAATAAAATGACAATCATAGAAGCTAAGAGGAATATTTTTCAGACTCAAACTCAATAGTACATGAATAAATGCTTCCCTGGGGAGAGTGCATAAATTCATGCACCCCGGCAACAACAGATTGAGATGCTTCCTTACCTGAATACAATTTGTCTGGACTTCTGTAAGTTCCGATAATTCGCTCTTGAGTTCTTCTACTCCGGCATCTGCACATACTCGAATAAAGAACTTCTTGGGTTTCTGGTACGGATCTTTCCAGAAGAAGATCACTTGGATAATCTTTGAAAGGGGGGGAAAAATAAATAAATAAATCCATGTCTACAAGTATTCTCAATTCTAAAGCCAAACAAGACTGTTAAGAACCAAAACATGATGACAATCTATATTTTATGCAATCCTCAGAAATCTATATCATTTCAAAAGCTTTCTATTGGCTATGAAACCTCAATCACTCACTTACCTTTTGGTCTTTAGGTATTGGGACAGACAGGCAGCAAAATTCATCAAACTTCACTGATACTTTATTACACTGATGACATGTAAGGGTAGACTTGAACTGGCCTTTGAAGAGGTCATCAATAATAGAATCATTACGCATCTTATGCAGCTTCCAAGATTCTCCTGCAGCCTTGTGGTCCGGCCATCCGTCCAGATCCGGTGGCTCGGCTATGTAAGGCTTCTTCTTAATGCGATTCAGATCCTAGAAAGGAGTTCAAATATTGCTTATAACAGGGGAAAAATAATAAACAAATAAAATCTTCACATTACTACTTCTTATGAATTTCCATTGATCCTGTAATGATTCCTACCTCATGCAGACCATCTAAAAGCTCAACCATGAACTCCTGAGCATCGTGTTGGGCAAAACCAGAGAACTGATTAGCCTTCATCGACATCATGGACTTGAGCTTGGTGGGGGCGTGAGATCGTAGTGACCCCGACCACAGAAGCTTCATGAGGATGGCGAAGGACACTGCCAATTTTCCCCCCATGCCCAAGGGATTGTCCTTGTTGATGTCCTGCTGGAAATTTGAATCTGAAAAATACAGTTAAAAAATCTAAATATGCTAACCCTCTAAATCTGAAGATTAATGTTGAAAGCAAAGCAAGAAAATATTGGTAAAAGCTAAATCAAATGTACCTAAAACATACTTCCAATACTGTTGCATAGAAAAGGTGGAGTGTAATACTAATATGTACTGACTATACAAATAGAATTAATCAAATAATATGGAATAATCTGACTCAATAGAATGTTTACATGATATATATCATACCATGTACAGAATATACAAGTGCTCTAAATAAAGTAACTACTACTATTCAAATTTGTAATCAACATTCCCAATAAAAAGAGCACCTCAAATTTTCCTTCATCTCCAGCTGAAAGATGCACAAAGCCTGCATACATTTGACAGTAGAATTATTCCTTGGTACAGTATCACAGACAAGAAAACCTCTTCAATACCTAAGAAATATTCCCTGAGTTCTTGAGTGTTGACTAGGCACTGCAGAACACTGTTCATGAAGCAAGTGTTGCCTATGTTATCTAGACCAGTAGTTCCTCGAGGGGTTACTGTGCCACCTCCGTCACACACATTTGACGAGGAAGGGTAATTGGTTGGTGGACTCCCCCGCATTCCTTTGGTCACTGGAGACAC
>BOPN01000263.1:466990-471990 GCA_017312705.2 Penaeus japonicus
ACTAGTTTGAGATGCACAAGATTGAAGATTTTTAAGAGTAAAAATAATTCTCCCTTATGAACAGCTTTTCTGCTAAACAAAACTACTTTTAATTTTTTTTTTTTTTTTTTTAACCTGGAACGGCACCACTATGAAGTGTTTTTCTCTATACTGTGCATTTGAGAAATTGTCAATAGAAATAATTGCACATCTAGAAAAATATTCTTGCAATACGTATGCATCATCTACTTATTAAACGATTGCTGACGGCACACCTAACGACCTAACCAGTCGTCAAGGCAGGCAGTCTACGATACTAGCGGCTCCAGCTAAAAATTAGAGGGACGGGGAAAGGGTTTTCTTCAACCTCTCGGTAACAGACTAGCCCAAACAACATTTTTCCATAAATACATCATAAAATGTGAATTTAGGCTGACTTTGGAACCCTGTAGCTCTGGAGCTAGCGTTGTTACAGCCGTAATACTTTATGACTGTGTGTGCGCTTCAACTGTAAGCAGATCCCGATGTCGTGTCATGTACGCATTGACACCTGTATCTTAGGCCTAATTGGTGCTGACATATGTCTTGACACCTGTATGCAATTGGTTAATGGCCACAGTTAAAAATAAAATCCTCGCACAGAAGGCCAAAATGGGTGAAAAGAAGGAACGCACTTTTATCACTAAAATTGCTCAAAACAGTGGGTAAAATTGAGATACAAAGCAAAATCTGACTATCTTTTGTTTGTTAATATCCAACTTCTGTTACCTGAAGACAGCTCTTAGTGTATAAACAATTAGACTGCCTTTAAAAAATTAAGCTTTTTGATTTTTTCACGAACCATTTACTTAACATATTGAGTGTGCAGTACAAAGTTCCCATCCTAGTACCAGGCCACGACTTTTGTCATTCTGTGTCCCACAAACGGTACCACAGTTACAATAGACACGATGAACTGTCTTGCAGTATGTTATTCATGGTGCCATGGTGAAATCGCAACACCATACCTTCACCCATTCTTTGCAAGGCTGGTTACAGTCTATACCTGGCAACAAAAATCTTTGCCTGTTTCCGAGTAACAATAACAGAGTTATCATTTACTTTATTTATATCATTGAGATGATGATTCTCCCTCTGGTAAATCTTACTAGTACACCTATGTGTCCTCCAATAGCGTACACATGGCCTCCACACCTATAAACTCCCCCAGAAGGCAAAAAAAAATCTTCACCATATGCATCTTAGTTATACGGAGCTTGTACACCTCTCAGTTAATTTATAATCAAATATGGAACCAGTCCAAACTCTATCTGGCTAAATCACATATGTGGTGGATTATTTGTCGGCATCTGTCACATCGCGAGGCGCAAAAGCTGCGGCCATTGCTGGATAGTGTATTACGGTCAGGATGGACTTAATCGTATAAGCTTTCATCACAGCATGATATAAGTTTCAAGAGCATGTGGTTAGAAGACAGTAAATGTCTCAATAAACTTTTTTTTTTATAGAAAGGTTTATAAGCAAGATTTACCATATTTTCCCATATGTCAGAGCCCAGACATTATTGGATTTTGAAACTACTTCCCAGCTGCTTCTAGTGCAAATACCCAGCGCAAAATGACGTCACAAGGTAGACAAAAATATCAACCACTCAACCACAATGTCATAAACATCAGTATCACTTTAAAATAGCGTAATACAAACGAAACAAATCCCGGAATGAAACCCCCCCCCACACAAAGCATGGCATTGACCCCTCCAGAGCTCAGAAATCCGACTCTGCCTTCCCGTCTCCATATCCTGTCTCCAGCTCCATAACTACGAGTCTGGAACCACAGAGAACCACATCTACTGCAGAACCACAGTCTGAAACACACGCGCCGCCTTCAACCAACCCGAAGTTATCGGTTCTTAAAGGAGGGCACTTTAAGGTTGGGAACCCGATCAGATCTCTTTTCCAAAGGGCTTCTCCACCCTCGGTCCCTCGCCCTTCCTCTTCCACGTGGTTTGCATCCACTATCCCCACGTCCTCTCCTCCACCGCAAGAGCCTTACCACATAAAATAATAGGTTCTTGCTCTCCGACACTTTCACCGCCTAAGCTAAACAATCCTGTAAGGACTCGGGGCTAGGATGCAGGATCGGACACTCGGCCGACGAGACGCTAACGCCGGGGCGAGTGTGCTAGGTGTCGCCGTCCGGGAAGTGCTTCTCTCATTCTTTTTTCTTTCTCTTTTTTGGGTGTTATTCATGTGTTTATTCACTTTTCAGGGGTTGATTTCAAAGAGGGACTTATTATAGATTCTCTTCTTTTAGATGGGGGGTTTGTTTGATCTTTCAGGAGGGCATCGTGGATGTTTTTTGGTTTTGCTTTTTCTTTTCTTTTTTAATTTTTTGATATGGTTATATTGGCTCAATGGTATATAGTATATGTATATGGAGATTGCACCAGATATGTTTTTTATAATAAGTATTGAAATATTCTTTTGATCGCATACAAGAATATTTCACAATCATATTGATAAAAAATAGTCCCCCCTCATCACGTATGGGTTACTAAGAAAAACTATGACTCATATATATTTTAGGTGAGTCTGCTATTGATGATCAACTTAGCAAGGGCATATTTCAACATCTATATATATTTAACATTACACTGGCCAAAGCAGGATGTTGCCGCTGTCACATTTACTTTATTTATTATAACCATGATGATTATCATTATTGTCATTATCATTATTATTGTTATTATTATTATCATTATCATTATTACTATTACTGTTATTATTATCATCATCATTATCCTTATTATTTATTAACATCATTATTTACTGCTTGATAAAATCCTTATTGCCATAATAATTATCATTATCATTTTTTATCGGTACTATCATTATGACTTTTATAATAATTACAATTAGTTTTATCATTAGTATCAATATCATCATCAACTTTATCATTTATACTCTTATCATTATTATATCATTATTGTTATTATAATTATCCTAACTTTTATTTCCATTTTCTCATTATTATTACTATCATTAGGATCCTCAAAATTACAAAAATATATGATAATTATGATATAATAATCTAATGATTTGGATTATGATATTAGTAGTGGTGATGGCTGTCACATTAATACTGATAATAATGATAAGAAAAAATAATAACACGACAAACAGCAATAATCTGTATAAAGATATTGGTATTCATATTAATATCAATAGGGCTAATGACATAGTATATATCAGTGATTCTTAAACCAAATTATTGTCATGATGGTAGTAGTGATACTATTGTATTATAATGGATAGTAAGATGGTAATGGTATGATTATATAACAAGCAGAACAATAATAGTCAATAGCCTTTATCCATTTCAAAACATGTCCGGGCGATTGCTTTGGGTATTAATTTACCCTTTCTGATCAACCGTTATCTTGAACTATGATTAGCTTTCTGTCCAGATGGATGTGGGGAAACATTGTTAGTAATTAAAGTAAATATGGATAGTTGGAAAAAAGTGTATCCCCCCATTCCGACGGGGATATCAATGGTAATAACAATAATAATGATAGTATGATGGTAACTATAAAGATAATAACAATGATGATTATAATGATGATGATGATAATGATAATGGTAATGATAGTAATATTGGTAATGATAACAATAATTGTGATATTGATAATAAAAAAAACTAATTATGATAGTGACAACAATGATAACGACTATAATGATAATGATAATCATGATAATAATGATCATAGTAATGGTAATAATGATGATGATAATGATAATGACAGTAATTATAATAATAGGGATAATGGTAATGATAATGATGATTATAGCTGATGATATTAATGGTAACAATAATAATGATAATGACAAAAACTAGAATTATAATAACTATAATGATAATAATGTCAATAATATCAATAACTATAGAAATGGTGATACTGATATTAGTGATGATAAGAATGACAACAAAATACTGATAATGATAATGCAGATAATGACTGTGATAATGATAATAATAGTAATAATGATAATTATAAGAATATTGAAGATAATCATAACAGTAATGATGATAATAGTAATCATAATCATAATCAACTTAATAATAATAACGATAATGATGCTTATGACCGTAATGACAATAGTAATAATGATAATTTGACCATGACAACGGTAATGATGATAACAATTATAATGATGCAATGCGATGAAAATAACGCTAACGCCATCTATTGGTGGTGAGTAAAAACGTTCTCATGAGGTGCAAGATATCGCTAGATATGCGATTTGGGATCCCGGACGCATTTGGCATATATAATCTGAAATTTTAGTGACCGCGAGTTTATAAGGGAAAAGTGAGTCAGCGAAACATGCAAATACCGGATGATATGGTAAATATTTTACCATAAGTGACAATTGATTGAGACCAGTATTTCAAAAATGTCTGTAAATATTTTAGGAAAATATTGACATGAAGGATTTGTTGCATTAGGTATCTGACATACTTTGCTAATCTTAGTTCTTCGTTGCATATTTTTCATTAAAGTTACTTAGTAGTTAACAGTATACACAAAATATCAATAGAATGTTGTTGTTTTTTTAGTGAAATTCTGTTTGATAGTTTGACCCATTTCTCTCTTACTTTTTTTTCTCTTTTTTTTTCTCTAACGTCCAAATTATCTACATCCACCTTCCTTTCTTAAAAAGCAAAGATATTGACAAGAAATACTCAAGACATATACAGTGAAAATAGAAGATCCCGAAGCACCTACAAGTTGAACGAAAACCGATGCGTCTGCGGAAATTGTTATTAGTGTCAGCAATGGCGACTGGATGTTGTACGTAAAAGAGGTTGCTCTCCGGAAAAAGGGAAGTCTTACTCGTTAAACATCCCGAATTCAACTTCTAAATGTGAGTACAGGATCGAGCAGCATTCGATGTGTCTCAGGAAGTCCATATCAAGGGACTAGAGGGGAAACGAGCTGTGAAAAAAGACTTAAAT
>BOPN01000263.1:481990-484490 GCA_017312705.2 Penaeus japonicus
CCTTTAACCCCTAAAAGCCGCATGTCTGTCAGTCCCCCCCAGGCACACTTAAGGGTTTGAGTTTTCAAGTTTACATGACAGAAATTTATATTATATATATCATTTATATATCAAGTACTGACTGCACAGTGGACTACAACTATTGCAGTGATTCCTCACAAAAAAGATAAAAAAAAGAAAAAAGAAAAAAATATATAAATACATATATATATATATATATATATATATATATATATATATATATATATATAAATATATATATATTTATATATAATAAAATCCCAGTTACCCCTTAAATAGGAAGGAAAATGGTCCTTCATAGAAAACAATTAAATATTCATGCAGTAGTATGAATAGTTAAAAGAGAATAATATACCAAGAGGCAATGTGAAACTGAGGTTAAGGGAGAGGAGGGCCTAACAAGGGCCTAAGGGAGATGGGGTAATATAGTGGGTGTGGGTGGAGGAAAATACCATGCAAATGAAATACATGTGTAACAATAAAGAATATGTTTTGTCACAGAATAAAGTGAAATATTTATTTATATTTATAAGTAGTTAAAAGACATTGATGCACTAAAAGGCTACTGTACAGCAGTTACATAGGGGTATGGTATGAGGAGGGGGCATGGGTGGGATAAAAAATGAACGGGGAGGATTTGCCTGCTTGAAAGATGCCATACAATATCAGTATTACTATTTCACACTTACTATGTTTTATTCACAAGAAAAAAACAAAGAAACAGAAAATGATATAGTGGGTGTGGCTTAGGGAAACTTGCCAAACAGTACTAGAAATATTAGTAGATACTCCATATGTCTTAACTAAAAAAAACTGGAAAGAAGTTCACCAGTTTTTGACAGACCATCCATGATATTGGTTGATAGGACATACTTGCCCAGTTTCTTCCTAGGTTGTGGTAGATAGGACTTTTGGGCATCATTGATATTTTAACCTATTATAAAACATTAAATTTGGATAAATTTTTTTATTATTTTCTCATCACTCCCTTTCTCTAAATTCATCCTCCCTCTCCTCATTGTACCTAAGGTTGTTTTGTGATGATAAAAGGTGCTGTGATTCTTAAAACTACCTTTTATATTTTAAGTCATCCATTTGTGTATAATTAGTTTTGACTGATGAATTTCCTCCTGTCTTTACAGGACTGGGTGGCAGACCTGGTAACAACATGAGCAAACCATGTGGCGGTAACAGTAGTGGCAGTGGGGGTTGCCAAGGTGGGGGGGTGCGCACTAGGACATATCCCTCAGTAAGTTCAATGGAGCGTGGCGGAGGCAGCGTCACAGGCAGTGGCAGCAGTTCCGCCTCCGGGTTCCCTCGGATGTCCCTCAGATCTCTCTTGCTCAACAGTCCTTTCTCCATCCGCACAAGGTCCAAAAGGGTCCGCACTCCAACCTCCTCTCGTAAGTATTAACATTCTCTCTTTCTCTTCCAAACAACACCGCAATTATATTAGATCAGTTTGCATTCTTGTGTCCATGAATATCCTGAGATATAAGTTGCGCTGATGATAATTTTTAGATTGAAACCATATTGCATATTTTCATACTGATAATGTTATTGTTTAAAAAGAAAAATCCCTAAATTTTATTTTCCCTGTTATGCTCCAACAGATAAATTGACCATAGAACCAGAACGAGATGCCGATTCTTTGGGAGTATTCACAGAGGGAAGTGGGGAAACCACAAGTTGGAGTTCTATCAAGCGGCATACAACCACTAGTAATAGGAGTCGCATTGGAAGTCGAAGAGGTTCCGTGGGATCCCGGGGAACAGCAAGGGCAGAATCATGCTCATCAGAACCAGTAAGATTTTTTTTTTTTTTTTATGATGTCAAAGAGAATATAAAACTCTTTGCAGTGTATGTTCTATGAGTTTGTATTATATGAGGAATGCAGTATTTTCATTATAAATCCTGTGTTTCCAGGGAGCTACAGCAAGCAGCAGTGGCAATGTCTCAGGGGGTGCAGGAGCTGGTGTAGGTGCAGGGAGTACCTCTGTTGATGGCTCATCAGAGGGGGTGCGACGGGAATGCTCCTTGTGTCTCCAGGAGGTGTCGGCTGATCTCTTCCCAACCCTATTTTCATGCCCACACTCTGCTTGTCTTCCCTGTTTAAAACAGTATTTGAAAGTAGAGATTACGGAATCAAGAGTAAACATTAGCTGTCCGCAGTGCAACGAACTCATGCATCCCACAGGTTAGTTTGTGATGTTTGTGTCTTCTTCCATGCTTCACAAGGACCAAGTTCTTTTTCTAAAGATTAAAAATGATTTGGCAGATGCATTTAGTTTGAACTTGATTACTGTGACAAATAACTACATCCTGTACACTAGTTTATTCAGTCAGCAATATTTTTCGGTCATTTCAAAAGATTATGATATTAGAAGGCAACTTTGCCTCAGTGAGTTCTATGTAGTACTGTTGTCATAACATTTTGTATAGTCATAGGCTTATGGGTTTGTGAAAATTTATAAGTGTA
>BOPN01000263.1:489490-499490 GCA_017312705.2 Penaeus japonicus
GAGTAAACCCTCACATTACCAGCCTATACATCCACTCCATTCCACCCTCGGCGAGTGATAACAACTCGGCTGTCTTGACCCACGATGCCAGTAGTGACCAAGGTGCCACTGACTTACGACTAGATAGTGTAAGTGCAATAATCACTGCCAGACAGTTTGCTCGGCGCCATAGTTCCTCAAGCAAGGGAGTGACCTTTCTAGGAGACAGCTGCGAGGCCAGTGACCACGTTGCTCTCACATTGGATGATGATGATGAGCAAGAGAATGGGTCAGACAGTCTCTTTGGTAATGAGGAGATTCCTGGAAATTGTCCAAATATCACTCCCATGGTGGATCTACAGAATGAAAGTGAGAGGGCAGTTACACACAAAAACCCAGGTGCAAGGTTGTTGCATAAAAATGTTTTATTCAGCAATAGTACCTCCACCTTGCCATTAGTCCACGAGAGCCAGAGAAAAAAGAAGAACAAAGGAGAGAGCAGTAAGCGTCGAGCATCCAGTGCAGAAGGCAAAGTGCGGAATTCCAGTAAACCAGTGCGATGCGAGTCCTTCCCCAAGCTGGAGAGCCAGTGAGTCTGTGATAATCGCATCTTCCTTTATATTCACTGATGGGTAAGATAAGGACATTAAAAATCTTCAGTGTGATATCCCAATTGGGAAGCTTTACATTTAGTATGTTTAAGCACAAAGAAAATATATGGAAACTAGTTTATTGTATTTGGAGACGCAACAGGTCTGCATTATTTTAATTGACGTTTTGGGTACCAACACTTGGTTAATAAAATCTCTGCAGGAGGTGGAGTTAAATATTAGTAAAGCATGGTCACTTTTTCTCTGTTATCATTATTTCAGTCATTGAAGGATATTTTTTTTTTTTTTTTTTAGCATATATGTTGAGGAAAAATTGTGGAGTTTTAAAGATAGAACAAAAAATAAAATTCTGGGATGTTTCTCTCTCTCTCTCTCTCTTTCTCTCTCTCTCTCTCTCTTTCTCTCTCTCTCTCTCTCTCTTTCTCTCTCTCTCTTTCTCTCTCTCTATTTCTCTCTCTCTCTTTCTCTCTCTCTCTTTCTCTCTCTCTCTCTCTCTCTCTCTCTCTCTCTCTCTCTCTCTCTCTCTCTCTCTCTCTCTCTCTCCCTCCCTCCCTCCCTCTCCCTCTCCCTCTCTCCCTCCCTCTCTCCCTCCCTCCCCCCCTCCCCCTACCTCCCCCCCTACCTCCCTCTTTCCCTCTGCCCCTCTCTCTCTCCTCTCCATCCTTCCCTCCCTCCCTCTCCCCTCTCCCTCTCCCTCTCTACCCCATCTCTCCTACTCTCTTGTTTCATTGCACTAACCATTAGTCTTTGGTAAGCTTGGTTTTGTATATGTAAGAATAAAATTCTTCTAATGTTCAGTGAAGATTTCTGTGATGAAAAAGGTATTTACTAACAGAAAATCCATATAAAGGAAAATGATTATATGGCTATATATATGTATGTGTTTATCTTGTAGGTATTGAGTATCGAATTCTAAACCCTTTTTTTTTCTTCCTTATCTCTCTTTTCTTTATGGGTTTTGATTAAGGTGCATATTTTTAAATAAGAGGGTGTTATGTACACTTTTCTCCAATTTCTCATTAACAACTCAATGTCAGTGTAACCATGTGTAGTTAGAGTAACGTTCCAGAATTTGGCCATGCTTTACTCCAATAAAACATTCCAGCCTCAGTGTTATTGTGGATGTAGATACTGTACAGTTTATTAATAGCGCTGGCAAATATTTGTACCTTTCTAGTCGTTGCAGAATCATGAAGCTGTGGACTTTGTGTTTATACCGTAGTGTAATGATAGACAGTGGATGTTGCAAGTGTACTTTGTTAGCACTTGATTCATGGAATTTTCTTAAATGTATTTGAATATGAAATTTTGTGATTAAAAAGGAAAATGCTTCAAAATTATTACTCCTTATAGGCACAAGGAAACTGTCCATAGCATTACAATGGATCATTTAACTTTTATAAATGTTTTTGTAAAGCAAAATGCCTTGCTTTTTAAAGTTTGGAAGTAAGCATATGGGTATACTGATGTGAGTTGCAGCTGCTTTCCATCTAATTAGTTGCAACCGTAATTGCTCCTCTGATGTGCATTATCTGCATGGAAGTGCCACATTACTTACAATTGCATTCACTCTTTACAGAAGAGAAAGGGTGTTTTATGCAGGTAAAAATACAAACACAGATTTTGATGTCTGTTATTTACTTTTTTTTTTTTTTCCTTTCTATATTATGAATAAATGTATAGTATATGTATATTAACATAATGAACAACATTCTTAGTATAAACTACAGATATAATTTTTATTTACCCCTTTGTTTGTGAAATGTAAGTGTATAAGATGAAAATACTGACTGACAAATGTGTCTGCACTGATAAATGTGCTCCTAAACAGAATCACTTATATTTACAAGCCCTCATTCAACTCAGGCCTCATCTCCCATCTTTCAGCTCATTTGAATGCAATCATTATTTATATGATTAGAGTCTTATTAATAGATATATGTTCAATAGGATCATGTTACATACAGAACTATCATCATATATGTCCTGAGTAATATTGTAAGAATGTACTGTACAAGAAGTAAAAATATAACCCAGTTTCAAATGCACTCCCAGTTTCAAGTCACACACGGAAAATGACAAGATTTACTCTTGGAACTTTAAGCTGTTCTTTGGTTTAATATTATGTTTGTAGAATAAGCACAAGTTGTGTATACATTTTCATTTTTTTTCTGTTTGCACTTTTTTATTTTAACAGCTATAAAAAGTAATTGTTATTGTGGATAATATCCCATGAGACATTACTAGGTGCTCTGCAGTTCACTTTTGTAAAAATGAGTATAGAAACAAATAGATCCAGAAGATAAGAAATTATATTATACATAAATGGAAATGATAATAGGTAAATGGAAATAAAAAATGATGAAGGAAAATTGTCTTACATCCTCAACTGAACTTAAGTTCTGGCATAATGCTTCCATGCAGGTAATTGCATAACATGATGAATGTGTACATGATTGTTATAATTCACCAACAGTTAATGGAATTAACTGTGAACTTGAAAAAAAATAGTGGAATTACACATGTTTTAATTTTGAATAACCATTAAGAGCCATTTTAGGATATTTAGAAATATATTATTATTATAATTGTTGTTATTGTTATAATTATTATTATTATTATTATTATTATTATTATTATTATGATAATTATTTTTTGATTTTTTTTCTGGCTTTATTAGAATGTTATTATTGTGACAAGAACCTGGAAAATTGTCAGTATTCATCTTAAGAAATGTCAGACATTAATATTCTTTTTCTTCAGTAGACCTATGTAATGTTCCCCTCTTATTGAAACAAAAGTGAAATATAGTACTATCATTAGTGGATCATTTTTTTTTGCTTGGGGAGAAAAAGTCTTGCTAAACAAAATTATGGAGTAACAGTACTTATTGAACAGTATCTTTTAGTCACACACACAAACATTGTGAGATAAAAACTTGCTTATGCCTATGCACTGAAGCATGTACAAATACACTCTCATACATAATCAAGCATGCGTGCAAGCATATAAAGGGACACTACGCCATACACACATGCACACTAATGCTGCTGATGCTAAAACTCTAATACAACCAACATTTTAAAATGGTGAAGAGTGTATTGGAAGTTTGTTTTTTCAAAAAGACTGGACTGCATACTAGATTCAACCTGATATATAATTAAAGAGAACATATGTTAAAAAGATTAGGATGACAATAGAAAAATAAGGGGTTTGGCAACTGAAAATCTAGGGATGTAGATTGCTGTATGTTCAAAGTTGTTTTAGTCAGTTGTGGGGAAAGAGATAAGTACTGAATTTCTAAGGTTTGCATAGTTGAATGATGAATATACTAAATAGTGTTTAGGTTGAGAGGTCTACTTTGTATTCAAACTGGTTGATTTGAAATATGAAATAACCCTTTTGGAAATATTTCACCTCCATGTTTTCAGAATATATGCCAAAAAAAATCATGCTTCTTTTAAATAAACCAGCCTGAAAACTTTGCCGTTTTTCATAGGTGTGCAGTTGTGTGATGAGATGAAGTTGCTCACAGCAGTCAGAACTAGATATAAATGTGGTGATTTTGGAACTACTACATGCAGAAATTAAGGCCCAAAAAAATGAGTGTTAGATGTAAAGTATAAACAACTAAACATGTTGGGAAGAATGACATTAAGAAAAAAAATAGTTATACAATATAGCTAATTTAATTTTAGGTGCTAGAAGACCGTGATATTGGTGCTCATTTGATTACTTCCAGTGACATGAAAAATGAGTTAGAGCAAAGCTGGCATTGGGGAAAAATCAGCTGTAACTGAGCCAGTCGCCATCTGCAGATATATAATTCAGATGCCCATGTACTGAACTAAAACCAATAATGCTTCTGAAGAAGAAAATACGATAAAAGAAATTATCTATCAATTCAAAAAGTATTAATCTCCAAATGAGGCCCATCACAGCAAGAAAAAGATGAAAGTCGGTTATGAGTATGACCAACATAATTGTGAAGAAGCCTTATATAGACATAAAGGGCTGGGCCATTATATTCTCTGATTTCAAATTGGACTGGAAGCTTCAGATAAGATAAAGCTATGCTCCCTCCTACTAATTTTATATACTATCATATTGTTTTTGTTGTATAGATTGTGAATGTGATCTACAGCTCAAGTACAGTATTTTAGTGTTTTGTATCTGTGTAAAACATTCTGTCTGACTGCAATAAGGACAAGTTATTATATCCATTTATACACAAAAGAATATAATGCAGGCTGCTGTTCATTCATCTTCATTTAAAGTAAGCATTAAAGGATGTCACTAGTTTACTTCCTGACATGTCCCCACACCTATTACAAAAGGAAAAATCTGTAGTAGTGATCACTTAAAGCTTCCAATCACTTTGTAGTGAATATGTCAAATAGACTTTTTTTAATAATTTTAGAAGAATATTTTGTACTGTTATCTCCTATGTTGTTATTCCTCCCTTGCTTCATATGCTTACTTTTCTTTATTTTACCATTCTATTTGTCCCTGTATTTGCTATTGCTATCTCTGATGTTAAAACATAAGAGATAGCAATATCTGTCATAACCTTTCTTGTAGGAATCTCACCATCCCATTCTCTTTATTTTAATCTCTCTGTCTGTCTCCCCTCCCCCTCTCTTCCTCTTTCTTTCTCTCTTTCTCTCATTTCTCTTCCCCCCTCTCTGTCTCTGTCTCTCTCTCTCTCTCTCTCTCTCTCTCTCTCTCTCTCTCTCTCTCTCTCTCTCTCTCTCTCTCTCTCTCTCTCTCTCTCAAAAACTCAGTAACTGTTCTAGATTTGGTTTATATTGTTCATAGGAAGACAATACATTTTTTTCTTCTCTGTATTGTTCTCATTCAAAAGAATACAAAAAAGAAGAGAAAAATGGCATTTTGATTACTTCTTGGTTCTAATGCTTGGTAAGCATATATGTTTAGAAAGACGACTCAATAAATCACAAAAACACCCAGCCTAATGTCTGTGTAGAAGGAAATAGGTTGTCGGAAAATTAAATATCCTCTGGAATGGTGTTCTGCATTGTAAAACTTAGTAACTGCCCCCTTTTGACATTAAAAATTACGGATTAGAAGTTTAGATTAAATATTATGGAAAGGTCCACTTAGTTGAGGACATTTTTTGCATTTCCATTCTTTTTGTATTGATTTTTGGAGTGTTTTCTAACATGTTAAAAATACATTTCAATTTTGGTAAATGTATTGCATCTAAAAGGTTTGTCATGGTCTTGCTGAAAATTTCAAGGTTTTCTACTGTTGTCTTTGGATTTAAGGTTAAGTACTGCTTGCTTGTGATAAATGATTCCCTTGATGTTTAAGACATTATATATAAAAAGACTTAGTGTGAGACTTTTGACCTAGCTGTCACTGCCAGATGTATCTTTTTGCCTCTACAAAACAAATAGATATGGGCATTTTGTGTATTTACGATCAGTATCTTCTTTTCCATTGTATTTTATTTCTTTCTTTGTGAAACGGAAGAAATGTTTCTTGTAAGGGACTAAATGTGTGCTTATCGGTAGATAAATGCTTAAAAAAAAGTTAATAAATTGATGCAGTTCTGGTATTAAATTTACTGTGTACCTGAGTGTACTTTAATCACTATAATGGAACTTTGTAGGGTTAAGGAGAGGAAAGGTTATACTGTATTAAATAATCTCAAGTTAGGAAAGAAATTGTGATGTGAACAAAATTCTAAGGATTTTGTTAATGATGTCATGCTTTTGTATATTCTGAATATAGGCATGACTTAAAAAAAGAGAAGAAAAAAAAATAATGCTTATTTTCTGCTATAAATGCAGAGAACATATGCATATCTAAATCTTAAAAAGCAGTACAGCCTGTCAGTTTGGAGTGAAATGCCTGCTGCAGTAGACAGAAAATATAAAATGATCAGCTTTTGCCTGACATATTCTAGATCCATTATACAAAAAAGGAGTTGATTGATTCATACAGTATGAGTAAAATTATGTTTCCAAATCCATTTGTTGCATATAATGTGCAAAAAATTAGATGAATTTATTTTTATTGGTTAGACTAAGGTATATTTGTATTATCATTTTAATGATTTACTTATCATTGAAATGATATTGTTTGTTATATTGCCAAGGTATAGTGTACATAGTATGTATTGTAAATTTGTCACAATAAACATTATATACAAATATGGTAGACTCTTTTCGTTACAGTACTGGTGGTTACTAATGTCAAATTTCTACTTAACCCATTGGTCGCGGTATTAAAAAAAGGTCTGTGCAGTAGGATGGCTGTTTTACATGCCTGGCATGATGCCATCCGCGTCCATGACCGACTCTGCCTTTGCAGCAAATCATGCCATCCGCTGCTAATGGTTAAGGAAGTGTGAAATTATCATAGAATGATCTTGCCCAGTAGAATATCTGAGGATAATGTTTCATCAAAATGTCAGATAATAATTTATATCTATACTTATGATTTCATTTTTTTAACCCATTCGTGCTGGCTGACATGCTGTCACGTTTCGTGGTTTTTGGGTCAGACGCCAGCAATGAGATATTTGGTCAAGGCTGGCGCTCGGGGTGAGTGAGTGGACAGCCCAGGCTCACGGCTAGTGCGCCCGAGAATCCCGAGGCGTTAGGCTTATGCATTCGAAAACCCTGGCATTCTGACCATTTAGAGCCGGAATAGCTCTGGCGTGAATGGGTTAAGGACTACTATTTTAGAGGAATAGATATGACAGGTAAAGTGGCATTAGATTTATGTCTCATTAACATTTTGGAGGAAATTATGGTTTCTGTCAGCTCCTAATAAGACACCCACATTAGTTTTAGTAACAATTTTATTGAAAATGTAAATAATTAAATATTTTTGAGTATTTTCAAAACTCATGATTAAAAATTGCTTAAAATCATATTAATCAAATGTCAGGGCAGAGTGGAGATTATCACAGTTAGATTAACAATCATTTACTGTAAACAATAAACTAATATAAATAACTTAAAATCAACAATTCACACAAGAATATCCATATTAATAAAAGACAAGAACTCAAATAACAAATACAAAAATTTGTACTTCTATAATGTACTCTATGAATATAGGTTGTCTACCCAAATAATTTGTAAATAGAGACAATATATATATATTTAATTACAAAAACTTAAATGTTCATAAAATCACATTTAAATCTAATATTTATACATAGTATATATACACATTTATAATCTAGACAGTATATATACATATTTATAATCCAGACATGTAATGAGCAAGATGTGTAATGTATGAATAACCAATTAAAAGATCAGGATTCTATATCAGCATTGCTGTTAGAAGTAACACTTACTCCGCTTCTGACGGAAATAGTGTCATCGCCAGACTCTGAGCCAATGGCTGCTGCATGGATCCCAAACTTCATATAAGAGCCCCTTGTAGCTGCCAATGTGATCATGGGCTCCTTCATCCTCTCTCCAGTTTCGGGAATGACACCCACCATCTGGCACCTCTGGCAACCTCCTTGAACCTGATCGGGAGCGTCAAAGGGTATGGTGTAAGGGATTGTTATTTTGCAGATGCTAAAGTTTAAAGTCCATAATCAGGATATTTCTGCTGGTGCCAGTGTTGATAGCCATGAGCATGATATAATGTTCCAAAAAATCAGATAATTTAGTGACTCAGAAAGGATTTGAAATCGGAAAAAAAGGAGGCCAATTGTATGAAGACTCCAATTACCATCAAATTTGCTGATTATATTTACTGGGCACCTTACCACCCTCCAGTGCGCAGTTAAAAAAGAAAGAAAGAGAGAAAAAAAAATGTAAAACACTACTGCAATAGAGAATGCAAGGTGTATCCTAGCACTGTATGCCAGATAGAGACAAGTGAGTAAAATTCAAACATACTATATCCATGCTACATGAATTCAGAAAGTTTCATAGCAGTGGCAGGCCAATTGTATGAAGACTCTGATGATCAATAGGAGCTCCTTAAAGAAAACCATGTACATAAACACACACACACACGCAAACATGCATGCACGCACACACGCACACACACATAAAGATATAAAGATAAAAATATATAGATAGATAGATTGTTCACTATAAATATTTAGATAGACAGAAATAGGTAGATAGATATATTATTAGATAGAGAAATGGAAATACATAGATAAATAGAAATCAATATAGATAGGAAGATATAGATAGACAGACAGATAGAGATAAATAGATGGAAATAGATGTAGATAGATAAATACCTTAAATCTTAGCTTGTCTAAGAATATTTCTTCCCATGAATCCTCTTCATAAGGTTCCCCTCCATCCAAAACTAGATTGGCACGGAATCGCATTACAAGTTCATCCTGGCACAAATGGAAACACACATTGAAGAATATATTTGTTTGGATAACAAGGAAATGATTAGTTTTTTTTTCATTCTATATATTTTCATTTAAAAAAATAATTCATATATTTAGCTTTCATATCAAGCCATAAATAATTTGCAGATGTATGTGTCAGAAATGGCATGTAAGACTACAAAAATATCTGTAGCTGCTACATTAAACCACACACATCTATATACAATCTTAACCCTTTCTGACAGGTACACTACTGTACCGCTCATTCAAAAGCCCAGTGGCCGAGCGGCACAATATTGTGCCAGCCATTTAATTGATTTAGGCCTAAGCGCTCGAAAGCCCCGGCATTGTGACATTCAAGGCTGGAATGCCCCCGTCGTGAGTGGGTTAATACACACAAGCATCATGTTCTCACACACACCTCCACCCACAGCAGTTTCTACAACAGACTATGATACAAACAAGTCCTGCCTTACCTCTGTAAAGTTTGCAAGTCCTTTTTCAGAGATATCTTTGAGCAGCTTCCTTACACTTGCTCTATGAATCACCAGGTATTGTGACTCATTTGCAAGGGAGAGAGACTCGCCTAAAGAACCTGAAAAATTATTTACTCAATTTTATATGCATATATCATATATATATATATATATATATAAAAAAATACAATTTTATAATCACATTCATTACTTGTATAAGGAACAACTTGTTCATTACCTAAGAATAAAAATATATTTGGATTAACTGGGTTTGCATGTAGATATAAATTCAATTAGACTAAAGCAAATGATTTGAATCCTAAATCAAAATCAAATTTTAACAAAAGCAATTACTAGGGCACACTTTCTCCCATAAACTACATGAATCTCAAAGAAACATGTTTCAAATTATTTGAGTGGTCAGTTCATTGAGAGAAACTTGGCAGGAAAATTGCTTATTATGATGTCATTGTTATTGTAACCTTAGTATTGATACATTATGGAGTTTAGTTGCGATTCTTAAATAAATTAAAAACAAACAGGGAAATAAATGAAACTGAGGGAGAAGATATTAATGACCT
>BOPN01000263.1:506990-516990 GCA_017312705.2 Penaeus japonicus
ACTTAAATATCATGGATACAGTGATATGTAATGAGATTTATTTAACCACAAGAGAAAAAATACCTGTGTGTTTTTCAATAATATCCAGTCCATAGCGGACAGCAGGAATATTGAGAAAGGCCAATGTTCCATCTTCAAACCTGTAATGATAAACAAAAATCTTGCAATCTAAATTGAAGGAAAAATAGATTACATGCAGATTATAGTAAAAAAAGGTGAATGATCCTTCAAAACAACTTCATGGGTCATTAAAAAATATCTTATATTGAATTACAGTAAAATATGAAGTTTAGATGAACATAATGCTCATTTGTCTAATTCCATGATCCTACATGTTCAGACCACTCCTTGCCTACCCATATTTCAACTGTTTCCTTTAATGTATCAACATGAAATACAAGTACCAATTAGTGTGATTGACCTAATGGTATCAGGAAATAATCTAAGTGGAATAGCTGCAGCACTAGGATTGATATCAAGGTTCTCACTTGAGACAAAAATTAAAGGTGTGGTGATGTGAGGTTGTTTTGGTTCTAGATAAGCAGACTACTGTTTTTCAATACAGTGCTTGCCATGCCACATAAAGATGCCATCTGTTGTACTTGGCTTAAATCTGGATATATGGTTGATTGAATAAGTCAATAATAAATAATAACCCCTAAAAGATGCACTGTCTTATGATCTGAAGCACAATCACTTCTATCTACTCTAATTTAATTTATACAAAAAAATGAGTTGTATTTTTGGAATTTGCTGATCACAATCTATCATTATGAGACTTGAAAATATTACAGTCATTCTTTAGCTTTTAGTGAAATATAAGTACATGTTGCTCATGTTTTCACCTGGGCCTGACTAAATATAAATCCTTTTGGGGTTAATACCAAGAAAATCAAGTAAGTGTATTAGGGCCATCTCCACTGTATGTAGCAATTCCATCATACTCCTACTCTATTATGATGTGCATGCAGAAATGTAGTGAAATGATTCCAAATACAGCCAAAATCAATTTCAGCTTCCCCTTTGCCTTACTTATCATGAAGAACAGGACGAGGCACAACCACAACCTTCCTAGAGTCTATCATAAGCACTGAGCCACCTCCGAAGTAACTTTTTCCCAAGGCAGTCCATGCTCTTTGGTGCACCAACAAGCAACCTATGGGGATCAATACAGCATGAGTAGCAGTTCATTTTTTATAGAAAATGCAGGAAAGATATTTGCTATAGTGAAATTTATTATTCAGAAGGGCAATATTGTATTTATCAGAATATAAAATGCCTTACTGAGAAATATAACATGATAATCTATTCATACCCACAGTCTAACCAATTCACAGAATTATTTTTCAATATAATATTTAATTCATTAATTATATATGAAGGCATTGTTATATGAAGTGCATAAACTTCAGTTAAATTCTGTTAAAGCTACTTGTAAAGTAGATATTTTTATATTCTGTTGGCATGTGTATCAATGAAGTGGTTACCATGATACATTCTGGTAGGACAATAGTTTGTAATTTTAATATGCACAAAGTAGGAAACAATCACCCATATTTGATTAATCCACATTTTTACTATACTGTAGCTTTTACTTAGTACTCCTTCTACGCATTTCTTACCAAGGCCTGTTGGGTATCCAAAGATCTTGTAGAAGGACACTGGAACAAAATCTGGCTTCCACTGAGAGAGATCTAGAGGGCAGGTGGCAGTGAACCCAGCAGCATCCAGTACCACATACCAAATGCAATCATCTGCAGTGTTTTCTGGCAAGTACAGAAGGTACTTCAGGTGAAAAAGAACTTTGAGTGGTAAAATCTATATATTTTGACAGGGTGGAAAGATTGTAATTCATCTTCTGTAATGAGTAAATATGTGAATCATTCTGGTCTGTCAAGTCCATCCCTCAATTCAAGCAATATTTTTAACATTATATCAGCTATGAATAAACAAGATCTCATAAATGATTTACCTGAGGAATGATCATCAGTTTTGTTTATAGGTTGTTGCTTCAAAATAGAGTTTAAGGCACCTTTCTGAACTTTATCTATCCATTCCAAAGGAGATTTTACACCAGAAAAATTACACTGGGCACTGTAAGCAAAGAGACAATGCTTCCTTTTCCTACTGCAGCCATTTTGAGCTCTGTCACTGTTTTCATCTCCCCCTACATCAGACTGGTTAACATTTGTCATGTAAGGAAATGTCTTGCATTTATCTAATATATGATGAAGCTCTTCCGTTTGGAGACAATGTACAGCAGCCCCATTAGCAGCAGCAGGTCCTCTCATACCCAACACAGAGGTATGGTTCTCCATTGTGTACACGAAGGCTCCTTGACTCTTTCCTTCCTTGTGATTATGGAGTGGTTCCTCTTGCAAAGGACTTTTGCTGATAGCATCATCTTGCTGGGCTGTAAGTTCTGATTTTTTTTCACTGTAATTGTTATTTTCATTTTCAGCACCTGTTTCTACAGAGCCATCCCAGTCAAAATGTTCTGCTACTATTTTCAATCCCTGCGTAGCCCCTGATGTGAAAATAACATCATATTCATCAGCTGTTGTATTAAAATGGTCCAGAATTCTGCAAAGAAAAAATAAATATCAAACATCTCTATGAACTTGTGATGCTAGCAAAATGTTATCTTTACATATAATGATAATCTATTAAAAAGGGCTGACAGATATGATACCTGAATGACAACTGAAGTCATTCCATGGTGACCTCTTACAGCTGCATACTTGAAACTTTCCTCTGAGACTTGAATTAGTCATCACTTACTAAATTCTTGAAAATAACTAATAAGAGTACATGTAATACCATGCAACATCTCCAGCATTCAAAACCAAACTTATATATCCTTACTTTGAATTATTCTGAATTCTGAATTACTTGTGGACTCCTCTCTTGTGATCGATATCCTTTTAAAATTACATGTCTTCTTGACATTAATATCTATACATAGCCTGTATTTTCTTCCAATACTATTATCACTGCTCATCAGGAGGACAGTACTGAACACAAGGCCACCGAAACCAAGCAATTAGAAAAATACCTTTGACGAACAGAGTCAACTATCCGGGTGGCAGTATCACTGACAGAACTTCTTGAGTGTGGGTTTCCAAGCAGAGAACTTTGAAGCTCTGCTGATGCTGCTTGGATCTGGCTGTCACTGTACAGGGTGGCAGCAGCATGATCAAGATAGTAATGACCTATTAGAAACAAAAACTACTTAAAAAAATATCTAATATTTTATGACTTTCCATCAATGCCCAGCCACACTGTCCTAACAATTGCCATAATTGATATCTAGCAAAAGCTTGGTCTAATTAAGACAAGGTAACTATTAAATGATTTCTCATAATGGTTGTGAGTGGTTCCAAGTATCATGGCATGAATTCTGCAGACTTTAATCAGTTGTATTAATGAAATTATAGAATAAGATTATTTCTATTTCACAGTTTTATAGTTATTGTTATTACCATTTTAATATAATGCCATTATCATCTTTGTTATCACATCATCATTACTATCATTATATTTACCTTTTCTATCATTCTCATATAACAGTAATAATAGTAATAATAAATAATAATAAAAAATAATGATAATAATAATAATAATGATATAGTAATAATAATAATAATGGTTCTTATCATCCTTATCATTGACATCATTACTATATAACCATTACCATTATTATGCTTTACTTTCTTCTTAATTCTCTATCAGATATTTGTGCATCTACATTTTACTGTGAATTTATATGTTCATTATTATAACTACTATAATTATCATCACACCTTGATTATCATTTTACTGTAATTATCATCATTATCAGTATTACTATCATCACGATCATTATCATAGTCATTACTAATGGCATTATCATAATTACCATAATCAATATTAATATCATTATCATTATTATCATAATCATCACTATAATAATCATTACTAATATAATTAATCTCAGTATCATTTCCATTACCATTATTAATATAGTTACAATAATTCATTTACATATTTAATACAATTATCACTTTCTATCATCAGCATGATTTTTGTGAATATATCTGTGTCTTTCTGTGTAATAATAAATATATTTTATCACTATCATTTTCACTATTACCATTATCATCAGTACCATTAACATTACTGTCATTATTTTCATTATTATTACTTTTTACTATCATTATTGTGGTATATGTATAATTATAGCATAAATACTAACTGTAATAAGTGACAAATATAATTATCATAATTCAATAATATTGAAAATGCTACAGACAATAATTAAACAAGAATTTTAACTGTAATTGAGAAAAAAAAATATTATGATCATGACAGTCATTATCATTATTGTTTTTTCCTATTATCAACAACATATCATTATCCTAATTACAATAATTGTTATGGCTATTATTAAAATATTAAGTATCCCCATTAATACCCCTAACAAGTAAGTATAGCAATAATCAATTTGTTCACAGTATATTAATAACCTGATACTACATTAAGTTTCCAATAAAAATTAACGAAATATTACACCTTTTCCTGCTTACCAATCAAAAATCATCAGATCTGCAATGCAATAGACATTTAGTTATAAACATACCTTTAAGTCTATGAAAATCTTCGTCAATTATTCGCTCAAGCTCATAACTAGGTGGGATCTTTAACTTTTCCAACACAGAGGCCATCATTAACTGATTATGATCTCGAGGTTACCTGGCAAATGTTACGTCATTGAGGAAATGTTGTACTATATGCATTCACATGGCAGCGACGTGTCCGTAACATGTCGTACGTAATCTCTAATAGATTTTGAAAATCCTTCTTGATATTTCTCTGATATAGATATATGGTATAAGATTTATGATTATAGATGTTATTGATGTGGCGGTTGGTTGTATATGTGAATAAGTAATTTTACATGTTATTTTTATTCGTGTTATATCTATTCCTCATACGCCCGCCAGCACCGATTTCCTTAAGGTTATTTGTTTAACACATCTCAAGCAACAACAATTCTGAAGGTTTGATCCTTTGCTTCATTTTTTTATTTTTTATTTTTTTTTATAGAGAATGTACTAGTTTTGACACCAGAGAGAGAGAGAGAGAGAGAGAGAGAGAGAGAGAGAGAGAGAGAGAGAGAGAGAGAGAGAGAGAGAGAGAGAGAGAGAGAGAGAGAGAGAGAGAGAGAGAGAGAGAGAGAGAGAATGAGAGTGAGCGTGAGTGAGTGAGTAAGAGAGAGAGAGAGAGAAAGAGAGAAAGATAGATAGATAGACAGATAGATAGATAGAGAGAGAGAGATAATGAGAGTGAGCGTGAGTGAGTGAGTAAGAGAGAGAGAGAGAGAGAGAGAGAGAGAGAGAGAGAGAGAGAGAGAGAGAGAGAGAGAGAGAGAGAGAGAGAGAGAGAGAGAGAGAGAGAGAGAGAGAGAGAGAGAGAGAGAGAGAGAGAGAGAGAGAGAGAGAGAGAGAGAGAGAGAGAGAGAGAGAGAGAGAGAGAGAGAGAGAGAGAGAGAGAGAGAGAGAGAGAGAGAGAGAGAGAGAGAGAGAGAGAGAGAGAGAGAGAGAGAGATAGTGAGAGTGAGAGTGAGGGAGAGAGATAGATAGATAGATAGAGAGAGAGATAGTGAGAGTGAGAGTGAGGGAGAGAGAGAGAGAGAGAGAGAGAGAGAGAGAGAGAGAGAGAGAGAGAGAGAGAGAGAGAGAGAGAGAGAGAGAGAGAGAGAGAGAGAATGAGAGTGAGCGTGAGTGAGTGAGTAAGAGAGAGAGAGAGAGAAAGAGAGAAAGATAGATAGATAGACAGATAGATAGATAGAGAGAGAGAGAGAGAGATAATGAGAGTGAGCGTGAGTGAGTGAGTAAGAGAGAGAGAGAGAGAGAGAGAGAGAGAGAGAGAGAGAGAAAGATCCAGAGAGAGAGAGAGATCCAGAGAGAGAGAGAGAGAGAGAGAGAGAGAGAGTGATAGTGAGAGAGAGAGAGAGATCCAGAGGCAGAGAGAGAGAAAGATCCAGAGGCAGAGAGCGAGAGAGAGAGCTCCAGAGACAGAGAAAAGACCCCAGCAGAGAACCCGAGACGAACCGCCCGAGGGAATTCACTTGTGGTGGATCACCGTGACTTGTGTTTCGCGGTGATCACCTCAGCGCTTGTTCGTGTGCCTTCCCTTTCTCATATTTTGTTAATGTTATTGTTGCTACTATTATTATTCATATCATTATGGTTGATGTTCTTGTCCCTTGATGTTGTTTTTATTGTTACTATTATAATCAGTATTATCATTATTGTTGTTACTACTAATAACATTACCATTATTATCATTATTATAACTTACTATTATCATTATCATCATTATAACTTATTATTATCACTGTTGCTGCTGTTATTCTCCTCCTCCCCTTCCTTCTTCCACTTATTACAATTATCATCGTTAACATATTACATGTTAGCATCATTACTGTCATTATTTTTATTTTTGTTAACCTTATTGTCAATATGATCAACAATACTATCATAGTTGAGTTATTTTTATAATTCTATTATGGCCATCAATATCATTACCCTTATTATTTGTATCACTACTGTATTGGTTGATAATTTTGGTATCTTTTTATCATATTCACCATTACTATTATCATCGCTAGTATGAATATTATTGTTGTAATTTTTTATTATCTGTGCCATTGTGGTTGTCGCAATCAGTGTAATCATTACGGTTATAACTATGGATCTTAATGTGACCATCGTTATGATCATATTGCTGTTCATAACATTATCTTCAAAGACTTGAGTCATGATAACTTATATCATGTACTTGATATGAAAGACAAGCAAGAAATATTGATCAACATTGCACAGTAATACATGAGATCCAGTTTTTTAAACATTTCTATTTTTTTCTTTTACTTTTTTGTATTTTCTGGTAAGGAATAAAAACGACGAAAAGCATAATTTGCCGTTATATCAATATCATTCACATTTATTCATATGGATTCAATTTTTTTTTTCATTTTTTTGCATTAAGCTTACACCGAATTCTGCAACTCGTTTCACAGAAGAAGAATTAGAGAGAAAAAAAAACACATCAGTAACGATGTGCTCAGTGGTGTGCTGTGCATGGAACTGAATCATATAACGAAGTTGAGTGGACTATCTCAAGGTCTGGCATTAATTGGAGTCGCAAACCGTATTTCCTGTGATCGTGCAATGCTTCTGTTTGAATGGTATTTTGTGTTTTTGTGTACGCGCCCAGTTCAATTATCATCCTTGGATCTTGTCGGGCTTCTTAGCTGTCGGTCTGCTGTTTCGCGGAGAAATATTCAAAGAGGAAAATGAGTCCCGAGAGCAAGTGGCCGACGGCGAATATGAGGAAAGGTCCCTGGAGATGTGCCAGCGTAAGGGGCTTCTCGGCCGATTCTGACTCCGAGAACTCCTAGGGTAGAGAGGAAGATGAATTTTCTCGTTAGAGCGGTTCAGAACTCGGTCGCCAGATGATCAAATGAGGACATACCGTAAATAGAATACAGAAAGGAATACAAAGAATACAAAATATCTCGATGCCTAACCTTAGAGTGTTGCTGTCTCAAGCCATCCATGATGTCGTCGTACCACTTGTGCACGAGGCCGGCTTCGACTAGACGACGAATCCCCAGGTCGAACTTGTACTTCCATGGCGTGTTCTTCTTGAAGAAGAAGGCCAAATTCGCCTCGTAGATCTGCTCCTTCACGAAATAAACCTCATCTCCGTGTCCCATTTCGCTGTACAGGAGCTTCACGAAGGAGTATGTTTCGACGTGCGCGTGGTCGCCCTCCAGCACCATCTCGACGCAGCCTTCTTCCCCGTAGTATTGTATCTCCAGCACGGGAGTGAGGTCCAGTTTGGAGCCCAGGGCGAAGAGCGTGGCGTCCGAGGAAGTGGCCAAGGCCTCGGGGACAAACTCGCCGTAGTCCAGCATGCATATCCTGAGGGATTATGATGGCTCTCAAAAGACCGGACTGAAAGACGGAAGCGCGCCATTGTGTGAAGCAATGGATAGGTTAGTTGAATAACCTCTTCGCGTAGAAAGAAAATTTGAGAATCAGTATTTGAGAATCCATTTCTATCATACACATTAATGTATTGACTTTATTTAGTGAGTAAAATTCAGAAAGAGTGTCTGTTTCTCATCAGAAGTAAAATAATATGTCATGTTATCTCAAATAGTCTTTGGAAAGGTGATGAGTAATAGTGAAAACAAAAACAAAAAAACTGGAAGATGAGTAAGCAGTTTCAAAAAAATCCTCATAATAACTACTATGAAAGTTATGGCAGTTATCATTCATCACTATCTATCACGGACATTGTCAACATTACCATCAATATACAGAAAAGAACCAACACTATCTTATCCTTGAATATTGCTATCTTACGTCTCTTTCATCACTAGGATTCCTCTAGCAAGCTCAACGAGAGAAGTATGTAGTTGAATCCGAGGTCGCATTTCGAAAGATAATTGTCTCGTTTTGTAATTCCTCGTTCATGAACCTTAGCACGTATATATTGAAACCTTAATATACTTTTGTTGGTAATGAGAAGTTGACCAACAGACTGAATTCTTTAGGACGTTTGTTGTCTGGTAGGTTCTACATCCTGTTAAAAAGCAAAACAAAAACAAAAAAATCGTAATTTATTTGATTATCTCACTAGTTTTAAAAAGGCCTGGATCCCACCTCGGACGAGCTATAATCCGTAAACAAGAAGAAAAAAAAGATAAATCTCTACCACCGACGAGCTATAACATAAAAAAAATTAATAATAATAAAAAAAAATAAAGAAAAGAAAAGCCTAGTAGCCAATCTGAACTTGAATAATAATAATAATAAAAGAATAAACAAACACACATGCCGTCATTTGTTTACCTGTAGTTACTCTCGGCTAGTTCTTGGACGGTGTGAATCCTCTTGGGGTAAACGGGAACAGTGAGCACGGCGATGAGGTTGCAGGTATACGAGATGACGATGATGTATGCAGTAATCCACCACACGGCCAGGAACACACGTAGCAGCCAAGGAGCAGGTACTTTTTGGATACTCTGGTTCATCAGGCTCTGTGCGATGTTGTGAGATCGATGTGAACTTTGAACGACCGGTTATGAGATCATATTTTCTTTTCTATCTCATGATATTTGTTTATTCATTGTTTATTATGTTCAATTAATGTGAGTTTTAGGATTATTCTGAGCACTAATGTATGGACGAATTAGACGTAGTTCCTATATATTTCCTGTCCATATATATATACACAACCTATTTTTTTCAAAATCAAATTAGAACCATAATAAATCACAAACCACTCCTTTACCTTACCTGCACGGCGAATATAAAGCTCTGAAATGGCGAAAGGTGCTCTTCTCGGGAATAACTAAGGATATAAAGGGTGAAGGCAGTTACTAGTAAGCTGCCGCCCACAGCCGCCCAAACCAGGAAGCTGAAGGGGTAGATGAGGCTGACCCAGCGGGGAAGAGGAGGCGGAATCATGATGCTAAATCCGAAGCTGAAAGTCAAGAATAGGGACTCTTAAGGATTGTGGAAGAAACCAGAGTACCTGTTCCTTATTCTTTCGGTTGTTTTGTAATTTGATATCTACAGAATGTCATATATGCATACATTCACACACACATTTATAGTATATATATATATATATATATATATATATATATATATATATATATATATATATATATATACATATATATGTATGTATATACACACACACACACACACACACACACACACACACACACACACACACACATACACACACATATATATATATATATATATAAACAAAAAATGTCCCAACAGAGAACTAAAAATATAGCAGACACACTTACGACGAAGAACACGCGACACAGCAACATATATATATATATATATATATATATATATATATATGTGTGTGTGTGTGTGTGTGTGTGTATGCGGGCGCGCGCATTGATATTTTTCCGCTGTCA
>BOPN01000263.1:521990-529490 GCA_017312705.2 Penaeus japonicus
ATTCAGACTCGGCAATTAAACAAGAATTCCAGAATATACTATGAAGTTTAGATATATACACCTTTGGACTAGTTTGTGTCATTCCAATATACATATGATGAGGTGAAGTCAAAGGCCTCTTAGATGGATTTTTGGAAAAGATATAATATATACCAAATTTAGACTTAACACATAAGAACCGTATGATATTTCTGTTAATATGTATCAGCTTCAGGATTTTACGTTTAACGTATATCAACTTTATGATTTACGATATATATTTTAACAAATACCAACTTAGGGATTTTTCTTTTAACATACATCAACTTTGGGATTTTTCGTTCAACATATATCAATCTAAGGATATTTCGTTCAACATATATAAATTTAAGGATATTTCGTTCAACACATATCAATTTAAGGATATTTCGTTCACCATATATCCATATAAGGATATTTCGTTCAACATATATCAACTTCAAGATATTACGCTCAACATATATCAATACCAAATTCAGGATATTTCGTTCACCATATATCAACTTCAAGATTTTCCGTTCGACATATATCAATATAAGGATATATTAATGAGCTCGCCTCGACTCTTAAGCAATTAGAATACCCTGTGACCCTTCCGCTTAATGAGGCGATACTCGACAAGGAAGATGAGACAGGCGGTGGCCAGACCCAGTCCATAGAGGAAGAACACGCCCTGAAGATGGCCCAGTGCCAGAGGCTGCGGACTTGAATCTCGTTCTACCTGGAAGGGGGGGATGGGGGGTTGGTTGCTTGGTTTGTTTTGGCTGTTCAAGAAAAAGGGGACTGCAGAGAAGAAGGGTTGATATGCATTTCTTATTCAATGTATGTATACATATATGTATATATGTATATATATATACATATGTGTATATATGTATATATATACATATATATATATATATATATATATATATATATATATATATATATATATATGTATATATATATAAATATATATATATATATATATATATATATATATATATATATATATATATATATATATATATATATATATATATATATGCATATATATATATATATATATATATATATATATATATATATATATATATATATATATATATATATATATGTATATATCTATATCTATATATACACACATATATATATATATATATATATCTATTCATTTATTGGTTTGTTTTGGCTGTTCAAGAAAAAGGGACTGCAGAGAAGAAGGGTAGATATGCATTTCTTATTCAATGTATGTATAAATATATGTATATATGTATATATATATATATATATGTATATATGTATATATATACATATATATATATATATATATATATATATATATATACATATATAATATATATATATATATATATATATATATATATATATATATATATATGTATCTATATATATACATATATATATATATATATATATATATATATATATATATATATATATATATCTATATCTATATATATACATATATATATATATATATATATATATATATACACACACACACACACACACACACACAACACACACACACACACACACACACACACACACACACACACACACACACACACACACACACATACACACACACACACACACATACACACACACACACACACATACACACACACACACACACACACATACACACACACACACATATATATATATATACATATTCATATTCATTTACATATGGCTATATACATCTACAAAGATCAACCCTAAGCTAAAGAAAACGTGAACAAACAATAAGGGCAAAGCCAACAACAAAAGAAATACCAACACACATTGCACGAAGTCACACCGAATAAAGACTCTCAATGGCTTCAAAGGAGTCTGCCGGCCTCACCTTCCCCGCCTTCGTGTACCGGTCGATGATGTCATTCTGCCAGTGAGCCACGAACCCGGACTCGACCAGGCGCTGAAGACCTCTGTCGAGAACGCGTCGCCACGGAGTGTGCTTCTGGTAAAAGAACGCGAGGTTTCCTTCGTAGATCTGCGCTTTCATGAAATAGACGCTGTCCAGCAGCTCCATGTCCGCGTAGGTGAGCTTCAGGTAGGCGTAGGTTTCGATATGGGCGTTTCGGTCGTCGAGGACGTGGGCGGCGCAGTCCTCTTGCCCGTAGTAGCCTTCGTCGGTGACGGGGACGAGGTCCATCTTCCTCCCGAGGCTGCTCATCATGGGCTCCGCGGACTCCAGCAGGGCGTCTGGCACGAACTCTCCGTAGTCCAGCATGCAGAGCCTATGTGTATGAATGGGGGGCGGAGGGGGGGGGTGAGTAAGTGTCTAAGGAATAGGAATACCAAAAAAGGGCATTACCTAGAAAAATAACGTATTTTGATCAGCATCCAAACAATTGTAAAGGTGTAAAGATGAGAATCAATAACTTCAAAGCAAAATATACATTTGACATGTTTTGATTTGTATCTTCATTAGAATAACATTCTGTAGAAGATGTAACAGTCACATAATTCGGATGAATTCAATTACCCTAAAGTGTGAGTGTGACAGATACAAAATATGATAAGTACATTTCTCCTTTTCCGTCTCCATCTACTCATACTAATTCTCCGGTCTCTTTCATCCCCTACTTATGCTAATCCCAGGTCTTTTACCCTCTCATATTATCATTTTTCTTATCAAATTCATATGCTGATTGAATTATGAAAACTTATTGCTCTGGCTACTACTTTTAATGCCATCAAATCTTCTTCCCCTTCCTCGGGTGTCCCTATCCCTTCATTCCTCTTTATTCTCTCACTCCATCTGTAAAATCAGCAAAGCTACTAGTAGTCTTCCCTCAAGATGGCGAATCAAGTCTAGCATAATATCTACTATCAAAAATAACCGCTAAATTCAAATCCCTTCCTCTTGAAAGCAGACAATGGCGATCTTACACCATCTCTCTTACCCTTCTTCATAGCCATTCCACACACACATCCACACACACATCCACACACATCCACACGCCCCGACGACTTACCTGTAATGACTAACGGCGAGCTGCTCAAGAGTGTGTATTCTTTTGGGGTAGACAGGGACAGTGAGCACGGCGATGAGGTTGCAGTTGTAGGAAATGACGATGATGTAAGCGGTGATCCACCATCCGGCGAGGAACATGCGGAGAGACCAAGAGGCGGGGATCTTCGTGGGAGCCTGGTTGACTAAACCCTGGGAGAGAGAGAGAGAGAAAGAGAGAGAGAGGGAGGGAGAGAGAGAAAAAAAAGAAAGAGAGAGAATGAGAGAGAGAGAGAGAGAGAGAGAGAAAGAGAAAGAGAGGGAGAGAGAGAGAGAGAGAGAGAGAGAGAGAGAGAGAGAGAGAGAGAGAGAGAGAGAGAGAGAGAGAGAGGGAGAGAGAGAGAGAGAGTATGCAACTTTCAAACAGACTGAAACACAGAATGAGAGAATGCAACGTAACAAGAATACCCAATCCTTTTTTATTACCATCATAATGACCCCAAATGCCCCCGGCAACGAGACGTCTGGCGACACAGGTTGCGTGTAGGTCAGCAGGAAGTAGACCAGTCCAGTGAATATGAGGATGCCGCCCACGCCCGCCCACACCAGCCACGTGAACGGATACACTAAACTGCGCCACTGAGGAAGAGGAGGCGGTCTCGGGAGAGCGAAACCGAACCTTTAGGTGGAAAAAGAAAAGACGATCGCTTTAGTGAAACGGTGACATAATTCCGGGTTGTGTTCAGTTATACACATATATATATTTCAAAATATATCCTCATATAACACCGATCACCTTGAAACGAATATATCTACCCCTCTGTGTGATAGGATATCGAATAGTCGAAGTACTGCGAGCGTTCGTGTGTGATGGTGAAATAGTTGATCGCCAAGTCCTTCCTGCCGCGGTAGACTTCGCCGAGCAATCCGACCCAAGTTCCGTTTTCTATCTCCCCCCATTTTACTGTCGAAGAGAGAGAGGATGTGAATTGAATACTGTGAATTGCAAGTATCATCTGTTATACCATGAGGTCATATGAAGCAAGTTGAAAACATTTGAATCAATAATTGGTGTAGATTATTGATGTATAAAGGGTAATGTATCTTGATTTGTAAATAAACAGACCTTATGAAGTTATGATTTAAAAATTATCATTGTTGGATCAATAAGGCTAGGTTAGTCCACAGGGCATAGAGCGATCTACTTAACTGGTATGGAAAATTGCCTGAAGATTAAACGTACATATTTTTTTATATAAACGTTATAAAATGTGGAGACAGGACAGGATCTGCTTATTTTGAATGCTTTTATTGTCCTAGCAAAGAGATGTGTCCCATAAGGAAGCGAAGGCAGAGTGCACTTATCCCACACACATACAGTCTGGAGCTCCGTGTGTCAGCGTGAAGGTGAAGTTGAAGGTGTCCGCCAGGGCGTCCAGGATGCGCTTGCAAGTCCCTTCGAACTCGTCGTTTTCGTCGAGGAAGAGCAGGGGGGCATCGTCATCGTCGCTGGCCACGTTGAGTGTGTGGCCGCCCATGGACTTGAAGCGATCAATGAACAGCTGAGAGAACGTGGAGAAAGATTCCGGTTCCCAGAGGCCGAGGGACAGAAGCTTTTGGTTGGGATCAAAGGGCTGCCAGGAGAGGACACTGAAGCGGGGCTGATCTCCGGGAACTTGTATGGGACAGAGGTAGGCCACCCACGTCGTCCTTTCGACCAGCTCCATCTGGAACACTCGTGCGGCGGTGCACTGGAAGCTGAGGCTGATGATGAGCACTGTGGAGGGCCCCCACCACGGCGGCGGCGTCACCAGCGGCCACGGCACTTGGTCGTCGACCAACGTAACCAAGACGTCTGGAGGAAGACCGGGAAGTTCATAGAAATGTAATGATGCCCAGTTTGATGTAGTTCTTTGTGGTATTTAGAGTCTAGTATAGTGGTTCTCAATCTTTGTACCATTGCGCCCTCTGTAGGAGTTAGTTCAAATCTTCAACTAGTCGATTTTTTTAATATGATTCGAGCATACACACGCACACACAGACACACACTTCCATTACGTAATGCCGAATTAGAAATTTACTTTCTTTAAAAAAAAAAAAAACATATATAAATGCCAACATCATAGCTCTGCCCAGTGCGTGATATCCCTGGAAATGTTTACACTTTTAAAGATTTCTGAATTTCTACTTATTCAAAAATACAGACGACCAAAAAATTTCCCCGCCTTTTCCCTAGATTCTAGATTCGTCCTCCCCCCTTTGGAAAATAGTACCCACTCGTCATTATCTCTAGCGCCATCATTTCCGAAATCCGGATGACTTCTCGATGCCCACATTTATTATCGTCGTTTGCTGTTTTTTTTTGTTTTCTTTTTCTTTTCACTTCGCTACAAGAAAACTTCTACGTTGCGGACCGTCGCGTGGGAGATCTTAGGCAAAACTAGATATTCTAATTCTAGTCTTGAAATATCACTTCTCAGGCTAATATAGAGTATGATATAATAATTGAAATACCTTGTGGGTCTTTCTTATCATTGGGATCTTATATTACTCTTTAATGCCTCATATTTTAGTAAACCTATTTAGTGTACAGTGTTTTTTTCTGGCTAGTAGAATTAAAGGATGGTACAGGAAAGGGTTTTCATGGGGTACCCGACTTCAATTATATTCCCTTTTATTCAATAAATTCATGTATCTTATTTTCAAAATATACGTAATCAGCACACACACACATATATGTGTGTATATACATATATATACAGATATATATATATGCATTTATACATTTGTTTATATATATATATATGTACACACACACACACACACACACACACACACACACACACACACACACACACACACACACACACACACACATATATATATATATATATATATATATATATATATATATATATATATATATATATATATATATATATATATATATACAAAGAGAGAGAGAGAGAGAGAGTGAGAGGGAGAGAGAGAGGGAGAGAGAGAGAGAGAGAGAGATAGAGAGAGAGAGAGAGAGAGAGAGAGACACACACACACACACACACACACACACACACACACACACACACACACACACACACACACATATATATATATATATATATATATATATATATATATATATATATATATATATATATATATACATATATATATATATATATGTCTATATCTATCTATCTATCTACCTATCTACCTATCTCTCTCTCTTTCTTTTCTCTCTTAGGATAAGTGAACACTATATCGATGTCCACTTTTTTAAGCAACTATCACTTGTCATCGAGTAACTGATTAAACGGAACAACGAGTAAGTTATCGGACCTGTCCTTACGCGTGACTTTAGCTTGTGAATAAAATTTGGATCTCGCATATGAATGCGCTTGTTCTAAGAAAAAAATAGGGTAACCAAGATTCTTAAAAGACTCCATAATGATGCCAAGTTCTCTATCAATAAACTCATTATCACTGATCCTATATGCTCTAAGAAACATAGACGAGGCTACTGATTTCTTAATGGATAAAGGATGATATGAGAAAAAATGAAGATAATTAGCAACATGGGTGGGTTTCCGGTAAACTGAAAACTTTAGATACCCATTGAAATTATGCAACATTATATCTAGAAAGGGTGATTTACCAGCATTTAGGTTACCCTATTTTTTTCTTAGAACAAGCGCATTCATATGCGAGATCCAAATTTTATTCTCAAGCTAAAGTCACGCGTAGACAGGTCCGATAACTTACTCGTTGTTCCGTTTAATCAGTCACTCGATGACAAGCAACAGTTGCTTAAAAAAGTGGACATCGATATAGTGTTCACTTATCCTGACACGTAGCGTAAATCTTTGATTAAACACAATGCGTCCAGCGCTTCTCTTGGCACCTCTTCAGGCATTTATGCTATTCCATGCACGGAATGTCCGAAGTTCTACAAAGGTGAAACGGGTAGAGAGTTGGAAAAAAATAAGTAAACATAAACGCGATGTCAGGTACGCGAGGGAATCGAATGCTTGCTTTATTCACATGCGTGATGCCGGTCATCAACTTAATTGGAATAATGTACAATTAATTCACAAATCGTCTAATGCGTATGAAAGAAAGATGCTGGAATCTCTTTTAATTAAAAAGATTCCCAATATTAATTTGAGTGCTGGTCAATGGGGGTTGGATGATCTTACCTCCTTTTTAGTGGGAAAAGCTTTCCCTAGATTAATTGACCTTAAACATCCTTCTGTGACCTGATTCAGCCCTTGTTCCTGCGGTCATCCTTTCTATATATATTCTTGTCTAAATTTACTTCCTCTATTCATTTTTTGGATTGCTTTCGCCTGAAGAGGAACTTTCATGAAAAAGTTCGAAACGTCGCAAGTTTTTCCTTTCTTTTAGTGGCAGTGTTATTAATTCTGTTATGTGCACGTTACTGTGTTTTTTGTGATTCATATATATATATATATATATATATATATATATATATATATATATATATATATATATCAATC
>BOPN01000263.1:559490-569490 GCA_017312705.2 Penaeus japonicus
GTGTTGGGAAGTGAGGGTCACGAATGACTCTCAATTGGGCGAGGTATCTTGTTTGCAAACTATTGCAATACGGCTCATTTTCATCTTGCAAGTCGGGCTATCAGTTCGCTAGGCGTGGATCATCTCGAGAACTTCTTAATGGGGGGTTGGTCCATTTCATCTCCTTCCTCGAAGCCCCTCCGATGGTTTTGTGTCTATTGAAGGGGGGGGGGGGATTTTCACAAGCCACAATTACGAGTTTTCCAGGATTGTGCCGTAAGGATAAGGATAAGCCAGATTTGCGGAGCAGATGCTACGCCGGGCTTGTATGCACTGAGATCTTCCAATGTTAAGTAATAATGTTTTACCTTCATATAAGAATAAGCAAGGTCAACGCACATTATTTTGGACCGCAGTATCTCGTATTAGCTTTTGTTCTAAGGTATCAAACTAGTTGGCAAACTTCAGTTCTGCCTCACGAAAAGTTTGTTTGTTTGTTTATTTCCGATCTCTCTCTCTCTCTCTCTCTCTCTCTCTCTCTCTCTCTCTCTCTCTCTCTCTCTCTCTCTCTCTATATATATATATATATATATATATATATATATATATATATATATATATATATATATATATATATATACATGTATATATAAATATATATATATGTATATATATATATGCTTATATATATATATATATATATATATATATATATATATATATATATATATATATATATATATATATATATATATATGTATGTGTGCGTGTGTGTGCGTGTGTCTGTGTGTGTATGTATGCATGTGAATAAATTTAGTCACAGTAAAAGTAGCAAGAAAATGCATTAGCTACAAGACAACTAATGATAACACTGATTGATTAGCGGAAGTGGACCTACTTCCTTCTGGAATGAAAAAAAGTTGAAGAAAAAAATGACTTGATCTTCATTGGCTGGTATTTTCTTCTGTTCGTATGCTATTAGAAATATATCTAGTAGAATAGAGATAATCACGAACTGATCATATATATACCCGACCACAATCATGCCCGACCACGCACATACATACATACAAAGATACACATAGATACATACACAACGATATCCTATAACAAAGTAACCAGAACACGGGAGTAATATAGCACGAAGACCTATAATGATTACTATGGTTACACGACGTCTACCAGGACACAATACCGTGTCACATGAGAAAAGAAAATAGGAAAGAGAGGCCAGGAAAGGTGGAAATGGGGAGGTGTAGGGGGGGAGGGGGAGGGGTTACTATATCAATCTGACTGACGACAAATAATTACCCAGGATGACGGTTTCCTTCTTTTCTCCTCGCGTTTGTTTTTTTCTTTTCTGCCGAGACACACACACACACACACACACACACACACACACACACACACACACACACACACACACACACACACACACACACACACACACACACACACACACACATATATATATATATATATATATATATATATATATATATATATATATATATATATTTATACACACACACACACACGTATATATATATATATATATATATAAATATATATATATATATATATATATACATATATATATATATATATATATATATATATATATATATACATATATATATATAAATATATATATATATATATATATATATATATATATATATATATATATATATATATATATATATATATATATATATATATATATATATATTCTCTCTCTCTCATGCGCTTTCGCTGAACATTTTCCCAGCCTAAAATTCCTCTCACAAACAAACGCAGAAGGTTTTACCGTGTGTGTGTGTGTGTGTGTGTGTGTGTGTGTGTGTGTGTGTGTGTGTGTATGTGTGTTTGTGTTTATAGTTTGTATAATTGTGTATGCATGCGTGTACAAGTAAGTATGCATAAGTACACGCAATGTACATCTGCATTTATGTATATAATTTCAAGATCAAAGTGCTGAGGTGTGTTTCGCAATTAGATGCAATGCTGCACATTCTCTCGGGCTGAGTCACCTGCCGAGAATACTCCGCAGTGGAAATTAGTCACAGGAGATTCGCATTTTCAAAATCGCTAATCCTAATGTTTGCCATTTTTCTTCGATCGCTTCCGGAAGCTGGTAGATTTTAGGCTCCTCGCGTGACCTTGTATCCGTGACTCTTAGTTTGATCGCTTGCAAATGCAATTAATGTTTGCAACTGTATGTGAACAGCTTCATCCTTTCGCTGGTTATTAAAAGCCATCAAAAGATCAGCATCAAAGTGCGAGATATATATATATTGGAAATCTAGGCTCAGGAAATTCGTTTTAAGTTATGGTCTAGAGATGTGGTGGTGGATCTTCGTGTGGACTTACTTGCGCGTACACGGGTGAATGCGTACACGAGATAAATAAAAAAATAAAAAACAAACAATAAAAACAACAACAACAACAACAGCAAAAACATCCAAACACAAACGTATATACGCACATACACACACATAAACATGCATGTACAAAGGCCGAAAAAAAACACTTCATCTTGATGCTGCCAGATGCATGAGAATGATTAATGTGTGAGCTGCCAACTGTCGCAATAAACCACATTTCTCTTGGGCTTCATTGCCTCAATTACATACATACGCACTCACTCCAATCGTCATAGTCATCGATTTATTGTAGAAATAATTTTCCGTGTCACTATATTACCAATTAAGATCACTTTAAGGCCAAGTTGATCCTACAATACTCAGAAAAGAATATCTGTTTGGGTCAATATCTATTTTTAGTTTTATGAAATAAAAAATTACAAACAGACAAACACACTAGTATATCGAATTTGTGACTTGTATTATAGTTTATTATTCAAATTTTTCCTTTATTTGTATTACTGATGCCAACGCCATCTTTATCATTATAAATATCAGTATAACTATTGTCATTGATATCATTATTATAATTTGTATTATTATTATTCCTATTATTGCTGTTATAATCGTCCTAAGTATTAATATCCTTATCATATACATGTTATCAATACTTCTGTATCTATTATAATTACTGTTGCTATCATTCCTTGCTATCATCATGAATGCCATTCTTGTTATTTATGTTAGTAAATAGTAGTATCAAGTATTGATATTAGGAATAATATCTGTGTTAGTAATTGTTAGCATCTCTGATATCACTGTTAGTATTCTCACGTTTTAACGGTATTTTCATTCTTATCATTACTTTTGTTATCGTTACTATCCTTATCGTTATTAGTGATATTATTATTAGTTTTATTGATTTTATCATCATGGCTATTATCTTCATGATAAATCTTTGATTATAATTTCAATGCCGCCTCAAGGTACCAGTAAGTTGCTTAGAGGCGCCACCAAGGATCTTCAAAAGAATGAAAATTAATTTATCTTTTAAATCTCATGTTAAAAATAAGAAAAAAAGACAGGTTCATACATACATACATACATATTATATATATATATATATATATATATATATATATATATATATATATATATATATATATATATATATATATATATATATATATATATTAGAGAAAGAGAGGTAACAAAACCCCCCATCCGGAAATTATTTTTTTTACTACCTGCTGCTATCGTATAAGCACTATCATCAAAATCCCTTAACTAGTTTTTGGGAAAAAATCAAAGCCGGCAAAGTCGGAGAACGATAAAACTTAAATATCAATAGTACGGCATTCCCCTTCGGTTTACAGATAAGATAAAGTTGTATCTAAATTCTGTAGGAGTCTTAAATTCCTATCTGAAGATGCCGATTTTTAATCACTTTCGGAAAAAAAATGCATCTTCTTTGAGGCGAAAATCGTCAGTCAAAAATTTGTCGTAAATATATGCATGGGAACTGGGGGATTTACATATTATCGTATATAGACTTCGGCATCACGATTATTTTGCAATAAGAATGCTCAAAATCGTTACACGGGAATCAGTACTGAATTTACAGTCTAAAAAAGTTTCAAGATAAAGGGACTTTTATGTTCCACTTTCCTGTTCATCCCGATTTTTTTTCCAGACTAACACACGATTGGAGGATCAGTTCACGATCAGGTCACTTCAGGTCACCTTTATTGACCGAAGCTAGCCTACTAGTCCTATTCAAAACTTCTATGTTCTTGGTCCCCTGTTGTTTTTACTTATATATCTATTTAAGAGCACACACATGAAAAACAACATATCAGCCCCCCTTAAGTATGTGTGTGTGTGTGTGTGGGGGGGGGGGGGAGGGGGGGGGGGGCAGTATCAGTGTTGCCTAACCACCTTACGGTCATCCATGTCTCAAGACAGAATGATCTTTTTTGGTAATTTTGTGTATAGAAAGTGATATTGCAAAGTATATGAAAAGATTTGTCGATCTAAAGGATAGGAAAAAAGTTTCAGGTAGGCTCATTGTTTATACTGTCCAAAATCCAGGTTGAGAAAAATATTATTGTTCATCTCTTGTTCAAAAAAAGAGCAGGTAATAAACTCATTTCTATAATTTTTCCTTTTTTAGGGTTTTCTTTGTATGTTTTTATATAACTATATTTAAAAAGGGCGCCAATCATCTGCTTGTCCATCTGACCCTGATTATAACTGAATATAACAGGTGATCGTGATTGATACTGATAGTTGAACAAATTGTTTCTGCAGATTTTCTGATTCAATAAATTCATTGTCTGGAAATTATTAGGGCTTATCGGTATCGTTGTCAGGAAATGCAGAGGTATAAAATATAGACCCGGTGGAATTCCGTATCTTTCTCCCCTGCTTGACTAATTTGCTTGCTTGTAATTAGCTATGCCGTTTTATCCACATCAATAGATTTTTTTTTAACATATTTGATGTCCCTTGGATTTGATGTATGGCATTTGTGAGAGCGATGAAACTTGAGTATCATAAACTATTGTATAAAATCTACGGTGTCTGAACCCAGGTTTCACTTACTGTTTGAACTGGACACGCTTACATCAACCAGTTAGATACGGGACTAGTGCCGCCTGCGCGACACACTAGACAGGTTTCATCGGCACAAGACATATAGAGGATTTTCGCGGCCTCTTTCACTCTCTTATTTTTGTAAAGTATTTTTCGTTTTAATGTATTATGAAGCTTATATGTGCCATCTGACAGGCTTTATTAGTATTGTAAGCGACTATAATTGTAGCATAGAGTCCACATCAATTCATTATGTTCTTTACACTTGGTCTGTGACAAAAGTCTTATAGTGTTATGTGAAAGCAAAAGGCAACTTTTTTTTATCATTATCATTACTTTCTTTAAAATATATCCCTACCGAAAAACAAACAAACATGAAGAGATGGAGAAGAAGAAGATGACCTGTGCTTACGACTGCGAGTAGCACAGGAGAAAACAGTCATACTAGCGCAGGGGCACATTGTAGACACTGGATGCGGTTTGGGTCACCTTCCTCTTCTCATTCTACCTGCACATCCTGCATCGCCGGTACTTTACAACCGGTTGTCAACATCTTGCTATGTGGTCATTGTTCTCTGAAGCCAATAAATTATTGCTATACTCTCAGCAAGATATTCAATGCCTATATAATCACACTGCCATTTTTTTCACTTAAATTGATCATTGACTGACACAAGGCTTATTAGAATAAAGAAAGGTTCTGGAAGAGGTTGAAGACAATCCGGCTCTTAGTTGATAAATTGCATGAAATCATGCAATTTTACCACACTGTTTTACCTATCCTGCCTACGATTAGTTAAAAATTCTCATTCTCTGTTTTTCAACATTTAAGACTCGGCTAGTTGTTCAGAATGAAACAAAGGGAATTATCACAGCTTTCTGTCTACGAAATATCCATATTGATTAATATTTGTTGTCAAAGCAATCAGATAATTTCAAATACGATTAAAAAATAAAACCATAAAGCCAACTTTGAGTGTCAATAATACTCCATACTAAAGGTCTTGGCTACAAGTGACATTCAGATATAAATCCCATTTTAAAATTATTGTAATGAACAACCTACGTGGTCGTTCTATTCCACCATTGAAACTACCCTAAAAGACATTTTCCCTTCCATTAAACTCAAACAATATTGCCTTACAAAATCACTATATGTAAAAGCATAGTGCGTTGCACTTAAAATGTATATCCCTTGGCATAATCTTTTAGCAAGGTCAGCATGTGGAAGGCAAAGGTGTGGATATAGGCTTCGGAATACCTCTCGCTCACTTTCAGAATCTCCTGCAAGAAGACGAGGCCGGTTTTTATCATAAAGTTCCTGGTCAGGGTTAGGACTGTGCCTTCTTTCGAAGCGTTTTTATTTGGCAGGTGGAGCCTGGTGCCCGAACGAATGCCCTCCCGAACTCGGACCGAAGCCGGAACTCGTATCTGTACGATATGTATATATATATGTATATATATACATATAGATAATATATATATATATGTTTATATATATATATATATATATATATATATATATATATATATATATATATATGTATATATACACATACATATACATATATACACATATATATATATATATATATATATATATATATATATATATATATATATATATATATATATATATACATATACACACACACACACACACACACACACACACACACACACACACGTGTTTGTATGTATGTATGTGTATGTGTGTGTGTGTGTGTGTGTATATATATATATATATATATATATATATATATATATATATATATATATATATATATATATATATATATATATATATACACACACACACACACACAAACACACATATATATATATGTATATATATATATATATATATATATATATATATATATATATATATATATATATATACATACACACACACACACACATACACACACATATATGTCTCTGTGTGTTTGTGTTTATGTTTGTGTATGTGCAGTATATATAGTCTCATATCCCTGACAGTCTAATTGTCTTCCCTCCTTTGTTTCCTCTCCCTTCCCACCCTCCTCCGCTGCTAACAAATGATCTACTACTGTTCCCTCCCTTGCCCCCCCCCCCCATTCATCCTCATAAACTGGTCGAGCATGTGATTACACCCTCTAGAGCAGCGGCAACGTGATCCATTGTCTCGTAAACAATAACTCAACGGGAATCTGGTCTCTGTCATAGTGTACAATGTACGTTAATACTATGGTAATAGTCTGCACATCGCTAGGAAATCTCCAGAGAGATTTGGAGAAAGAGGGGGTGTTGTTGAGATATATGAGAGGGGGAGAGAAAGAAAGAGAAAGAAAGAGAAAGAAATAGTAAGAGAGAAAAAGAAAGACAGAGGCAGAGGCAGAGATAAAGTCAAAGACAGAAGACAGAGACAAAGACAGACACATAGACAAAGACGAAGGCAGCAACAGAGAGAGAGAGAAATAGAGAGAGAGAGAGAGAGAAAGAGAAATAGAGAGAGAGAAAGGGAGAAAGAGAGGCAGAGAGGGAGAGAGAAAGCGATATTTTAAGATTAGCATCTATTATATCTGACAGTACAAATTCATACAAATCAGTTCTGTGACCATTATCCTTAGGGGAAATATCATAGTCTGTACTTACCTGTGCATTAATATTTCATATCGTTATCTTATCTTAGTACTATGAACCTTATTCTTAAATCGCCCTAATAGAGTCATAACTGCTAGTATGACTATTACCAACAATACCATCGTGACGTTTAAATAAATCTTCGGGGATATAGATATTGGTCTTAACAAAAAAAAAGAAAGTTCTTTCCAGAGGATGTGAAAGTATGAACCAAGTTCATTGTGACAAATGGATAAAAGGGTATAAGTGAGACTGAATCGTTTCACAACACAAGAGATGTAATTTACGCGTTTCGGGTTACCCCGTCTTCAGAACTACATACTACATCAAGCTTACATGAACATATATATATTAGTCAAGAGCTGACGACCCAGCTGATTATCGTGACCTCTCGCTCGCTGTCCGCATGATAGACGTTGCCGCGACTTTGGCTAATTTGAATATATATGTGTTCATGTAAGCTTGATGTAGTATGTAGTTCTGAAGACGGGTAACCAGAAACGCGTAAATTACATCTCTTGGGTTGTGGAACAATTCAGTCTCATTTATACCCTTTTATCTATGTGAAAGTATGACAATATTAAACAGTTTTACATTCAGTTTGCCTTTCCATTCGCATTTTCATTACAAATTCTATTATGGATAATTTTCGTCATTAGAAGTAGGGTTATGGCCAAGTGAATGTATTTGTAATTAGAGATTTCGATTATATATCCGTCACATGCAATGATGATAGCTGACACTCGCAATACATGTGCAATGGAAACTAATGTTAACGTTTGGTGATTCCTTTACAGCGATTTTTTACTTTTTTACGATACATTTAATATCATTATTCATCTCACTGCTACAGTATATAATAGGAATGATACACATAGTGTGTGTGTGTGTGTTAGTGTGTGTGTGCGTGTGTGTGTTTAAGCGTAGATGTACTGTAGTATGTGGGCATTTTCATTGTTTTACTTTCAGTAGACTGAAGGGCAGTGTTAACAGACTAATTAATATCAGAACACCCGCCTGTATCTTGAGGTCAGATTCAAATACGAACAGAATATTAAAGATAAAATGGATGGTTACCATTTTATTGGCGAACCTGCACATCAGGTGATACACAAACACAAGGTACTTAGGAACTACAAACAATTGTTTCGTACTGCCCGAGGGATACTGACATAATCCTATAATTGAACTTTGTTTAAGCATGTTTTTGGAACGACGTTACTAAAAGGCCGGTAGATCCTTTTTTAAAATGATTTGCTCGTAATCACGTGCGCAGATGAGTGAGGGGATTATTCGAACTCTTTCTTTAATCCGTGATTATACTAATTGGCTATTGAACTTTGATCGTAGTCAATTTAGGCAACCTGTTATCCTGTTGTCGTCACATTATCCAGAACAGAAAGGTCTTTTTATGGATTTTCTGATCTTGCTTGTATATTTTTTCTATTTTTTTAAATTTTCTTTTAACGTTCGTCGAATTGCCTTTAAATCAGCATATTAACTTTTCATCATCAGCTGGACGACCTTCCTGATTTTGTTTGATCCTTCCAAAGCACTGCATGACAGAACGAAAAACATTTAGCATGAATGGATCTCCCTGCAAACACATTTTCAATTTGCATGTTTTATAAAGTCGTCTTATCATCAGTCTCTCATTGTTATCATAAAACACCATTGTTTTATGTGGAAAGATGTCCTTCAGATAACATTAAAGTGTCAAATGAATTCTCTCTCTCTCTCTCTCTGTCTCTCTCTCTGTCTCTCTCTCCCTCTCTCTCTGTTTTATGTGGAAAAATGTCCTTCAGATAACATTAAAGTGTCAAACGAATTCTCTCTCTCTCTCTCTCTCTCTCTCTCTCTCTCTCTCTCTCTCTCTCTCTCTCTCTCTCTCTCTCTCTCTCTCTCTCTCTCTCTCTCTCTCTCTCTCTCTCTCTCTCTCTCTCTCTCTCTCTCTCTCTGTTTTATGTGGAAAGATGTTCTTCAGATAACTTTAAAGTGTCAAATGAACTCGAGGAATTGTTAGTTAATATTGCGTCACGTGAGAACGAAACGAAGGAACTGAGAATTATTACAATTTTGAATTCAAATGCCACTTGAACAATAGTACTTTATAACTAGAAGTATTGTTGCCAGATCCATAAAGAATGTATTGGAAAAATAATATTGTGTATTTTGCTGGTGTTTGTTGATCGGTTTGTAAAACAGAAAAGTTACTGACAGATTTGATGAAACTTTTTGGGCAAGGAGCAATTGCTTTGATGTTGGTCTTCGTAGTCCAGATCCACAGTGAAATTAAAGGATTCTTCACCATTGCAAACCGTCATAGAAAATGGAGTTTGCTACTAATGGGAAATTCATCTTATTAGAAAAGATAGTGATATATTTATTATACTCCGATGCTAATTAGGATTTTTGGATATTGAAAGAGCATGTGC
>BOPN01000263.1:576990-579490 GCA_017312705.2 Penaeus japonicus
CACCAACGAGATCAGCGGTCTGCACTCGTTCAGTTTTTCGTAATGTTACGGTTTACTTTTAGAATATATCATGAATTCATATCCTTTCATTTTAAAGATCTTTTGAAGAAGTAGCACATATCAGTAAAACATCAGGACTGTTAACGAATATCTTTTTATAAACACTTTCTCCGAATCGCCCACTCGCAAAGATTTCAAATTTCCTTCTCGTTAAGTATATCTTTTCTCTCCTTTCCTTTTTTTTTTTTTTTTTTTACTCAACAAACTTCCTTAACGACGCTTCTAAGTAACCTGAGTCAATATCGCCGTTCCGCGATCTCTACCAATCAGCTGTTTTCTATCGAGCTCACGGATCGGTCCGGATTATTGTGCTCTTGTAGTCTCATTAGGGTGATACGAGTTGACAGGTAGATTAAGGTCAGGATGTGAGTGATAGAGGCGAGTTTGACCTTTGATGAAAAGGGGGAGGGGGGCTTGATAAATGACCTTGTTATCCAGAAAGTAAGAAAGGCGAAGTCGCGAATATTGTTGTTTTTTTTCGAAGTGTGATTTCCAAAGGAAGGGAAACGCGGCACGCTAAAAATGGCGGACTGACGGTATGTTTTGGTTGTGTTTATTTCTTAATTTATTGTGATATTCGCTGTCGTCGTCTTTATTATTGGTGTTACTGACGTTCTTGTTTTCTCTATTGTCTTTCTTTATTTGGTTATCTTATTTAGCTATAGGATTACTGGTATTAGTATTATCAGCAAAACTACCTTGATAACTATTATTATTATCATCATTATTTCTATCATTACTAGTATTCTAATTATCCTCATTATTATCATCATCATTATAATCATCATTATCATCATTCTTATTTTCATTATTATTATCATAATAATTATTATTATCATTGTTGTCTTTGTTATTATTGTCATTACTATTATTACCGTTATCATGTCATCCTCATTATCATAATCACCATTATCATTATTATTGTAGTTATCACTTTTATTATCTTTTTTATTTTCATGATTCGTATTATTGTTGTCTTTGTTATCATTATCATTATGATCATTATTATAATTATTGTAGTTATCATAAGCATTATTATAATCAGCACCAAAATCTCATCATTATCATCATCATTTTATGCATATGCATTATCAAAATCTTTCCTTTAATACTGTTATAATCATTCAAATTATTATCATCATTGTTATTACCATCATCATTACTATCATCACTGTTCATATCATTATCATTGACATTATCATCATCACTATCATAATCATCACCACTATTACTCTTGTCACTGGCATTATTATTTTCATTTCTCTTATTATCATAAGACTTGCCATCATCATCATTATTATTATTGTTATCATTTTCAAAACACTATCATTATTATTATTACTGTAATAATCTTCTTCATTATCATTATTGTCATTGCCTTCATTATGATCATTATAATTTTTAATTTAATCATCATAACAATTATAAAAATGATGATTGTGCTAATGATTGCAGCGAAAATGATCATGTTTTTTGGTACAGTTGACACTGATAGTGATTATGATATTAATATGATAATGATACTTATATGATATTTGTATAATAATGATACTGATTATGGTTATGATGTGACTATAATGACGACAATGATAATGATATTTGGTATACTAATGATACCGATAATAAAGATGTTGATAATTATGATGATAATGATGAAATTAATGCCATTATTAAAGGTAACGATGATAGCAATTATGATGGAAAAGAGAGGAACGATGCTAATGATGATAATAATGATAATGATAATCATAAAAGGATTATCTTCAACAGTAGCAAAAGCACCACCATCACCAACAACACCACAAGATCTTTATCAATCTGCAATTCTAGCAAAAAAAAAAAAAAAAAAAAAAAAAAAAAAAAAAAAAAAAAAAAAAAAAAAAAGTTTCAATACCTAGATCCTGCCCCTTAACCCTAGATCGATGTCCCAGTTTAGATGCCTCTAGTGTAATGCCATGAGGTTGCGAGAACGAGACAGTTCTCGAGCTTGCTCTGAACCCACGTGTAATACCTGAACACCGCATATAGACATGTTAGATGGTATTCTGACATTTAGACGCAAGAAGTAGGTATGTGGGAGTTGGTTAATGATCATGTTGGATCTTCTCTTGTTCGAGATGACGAGGATGGGTTTATATATAGTGCCGATGATGACGAGGATAACGCTATCATAACGATAATGATAATGATAACATTATATATCAATAACGATAACATACAGCTATAACTCCATACATCATAACGATAATAACGATAATGATAACATGGATAACGTTATGAGTAATAACGTGTAATGACAGGGATATCACGAATAGCTAAGGGGGGACTTTGGGACCTCGCCAACAATCTTCAAAGACGGAATTTCACGAAATATTCCCCTTATCGGATACGACAAGACGACATGGGCTACAACCTCGGTGTGGTTGGTATGTTGCGTCAG
>BOPN01000263.1:584490-586990 GCA_017312705.2 Penaeus japonicus
TATGTCCTTTCTCTCCTGCTCCCCCTCCTCGGTATCTTTCTGCTTGTTCTTTAATGTGTTCTTCTCCTTGTCGACGTCACTAAGGGCGTTGTTCTCTTCTTTGTAGACCTGTTCTTTGTTCTTCATGACTCTGTAGTGCCGGCGGATGTCCCTGGCCTCCCTTTGGACGCAAATCCAGAACACGATGAACATAGGTAAAGCCACACCTGGGAAAGGAATCTGGGATATATATGCATACATATAGACACATACACACATACATACATACATATATAGATACATATATGCATACATACATATATACATACATACATATACATACATACATACATATATATATATATATATATATATATATATATACATATATATACATATATATACATATATATACACACACACACGGACACCCTCTCCCTCCCTTTCCCATCTCCCTTTCCCACTGCCTCCCCCTCTTACCTTCCCTCTCCCCCCCTCTCACGAGCCTTAACCCACTCACCCTCAACACCCCACTCACCCCTCAACACCCCATTCACCCTCAACACCCCACTCACCCTCTCCCCCCCTCTCACGAGCGTTAACCCACTCACCCTCAACACCCCACTCACCCTCAACACCCCACTCACCCTCAACACCCCACTCACCCACAACCCCAACCCACCGCAAACAATAGCCAAGATGATGCCAACGATCTGGTACTGCAGGAACTTGGCATCGAGGAATCCCACCGCCACGATCCCTCCGGCAGCCACCGTTCCGAAGACCAGCATCAGACACCAAGAGGAGATGAAGGTGTAGGAGAGGCGGCAGTACTTGGCCTCGCGGTACACCTTCGACGTCTCCTCGTCCATCTCCAGCGGGAAGCGGAAGTCGCAGGTTCTCTGGCGAAGGAGGGAGGGAGGGTAGGTGTTGTTAGGATGGTTCTTAGGTTGTTTTGTTGTTTTGTCTCTTATGTTCTTTGGATTGTTGTGATTGTTATGGGATTGTCATTGTTATTATTGTTATTATTATTATTATCATTATTATTAGCAATATCACAGCCGTTATGATTATCATTATTTCTAATATTATTATTATAATTATTATCATTTTATCATCATTATTTATATCACAGCTGTTATGATTATCATCATTTCTATCATCATTGTTATCATAATCATCGTTATTATTATTATCACCATTGTCATTATTATTATTATCATCATCATCATTGTCATTATCACTATAATTTTCATCATTAGTATTATTGTTATCATCATCATCATTATCATCATTATCTTAACTTCCGTATAAATGAGGAGATACGGGAAGGATAAACTGTGTTTGAACCTTTTTTTTATTTTATTTTTTTACTTTTTTATATATATATATTTTTTACTCTCTTACTTCTTATGCTTCTTTCTAAATTTCTTTGCATTGCAATATCACCAACAATCGTCTTTGATCATCATCATCACCATTATCATTACTAATATTTTCATCATTATTGTTCTTATCACCATTACTATCAATATTAGTATTAATGTTACTATTATTTGTCTTTTATTATATCAACAGTGTGTTCCTCATCCTTTCTTTATTTTTCTTATTTTCTATTAGTATGAATTACCATTATCTCTTATCATGATTAGTATTATTAGTGTTATAACCAATGATATTTGTATTACAGTGTTATCATTAACACTATTCTATTACTATTGATACTATTATTATCATTATTATTGTTATTATTATTATCCTCATTATTATCATTATTATTATTAGCAGTAGTAGTAATAGTAATGATAGTAGCATTTTAATTATCATAATCATAATGATGATTGAAATAATAATAATATGATATTATTATTATTATGATCATTATTATTGTTATTGTTATTTTTTATCATTATCACTATCACTATCATAATAATAATGATAATAACAATTATTATCAATAAGATTATCATCATTATCATCATCGGTATCCTCCTTATCTTCCACATTATCAAACTCCGTAAGAGTACCATTGTTACTGTTTTCATTTTTCTTAGAGCCATCATTATTCTTGGTGAGATGGATAAGAAGAAAGAAAAAAAAAATGTAAACAAAAAATCCATGGAATAAAAAAGACATGATGAATGAACGCGGCCATTGAGAAAATAATGACCCAGCGCCCCATCAGGAGGTGAATAATGCAAATACTCCCTCCCCCCCTTCCATCCCTCTTCACCCCCCCCTCCCTCTACCTCTCCCTCTCATTCGTCCTTCCTCCCACCTAGTCCCTCCTTGTGGGTCCCTCTCCCCCACCCCCCACTCTTGGTGGCTTTTCCCTTCCTTAAAGAGAGAGAGATAGAGAGAGGGAGGGAGGGAGGGAGGGAGCGAGGGAGCGAGGGAGCGAGGGAGCGAGGGAGCGAGGGAGGGAGAGAGAGAGAGAGAGAGAGAGAGAGAGAGAGAGAGAGAGAGAGAGAGAGAGAGAGAGAGAGAGAGAGAGAGAGAGAGAGAGAGAGAGAGAGAGAGA
>BOPN01000263.1:591990-594398 GCA_017312705.2 Penaeus japonicus
GTTAGATAGGGTAGGCGGTTTAAAGGGTTGGGGGTCACAGTGTAGGAGAGGTGAAGCTAGGTGAGGAGGTAAAAAACTATAGCCTTTTTTTTCTTATTCAAGGTCGGGCAGGTGCAGTGCATTACACATTCAATACTTTGTCCGATCCGCGTGCACACACATACACATCACAGTCTCCCTCCCTCTCTCTCTCTCTCTCTCTCTCTCTCTCTCTCTCTCTCTCTCTCTCTCTCTCTCTCTCTCTCTCTCTCTCTCTCTCTCTCTCTCTCTCTCTCTCTCTCTCTCTCTCCCCCTCCCTCCCTCTTCCCCGACCTTCCTACTTCGTGGGACCTGCCATGCGGAAATAGTCATCTGTGGCCATATGATTTGATTTCCAACTGTATATGGCATACATTGCTTAAGGGTGGTCCCCTCCACTAGAATTGGATTACATTTATCATGTTTCATATCCATCAGTGTCTTCAGACAAGGCACTGGTTAATTTGCTGATAACTGCACAGCTAATAAATACTGCTGTACATACTAATACACCAGAAGTATATGTCTGAGACAATATATCAAGATGATTACTTAGCATTTAACAAGGGCTGGCTTTAAGCCATTCTTAATCCTTATACTATGGCCTTGCACTATGACAGTCTATTTCAGTCTTAGCAAGTACACACGACACTGCAATATACACCAAACACCACAATGCAGTTTTACAGAGAACAGCAACAATTGCAATTTTCTTCAGAATTCTTCCGAAGTCCAAGTTAAATATCAACACATTGTAGGATTGGATTATAAATAAAAGCCTTATTCATTTCAGTAAAATATATTTACAAATATATCACAATAGACATAAGCAAGACATATTTAGTCCACATGACTCACCACTGAGCCTTGCAATAAAATACCTACCTAATAATAGTTGTAACTTGAGCTTCAAAAACTCAATGAAAAAAAGAAGAGGAAAAAAAAAAGTTGTAATTATGAAATTACTTGATCAGCAATTAGTCTCAAATACATCATAAGAATATGCACTTTTCTGTACATACATTTCTCGGTGCTATATTTAAAACATAAAATCAAAACAAATCCGTCAAATAAATCTTGAGATTTGATCAAAATTAGTACACTCCATTTTTCATGTTAGTTTTTTCAAGGATAGAAGACTGTATCTACACATCACCTAGCAAGATCTATAAACTTCCTGTGAAAAAAATTCTTTGGCAGTGTCAGCACAGATTATTCATGCTTGTAAAGGTATACTGGTATAAAATACAATGTTGATTTATAAAGATCAATATTTCAAATCTGACAAAACGAGATGTAATTTTGACAATTTGCATCATACTCATTTTCTGTCCTTCCATAATACAATATCTAATCCATCACAATAAAAATAGCTGTCCCTGTGCTAATAAGCCTGAAAAGCAAGTCTGCAATAGATGCACTAAATGTCTAGAGAAAATTATTAGTTAAAGCGTAAATTCTGATACTGTTTCAACAATGCTAAAAAAAAGTAATAATGACACTAACAATAATAATAATAACAATGACAATAATGATGTTAATGATAATAAAATTAATACCAATTACAAGAGTCGTCATCATTACAAATTGTGATTATAATGTTGGCAGTAGAAGTAATGATAATAACAATGGTAATAATAATGACAATCATAAAAGAAAAATAATAATAATGATAATAATAGTAATAATAATAATAATAATAATAAAAATAATAATAATAATAATAACCATCATCATTATCATCATAACAATCATGCTCTTCACAGTTAATACAATGGTAACCGTAACAATTCCGAAGACTCGGCTGTCCCTGGGATTAATTCAAGGCATCCCATAGCGTTCAGTAAACCAGCAAATGACAAAAGACAAATCTCAAGCGTGAAATCAAACACACGGCATTAATAATGTTGAATCAGTGGAGAGGTATTATGTCAACTTTTATTCCACTTTACAACCGGAAACTCTCTGTGCTTCAAGATACTTTGTTTGGGAATATGCAAGGTAATTTTCTATACGTATTATTATTATTACATGCTTGCATCTCTGTACAAAATTCAGAATTGAGTCTGTATCATTTGTATCTTAATACTTTGAGATGGAAACTTAGCATTAATGAATATGTAACAATATCCTTTTTTTTTCATATAAAAAAAAAAAAATTCAGGTATACCTTTGAGCATTTTCTTTACAAATAAGTGTAAAATGTCCCTTCAAGTTAGCATAAATTCCCTTCATATGACTATGTCTAAAAAAGAGAGGGGAAAAAAAGAGAAAAGAAAAGAAAAGAAAAATATGTTATAGAAAAAAGTATGAGCACACACGCACACACACATATACATATACATATATATATACATATACATATACATATACATATATGTTTATATATA
>BOPN01000264.1:26326-28826 GCA_017312705.2 Penaeus japonicus
ATAATATGTGCATGATCATACTAGTATCCATAGTAGCAGTACAAATAGCAGTAGCTGTAGCAGTAATGAATAATATGGATTATTTGCCATACTAACTGTAAACAGGTCATTAGGGGCTCTCAAGTAACAGCAGATTAAAAATCTGGAAGAAAAGTTGTTCTCTTCAGGATTGTAAACATGTAGTACATCATAAGGTCTTTGTTATCATGGTCCCTATGTTAAAAGATGGTTCGAAATATTTTGATTGTGAATATAAAATGTTAGATATATGCTTAATAGAATTCTTCTCTTGCCAAAAGATGGTCATAGTCATGGTCTAATGGTTTTGCTCTAGCAATACCTAGTTCAATTTTGATATTCTATAGTTTGCTGTCTCCTAATTGCAGTCAGTAAGTACACACACATGTACACACAAACGCGTGCCTGAAACAAAGCAATAGGTTTTGCAATTAGGACGCATTACGTATGCAGTCTCTCCAAGTGACATTTATTGCATAGATCTTCTCTTATGAATGACTTTATATCCCTGTATAGGAAAGTAAGTAGTAGGTTTTAATACTCTATATGGTTCGTATTTGTTCTTTAACATTATGATAACATGACAGAGTCGGTATGTCTTACGTTTTTTTTCTTTTTTTCTATAAAGGTCATTTTCTAATTTTGTTGCTGCTAGAATCACATATCCTCCAACTTAAAGCTGAGATTCATCAGTGAATATTGAGTATTCTCTTCACGGTGTTTTCTGAATTTTTCTTATATCTAATCTTCTGAAACCTTTGTGCCTATGGGATGGGGTGGGTTGGGGTAGGTGGGTAGGGGGTGTTTCAAAGGAAGTTCTATTTTTGTCCTAAACATCCGTCTTGGTAATTATGATTTAAAATATTCTTCGTAAGTATGAAGAAGTTTAATGTTGTTAGCTGGATTTCTCCTTTGCCATGTTAAACATCATTACTGTGAACGTATTCTATATGCAAAGGCGGTTCTCCACTTTTTTGCAAATAACGTTTGGTCTTGGGATGATCTGAGGACAATGACTACTCGCAGAGCTTCATTATGTCTTGATTTTTAACATTTCAGCGTTCTTGATATCAAGCCGCATATTTGCTTGCACGTCTGATTATTATTATTATTTTTTATATAATACGCGTGTGTCCCTCATATAGATTAAATTTACCTACCTGTTCCATACTTTAAATCACTTGTTTCCAGTAAAAGCCCACGTTGAAATACTACCTAAATTAGTGTTGCATACGTCAGTGAAAAAGAGTCTATAATATCAAACCATCTGTTGCAACATCAGTGACCGAGACGTCTCGTTCGACATCAGAAACGAGATATCAAAATCCTTCTTCCCGAGGCCGCCGTGGTGATATTCGAATCACAAAATTCCATATCACAATTTCCAAAAGAAGAATAAAAAAGGAGTAAAGTAAACAGTCTATCTCCTTCGAGTTTCAATAGACATCGTGAGGTAAATTCGACTAAGAATTTCTTCAAGACGGCATTGCTTCTGCTCTACTGAATGTTTATAATATGGAGGTGGAACTTTCAAGAAGGTCTTTGAATCCGTGGGTCTCTCTCAAGGTTGTTATTCTTATTCTCATCATTATTGCTATTGTTGCTGGGTTGGTGTTGTTGCTGGTTATATCTTTATCATTTTTGTCATCATTATCATCGTTGTTGTTTTTCTTCTTGATATTATCATCATTCTTATTACCATACTGCTACTACTGATATTACCATTGTCAATATTATCCCTATTGTCTGCATTATCAACATTATTGATGTTAGCATTATCATTACTACTACTACATGCTATTACTGTTATTATCATTATCATTATCATTGCAATTATTATGGATATTATTCTCATCGTGTGTGTGTGTGTGTGTGTGTGTGTGTGTGTGTGTGTGTGTGTGTGTGTGTGTTTGTGTATGTGTGTGCGTTCGTGTGTATGTGTTGTGTATGTGTTCGTGTGTGTGTGTGTGTGTGTGCGTGTGTGCGTGTTTGTGTGTATGTGCGTGTTTGTGTGAGCGTATCTATTTCCTAAAAGATCGAAAAGAAGAGCAAGCAACACTTCTTTCCCTCCCCTCCCCTCCCCTCTGCTCCTCCTCATCAGTACCGAATCTCTCCATCCCAGGCCAAGACACCAGCAGCGCGGGCGGTGTGCGGGTCGCTCCCTTCGCCCTCCCTTCCTCTCGACGTGCCTGTCTTCATCATTGGCCCTTCTCTCCTCGCTTCCCTCCGATAACCTGCCTAGCCCTTCTCGATCGCCTCGAGGGCAAGCAGCCACCTGAGGTCCTAGCAGGGGTCGCGTTTTTGCATCATCATCTTTTGCTTTGAAGTTGCTCTGCCTGCGAGTTGATTGCGAGTGATTTCAAGATTTGGGTCGTGAATGTCTAATTGTTGTGTTAATTGGAATTGCTAATTGGTTCTGATCTCGGTTTGATTAGATTTTCTAATGACGCTCTCACGTTGGGAATTTTGTGAAGCATTTGTT
>BOPN01000264.1:52952-57952 GCA_017312705.2 Penaeus japonicus
CAAAAACAGGAAACTTTAGGAAGTAAAATTTTGTGCAATTATTCATTATTACAGAACAGGAGGTAAAGAAGAATAGGAAGAACTGAAATATGGTCTGGTTTTGGGAAGAGGAAGAGAAGAAAGAGGAGGAAGAACTGAGATGTAAGGATGTTTAGTAAGAGGAAGAGGGGAAGAGGGAAATGAAGTATAAAGTGGTTGAAGGAAAGAGTAAGAGGAACTGACATATGGAATGGTTTTGGGAAGAGGAAGAGAAGAAAGAGGAGGAAGAACTGAGATGTAAGGATGTTTAGTAAGAGGAAGAGGGGAAGAGGGAAATGAAGTATAAAGTGGATGAAGGAGAGAGTAAGAGGAACTGACATATGGAATGGTTTTGGGAAGAGGAAGAGCAGAAGAAGTAAGAAGAACTGTGATGTAAAATAAATTTGGACGCGGGAAAGGAGAAAGAATAGGAATAACTGTAATTCTAAATGAATTTGGGAAGAGGAGGGAAAGAGGAAGAGAAGGACGAGGAAGAACTGGGATGTTAAGCTAAATTGAGGGAGGAGGAAGAGGAAGAAAAGGAGCAGGAGGAGGAGAAAGAAAATGGAGAGGTAAAAAAACAAAACATTAATAAATGAATTAAAAGAGAACAAATAGATACATCCATATTTTTCAAAAGACGGGAGGAGGAGGAAGAGGAGTAGAAGATGAAGAAGAAGAGGGAGGTGGGAGAGAACAAAAATCCAAAGAGAAAGACGAAAGAAAACGAAACAGATAAAACTAGAAGATGAGAATAGAGAAGCATAGAGTAAGAGAAGAAAGGGACAAGGGAACTTTAGAGTAAGGAAAGGGGGGGGAGGGGAGGGAGGTAGGAGGAGGGATGAGCGTAGAGGAGAAAGGAACGAGAGACGGATGAAAGAGGAAGTACGAGGAAAAGACGAAGCAAAACAGAAAGAAATGGAGGAGAAGGAAGGAAAAGAGATAAAGCAATGGAAAGAACATAAAAAAGGAGAAGGATGAGGAGAAGAAACAGAAATCAAAAGAAAAAAGGAAGGAAAAAGAAGGAAGACAAGAAGAAGAAACAGAAAGAATGAGACCCCCCCCCCAAAAAAAAAAAAAAAAAAAAAAAAAAAAAAAAAAAAAAAAAAAAAAAAAAAAATACAACAGAAAGAGGGGGAAAAGGGAAGCTGGGTGGCGGGTAGGGGAGAGAGAGCAGGACACACATTTTCATAAAGAATCCTTTAGTGAAATTAAATTCCTCTGCTCGCCCCGGCTTAGCCTTTCTGCCGATGACATTTTTGAAGGTTTCCAGGTAGGAAGGATGAGAGAAGATGTGCGGCCCGAGTGTGTGGCTGAGGCTATGGGACTCGTGTGCATTTATATGTGTATGTATGTATGTATGTATATATGTGTGTGTGTGTGTGTGTATGTGTGTGTGTGTGTATGTGTGTGTGTGTGTGTATGTGTGTGTGTGTGTGTGTGTGTGCGTGTGTGTGTGTGTGTGTGTGTGTATGTATATATGTATATATATATATATATATATATATATATATATATATATATATATATATATATAAATATATATATATATATATATATATATATATATATATATATATATATATATATATATGCATATATATATACATATATATATATATATATATATATATATATATATATATATATATATATATATATATATATATATATATATATGCATATTATATATATATATATATATATATATATATATATATATATATATATATATATATATATATATATATATATACATATACACACATATGCATGTATGTATGTAAGTGTGTGTGTGTGTGTGTGTGTATGCGATAATGACAATGATTATAATGAAAACAACAGCGATAATAATGCTGTTGATGAGGATAATGACAACAATGGTGGTTACGATAATGATGCTGGAAATACTACTACTGATGATAATGGTAATAATGATAATGGTAATGATGGTAATGAAAAGGGAATAATGATGATGAATGATGATAACAGCAACTCCCTCTCATCCCTCCTTCCCTCCATTATCTCGACCACTTTATCCTCCCTTCCTCCTTCCTTTCCTCCCTCCCTTTATTACCCAAATCTCCTCAGCCTCCCTCCTCCCTCCCTCTCTTAACCACCGCCTCATCCCACCCACTTCTCTCCTTCCTTCCCTCCCTCCCTCCCTCCATTTCTCTCCCAATCACCATCTCATCCCCCCCCCTCCCACATCTCTCCCTCCTTCCCTCTCTCCTTCCCTCCCTCCCTCCCTCTCTTCCTCCCTCTCCCAATCCCCACCTCATCCCACCCACTTCCCTCCTTCTTTCCTTCCCTCCATTCCACCCTCCCTCCTTCCCTCCCTGCTTCCTTCCCTCCCTCCCTCCCTCTCCCAATTACCACCTCATCCCTCCCACATCTCTCCTTTCTTCCTTCCTTCCTTCCCTCCCTCCCTCCCTTCTTCCCTCCCTCCCTCCCTCTCTTCCTCCCTCTCCCAATCACCGCCTCATCCCACCCCCTTCCCTCCTTCCCTCCCTCCCTCTCCTAATCAACACCTCATACCCCCACATCTCTCCCTCCTTCCTTCCCTCCTTCCCTCTCCCAATTACCACCTCATCCCCCCCTCCCTCCCTCCCTCCCTCCCTCCCTCTCCTAACCACGCCTCATCCCATCCACTTCCCTCCCTCCCTTCCTCCTTCCTTCCTTTCCTCCCTCCTTCCCTCCTTCCTTCCATCCTTCCCTCCCTCCTCCCTCCCTCCTTCCCTCCCTCCTTCCCTCCCTCCCCCCCCCTCTCCCCAATCACCACCTCACCCCCCCCCCCCCCCCCCCCTCCCCCCCTCCTCATTTCCCTCCTTCCATCCCTCTATCCGAGTCCCCATCCTCATCCCCATCCCCATCCCCATCCCCATCCACTTCCCTCCTTCGTCCCCTCCCTCCCTCTCCCAATCACCCCCTTCATTTCCCCCTCCCACATCTCTCCCTCCTTTCCTCCCTCCATCCCTCTCTCCCATCCCCATCCCCATCCCCATCCCCATCCCCATCCCATCCACTTCCCTCCTTCGTCCCCTCCCTCCCTCTCCCAATCACCCCCTTCATTTCCCCCTCCCACATCTCTCCCTCCCTCCCTCTCTCCCCATCCCCATCCCCATCCCCATCCCCATCCCCATCCCCATCCCATCCACTTCCCTCCTTCGTCCCCTCCCTCAGACACTCCTTTCCTAATCACCACCTCATCCCCCCCCTCCCACATCTCTCCCTCCATTCCTTTCTCCCATCCCATCCCCATCCCATCCACTTCCACTCCTTCGTCCCCACCCTCACCCCCTTCATTTCCCCTTCCCTCGTCTCTCCCTCCTTCTCTCCATCCCTCTCTCCCAGTTCCCATCCCCATCCCCATCCCATCCATTTCCTTCCTTCTTCCCCTCCCTCCCACTCCCATCCCCCATCCCCATCCCCATCCCCATCCCCATCCCCATCCCCATCCCCATCCCCATCCCCATCCCCTTCCCCTTCCCCATCCCCATCCCCATCCCCATCCCATCCCCATCCCCCTTCCCCATCCCCATCCCCATCCCCATCCCCATCCCCATCCCCATCCCCATCCCCATCCCCATCCCCATCCCCACCCCCATCCCCATCCCCATCCCCATCCCCATCCCCATCCCCATCCCCATCCCGATCCCCATCCCCATCCCCATCCCCATCCCCATCCCGATCCCCATCCCCATCCCCATCCCCATCCCCCATCCCCATCCCCCATCCCCATCCCCATCCCCATCCCCATCCCCATCCCTATCCCCATCCCCAATCCCCATCCCCATCCCCATCCCATCCCCCATCCCCCATCCCCCATCCCCCATCCACTTCCCTCCTTCGTCCCCTCCCTCATACCTCCTTCGTCCCCATCCCCATCCCCATCCCTCACACACACACACACACACACACACACACACACACACACACACATTCACACACACACACACACACACAACACATACTCACTTACTCTCTCGCTCTCTTTCTTTCTCTTTCTTCTGTATCCTTGAGCATTAGGCGTCGCTGAGCCAGTCTTTGTTCACGTTACGACGAAATTAAACTCCATGAGAACAATGTCTCAGAAATTCTCACTCGACAACAATCACCTCCGCCCTGACACAGTCTTTTAATTATGAATGAACTATTTATATACCTGGTCGCTTTTTATTAGGCTCGGTGTACAGACATGTAGGCGAACAAGTATATTACGTGCTCAGGCTCAAAGTACTACACAGGGACTTTATTAACTGCATATATACATACATGTGTAAGCGGGCAAAGACGTGACCACAGACTTATGTAAGTATAAGTATATTCAGGCTGATACATGTGTGCAGGTACGCTACACAAATAAGCGCGCATACACACACACACACGTGCGCACACAAACACACACACACACATACACACGCACGCACACACACACACACACTCACACGCATGCACGCACAGACACACACACACACACACACGCACACACTCTCACACACGCGTAAATCCTCCTCCATCGTCACCCTGCCCCCCCCCCCCCCTCTTCCGCACGAACACACACACGAGCGGATGCATCTAAACACACTCAGATTTTGCACATGTACAGACACTGGGTGAACTATTACATACCTCAGACTGCACACAGATACACGCCACCCTTCTCTCACCCATACAAACACCTAAATCCACCTACACAAACAAAAGAAACAACTAAAGTATACACTAGTATGCAAACCTACTCCTTCTCTCGCCCTACCCCCATAGTACCCTCCCCCTACCCCCTTCCCCCAACCCTATCCTTCCCAGACGCATTACCCATTACCCTATCCATTACCCTCCTTCCCTCCTTCCTTCCCTTCTTCCCTCCCTCCCTTCCTCCCCTCCTCCCTCCGTCCCTCCCTCACTCACTCACTTCCTCCCTCCCTCCCTCTCTCCCTCCTTCCCTCCCTCCCTCCTTCCCTTCCTCCCTCCATCCCTTC
>BOPN01000264.1:144978-147478 GCA_017312705.2 Penaeus japonicus
ATTTTTTGTTTTGTTTACCATATTTATAAATAATATAATCATTGATCATTGTTATCATTATCATTCTTATCATTATCATTATAATTACTTTTTTTAAGTATTGTCAGTGTTGCCATGATCATTATCAGTACTATTATTGTTGCTCATTAGCATTACAGTCGTGATCATCTTCATCGTCGTTATCATCATCAATAGCAATATTGCTATAATCATTATTTCTACTATCCTTGTCATCAATATCAATTTCATTATCGGAATCATGAATACATCATCTTTTTCTAAAGATGATGTAAGTATTCCCTAGTGCACCATATTTTTGCTTCCTGTATCGTCTGACTTGACTTTTGCTTACTGCTCAAATTTACTATATTATAATAACCAGTTTGGTGTTATTGATACCCTCACCTCAACGGTAATAACACCAATATAGTCCGAGTAAATCTCTAGCATTATTGCACGAACAATGATAATGAGATTGCTAATAAAGCTGATGGAAGTGGCAATGAAAAAAGACCTGCACGAGAGAGCCGATTTGCTGAGAGTGTTGCAAATGGATGCAAAACATTCACTCTATCTCATCTGCTTACTTGATGTTCACTTTGTATGTTTGTGCGTTATTTCTCTAAATATTATGGAGCTGGGATATGTTGCTGTTCTAGTATAAATGTATATGTACCCACACACACACACACACACGCACACAAAAACACACACACACACACACACGCACACAAAAACACACACACACACACACACACACACACACACACACACACACACACACACACACACACACACACACACACACACACACACACACACACACACAATATATATATATATATATATATATATATATATATATATATAATATAAGAATTACCTACTCAGTTCGCGCTGGTAAAATCGAGTTACCCAAGTAAAAATAATCATAATAATAATAGTAATAATAACAATGATAATAACAATAAAAATAATAATGATAATAATAATAATAATAATGATAATAATAAAATAATGAGGCAGACACAGTGAGTGGAAAATGACTCACGACTGGTATTGTCATCGAGTTATATCCACGGGAAGTTATGACAGAGATTTAATGGCAGGTGAGCAGGAAGTTCGCAGTATCTTTTCGTCAAAGAATGAGAGTTCCCGGAAAAAAATAATGCCGTTTCAAAACCGTTTACCTTCATTCCGAAGGTCATAAAGTAAGAAAGCCTAAAAAATATCGTGAAATATGCCAACGCCAAACACAGCATCCAGTACCGAAGACGTAATAACATTCAATGGAATCAATGTTAGTGCGAACACGATTGCAAACACGAGTCTCGCTGAAATACACGAGTGCGTGCAACAACAGACCCCGGCAGCATCAGCAGAGGGACAGCATTCAGGAGTAGCACTAGCAGGAACACTCTCTGACTCTCGCAACCAAAGCCGGCAATTAAGAATAACGCTGGGTAATGGACCCCGTGGAAGGAAGAAAGCCGGGACCCCTTTCCCCTGAGCCGGGTACTCTGCCACGAGTAAATCTTGGAATCCCGGGAGATCATCCACCCAGCCTCCTTCTCCTCCTCTTTCTCCTTTTCTTTTCGTTAATCTCTCTCCCTCTTTCTACTTCTCTCTCTCTCCCCTCCTCCTCTTCCTTTAGGTGTTCTCTGTTCTTCGTCGCTTTTTTTTTCTCTTCTTTCTTCTCCTCGTCCTCCGCCATTTCCTCCTCCTCCATCTCCTTTCCCCCTTTTTCTTTTCTTCATCCCTCCCCTCGTCCTTCACCTCGTCCTCCTCCTTTCTCCCTTTTCTTCTCTTCTTCTCTCTCCCCTCGTTATTTACCCCTTCCTCCTCCATTTCCACTTCCTTCTCCTCCTCCTCCCCCTCCCCCTCCACCCTCCATCCCTCCCCCCACCCATTCAGTCCCACCCACACAATCCCTCTCTCTTTTTTCCCTCTCAGCTTGAGCTCCAGATAACCAAAAATCCCAGGTAGGCGTCCGAACTGGGACGTCCTTTTAACCTGGAGACGCTATTTAAGATCTTGTCGGAAGCGCAAGTTTTTAGGGCGTTAAGTGCGGGGTAGGAGTACGAGAGGAGGAGGAGGAGGAGGAGGAGGAGGAGGAGGAGGAGGAAGGGGAGGAGGAAGGGGGGAGGGGGGGGGGGGCGGTGAGAGCCGGAGAAGTGAAGAGAGGGGGAGGGAGCCTCTATGATCCATGCAGCCGGGGCAGAGGCGAGGGTCGGCTCGAGCGCCAAAGTGGGCCACCCAAGTTGAGAAAAAAACGAGGCTCGGAGATTGAGGTTCAATATCCTGCGTTGGTTTTCAGGTAATGCAGAATCGCGCTGTTGTTTTTTCTCGTGATTTACGACGTCGGCCGCGGCTCGGTCGTTTGCTTCGAAGGCGCCGACTGAGTTCACTCGCGGGACGCGGAATCGGCACGGAAGGGTCGCGGCGCTGTGGGTGTTCGTTCGGCTTCGGCTCGGTGCATGTAGGACAATCAGTGACCTCG
>BOPN01000264.1:152478-157478 GCA_017312705.2 Penaeus japonicus
GACTGTCCTTCATTCATCGTCTTAAGTTGCGCTTCATAAGTCTGCTTCAGTTGATATGATTACAGATCTTCTTCTCTTTATTTTTGAGGAGTTTATCATCTCTCACTTTCTGCCTCTCTCTCTCTCTCTCTCTCTCTCTCTCTCTCTCTCTCTCTCTCTCTCTCTCTCTCTTTCTCTCTCTCTCTCTATCTATCTATCTTTTTCTCTCTCTCTCTCTGTCTCTTCTCTACTCTCTCTCTCTCTCTCTCTCTCTCTCTTTCTCTCTCTCTCTCTCTCTCTCTCTCTCTCTCTCTCTCTCTCTCTCTCTCTCGTCTCTCTCTCTCTCTCTCTCTCTCTCACTCGTCTCTTGTCTCTCGTCTGTCTCTCTCTCTCTTTCTCTCGTTTCGTCTCTCTTTTTCTCTCTCTCTCCCTATCTCTCTCTCTCTTTCTCTCTTCCTCAATCCCCCTTTTTCAACTAGCGTTGCTATCGTTCATCTTGCATCAGATGAGATGGTTGCAGAGATAAAAAAGGGGCGGGGAAGGACCTCGAAAAAGTAGAGCTTGTGGAGGAAGAGGACGCTGGAAAAGGGGGGTGGGAAGAAGACTTGAAAAAGAAGGAGCTAAGTGAAGGGATGGGGGATGGGGGGGGGATGGGGGGGGGTAAAAAAAAGGGAAGGAGAGACTGAGATATGGGTGTGGGAACGGCGGCAAGGGCATCCTGCAATACAGGTCATCCGATCTCCATAGCCGCGAGCCAAGAGTGAAGTAGCGGTGTCGGTGGCATGCTCTTTGTTACAGATTTCTTTTCCTCGATTTTTGTTTTCATCTTTCCCCCCGCTGTGAATATCATGAACCATAGGTGGAAGAGGATGATAAAGCGAGTGAGAATCAAGGATGGGAAGAGGACGGGAACTCGGGACGAGAAACGAGAGTTATGGGAGTGACTAAAGAACCCAAATGTGGGGATGAAGAGATGTTGATAATCGATGTCTAACAAAGCACAAAGGAAGCAAGACTGGTTGGTGATAGAGTCGATAATCTGTATTTCTCCTATTATTCTTTCATTCTTTCTTTCTTTTTCTATTTTTCTTTCACAAAAATCCTCTCGAAGATTTTGGTTTTTCCCTCTCTATTCTATCTCTCTTTTTTTTTCTTCTTCTTCTTCTTCTTCTTCTAACCTTTCGGAACTGCTTTGTTGCTTGCCCAAGCCGTAGTTAGGAGGTACAAGTTCTCAGACATCGCCTGAGGGCCACGTCTTATTGCTTGTGAACCTGTAATGTGCATGGACGACATGCAGTAATTATTGCCCCGGGGGACGGTGTGTGTGCGGCGCCCCGGGTCAAATTCATGCATATCATTTTGGTTTATTCTAAGACGCCTTTGGTCATGTATTGTGTGCGGGAGATGTGTCTTGGTCGCGCGGATCAAAACTGTGGGTTTTTGCGGTGGAATGAGGAGGGCGGGGGAGGGCGGGGGAGGGCGGGAGGGGGGGGGTGATGGGAGGGAGGTTGCAAGAGAGTTGCATAAGTTTGAGTGTAAAAGTGTGATTTGCAGGATATACTTGGGGGATTGATGTTACTAATGATGTTAATGGTGGCTAATCAAATCTATTAGATCATATAGGCTGATGACTATTTCTGTGATCATACTAAGCTATGCTGCTAATGATGATCATCATACCGATAACACTGTTGCTATTACTATTAGGTTGATATACAGGATAATTATCATAATACTGAGTTAACTGAAATTCAGAATTTCATTATAATGATTATCGATATAATTATTGTTAATGTTATTATCATTATCATTATTATTATCATTATTATCATTATTATTATTATTATTGTTGTTGTTGTTGTTGCTGTTGTCATCATTATTATTATTATTATTATTATTATTATTATTATTATTATTATTATTATTATTATTATTATCATTATTATTATTATTATTATTATTATCATTATCATCATTATTATCATTATCATTATCACTATCATCATTATCATTATCATCATCATCATCATCATTATTATTATAATTATCATTACTTTTCACAACATAATTTTCATTATCCTTAATGTGATTATCAACATTATCGTTATCATTACTATTATTATTATCATTACCATTATTTCTATTATCAGCATTATCATTATTGTTGTTATCATCAGCATAATCACATTGCTATCATTATCATTATTGTTATTGTCATTATCATTATCATCATCATCATCATCATATCATTATTTTCATTATTATCTTTTTTATTATTACTATCATCCACACTATCATTATCATTATCATCATTACGATCATTATTATGATTGTTATCATTATCACTATTATTTCTATCATTGTCTTTATTATCATTAGATCATCGTCATTATTAATATTGTTATTATCCTCATCATCACCATTATTATTATCATCATTATCTTTATTACCACCAATATTATTAGTACCATTATCATTATCATTATCATCACTACTATTGTCATTGTTATTTATATTGTTAATACTTTGATAATTATCATTATTTTTACCGTTGTTATTATCTTCATTATTATCATCATTGTTATTGTCATTATCCTTTTGATCATCATTATCATTATTTTTATTTTTATTTTCATCATTATTGTCATTATTGTTATCAATATCCTTATTATCAGCACCATTATCATAATTAGTAATATTTTTGTTTTTATCATTATTATCATTATCATTATCATTATCATTATCATAATAACTATTATTATTATCATTAATATCATTATCATAATAATGATAATTATCATTATTATCATTATCATTATAATTATTATTATTATTGTTATTATTATTATTATTATCATTATTATTATTACCATCATCATCATTATTATTATTATTATTATTATTATTATTATTATTATCATTATTATTTTTTTTTTTTTATTATCATAATAACAATAGTTACAATATTGTTGATAGTAATGACAATCATGATAATGATGGAATGATGGTAGTAATGAAAATAGTAAAAATTATAATGATAATGATAATAGTATTGACTTATGATAATGATGATAATGATTGTGATTAAACTAGTAATGATATTGATGCATATGATAATAATAATAATAAAAATGATAATGCTAATAGTAATGTTAATGCTGATAATGATAATACTGATAGTTAATAATAATAATAGTAATAATAATAATCATTGTTACTAACCGTCTTCCTTCCATTATTATCAATATTTTCCTTATGTTTTTACCATTATCATTTTCATCGCCATTGCCCCTATCACCATCATCATTTACACAATTCGATTAACAATTTAATTCGCCGAGGATTCGCGTCTTTGTACTAGACAGTCATGGTAATCCCCCCCCCCCTCCTCCGTGTCTTAGGTGGGTAAACAGGGTTCCCTAATCCCTACATATAAGCTTACCATATAAGCCTGTTACTTCAGAGTAAACCAACGCTCACCTCTATTGCCTGACGTAACGAAAACTCTTCTCTGTGACCTTGTCTTTCCTTGATTTAGAGCTTAGGTCAGTTTGACTTTCTGACCTGATTGACTGTCTTCGTTTGTTTGTTTTTCTCTCTCTGCGGTCATTTCTTTTCTCTTTCCATTCTCTCTCTTCTTCCCTTTCCTAGCTCTCTTTCTTCTCTCCTCTCATTCTCCTATTTCTCTGTTTGTTTTTTTACCTCTCTCCTTCCCCCTCTTCCCCTCTTTTCGTGTCATTCTATCCTAGTACCACTCTACCCTTCTCTTGGCTTTCCCCTCTTTCTCTCCTTTTCTCCTCTTACACGCCCTCTTCTTCTTCCCCCTCGTCGCCCCTCCTCTTCCCTCTTTCTCCCATTTCTGTCCTCTCCTCACTCCCTCCGTTCGCCCTGCCCCTTATCTTCTCTCCTCTCTCTCCCCTCCACCTCTCTTCCTCCTCCTTCCCTCCTCCTTCTGTCCCTTATGCCCTCTCCTCTCTCTCTCTACCCCAAATCCTCCCTCCCTCCCTCTCCTCTTTATGTCCTCTCCCTCCCTCCCTCCCTCCCTCTCCCCTTTATGTCCTCTCCCTCCCTCCCCCTCCCCTTTATGTCCTCTCCCTCCCTCCCTCCCTCTCTCCCTCTCCCCGTTATGTCTCCCCCGCCCCTCACCCCCCGACACCCGATGGCCTCACCTTATATTCTTGCGTCTCTGTAGTTTACGAGCTTCACTTAGGAGTCCATCACACTTCTGACTCAAACCGGTCCCCCTGGGTGTGCGGTGCTTACTCCCCCCCCCCCCCTCCTCCTCCTCTCCCTTCCTCCTCCGTCCTCCTCCTCTCTCTCTCTCTCTCTCCTCTCTCCCTCCTCCCATCATCATCTCTCTTCTCCACTTTACTATCTTCCCCACTCCCCTCCCATCCTCCTACCCTCTTCCCTCTTTCCTCCTCTCCCCCTACCTTCTTTTCTCTCTCCCACTTCCCTCCCTTTTACCCACCTTCTTCCCCACTCCCTTCGCCTCCTCCCAGCCTCTTCCCCCCTCCCTTCCCCTCCTACCCCCATTCCCCTCCCCTCCTCCTACCCTCTTCCTCCCCCTCCCTTCCCCTCCTACCCCCACTCCCCTCCCCTCCTCCCACCCTCTTCTCCCTCCCTTCCCCCTCCTCCGAGAACGGTGTCATATACGCACATACTCAAGACGACGTGCCACTCCGAGACCACATTAAAGACCTTCTCGTTAAGACGGGCGTTTAGGTATTGGCAAGGGGTGGAGTCGGAATCACTCCACTAATATAACCACTCCTTGAATTTTTTTTTTTTTTCTTCTTCTTTTTTAACTCTCCTCTTCTCTTTGATGACTTTTGCGGTCCTTCTCTCTCTCTCTCTCTCTCTCTCTCTCTCTCTCTCTCTTCCCTTTCCTCTTTCTAACTTCATCTTCTTTTCAGCATGTCTAGATATCGACACTCTTTTGTTGTTTGAGATATTGCCAGAACAGTTTCCCCCCGCAAGAATAATAAGCAGTTTCTGTGTGACTTAACCCCGCGCACGCT
>BOPN01000264.1:164978-167478 GCA_017312705.2 Penaeus japonicus
ACCACTTCGTTTGGGTAAGTCGCCATTTTTCTTTTTCTTTTTTTTTTTACATTTTACAGAATTTCCTGCAATTTTGCATATTATTTTTGTAAAACATATGATGAGGTAATTAATTCCACGTATTACTCGAAATGTTTATGTTTCTTTGTCAAGTCTTCTCTCTCTATCTATCTATCTATCTATCTATCTATCTAACTATTTCTCTCTCTCTCTCTCTCTCTCTCTCTCTCTCTCTCTCTCTCTTCTCTCTCTCTCTCTCTCTCTCTCTCTCTCTCTCTCTCTATATATATATATGTATATATATATATATGTATATATATATATATATATATATATATATATATATCTTTCTCTCTCTCACTATATCTCTCTCTCTCTATCTCTGCTTATCTACCCGCTGTAATTCCCTCCCAGTGTTTCTCAACCTTAACCCTCCAAACAATGCATCCGCCTCATGCAAGAACCCCCCCCCCCCCCCCCCCCCCTTACACGCTGTAAATCCCGATGGCTGCATCAGAGTCCAGAATCTCAAGCTGTATTTAATTTCCCTTGCTAAAGATACCTCGCGTAGTCATTAGCAACCGTGTAAACAGAGCCGCCTCGACGCCTTCTATAGTCAGGTTCTCCCTAAGGACCGGCGGGGCATCGCACTAAAGAACTTCCTGCCAAGGACTCGGAGTCTCATGCAACAAAGCTTAACGACGTGCGACGCGCTTGCTTGCTCGTGCCAGAAAACCCCCCCGACTTTGTTACGCGTTTGCTCAGGACAAAGGGACGGCGTCTCGCCTTGATTAAGCAGGAGGTTGGTCATAGCTCATGTGGACGACGACACTGCGGAGGCTCGGGTTGGTGGAGTTAGTCCGTCAGCCAGTGAGATAGAGAGCTTCCTTCTGACTTCGTCTCCTTCGTTTACTCTTTTTTTCGGCTTCTCCGTTTTCTATTTTCTTTCTCCGTTGGTGTTTCCCCCGGTCCCCCCTCTCTCCCTCTCTCTCTCTCTCCCCGTTTTCTTTGCTTTTCCGGCTTTGAGCTCGCTTGACTACCTGGTTGAATGAGCGGCAAAATGGTAATTATGCCAGGTCTTCTTGACGTTTTTAGATATGCCCTTTCAAGAGCTTCAGTGCTTACACGCGGCCAGGTAAACACTTTGAGATGTACTTATTCACGTGAGCGGATTTTCTTTTCTTTTTCTCCCCTTATTTACTTGCCTTTTTTTTACAGCTTGCTTTGGTTATTTTATTGAAAAGCAGTAAATTAATGTACATATATAATTCACTGCATTTGAGCAATTACGCGTTAGTTAATTGGATCGAAAAAAGGAAAAGTAAAAAGTCAAAGAAAAAAGTCAAAACGAAAGTTTTTTTTATGGAATTACAAAGGATGAACTGCATTTTTTTTTTTTTTTCTGTCAGACTGGCAAATTAATTCATATCACTTTCAGGAAATGTGTTCTGACTGATAAGACAAGTATTGTTTTAGCCAGATGGGAATTGTCACTTATTTCAACAATGTTAACTAAATATGAAACAAAAGAGAAATCTTTTTATCATCAAATTCATAATCAATGAATCACGATTAACTAGAGCTGATCATTTTGCATAACTTGAGAAAAACAACAACTGAATAATAGTGTTAAAGATAATGATGATAAGAAATTATAATAATTACAATCAGACATATTTGAACCAAGTTTAAAATAAAAATGGGAATAAATAGATTCTCCTGAATGAATGACATATGGTATCAAATGTCTCTCGAGATAATGAATAAAAGAGAAAAGAAAGAAGAAGAAGAAAAAAAATCTGAACGATCCATTGATGTGTCACGTACGCCAAGAATAAAAGAAAGGAGATGAAGAGATACTGAAAATAAGGACAAGGCACGGAATAATCATACCTAGAAATAGCACGCAATTGAAACAAAGACACAGCACGAGATATTGAAAGCAAAAACACGACATGAAACAAAGTAAACAAAGACACGGTGCTAATTACCAAAAACGAAAGACATTACACACCTTCTTGAAACACAGACACAGTACAAGAAACTTAAAACAAAAACAAAACAAACCACAAAACACCGAAACAAAGATACGAAACACGAAATACATAAGCAAAAAAAAAAAAAAAAAAAAAAAAAAAAAAAAAAAAGATAAATGGGAATAATAAATATGATAATGGTGATTAAAATGGTCATAATTATGATAATAAAGATAATGATTATAATAAGTATGATGATGGTAAGATAATAATAATGATAATAATGCTGATAATCATAATAAGAAGAAAGATAATGATGATGATGATAATAATGATAATGATGATGATGATTGAAAAAATAATAAGATGATAATGATGATAATAATGATAATGATCATAATATCAATAGGGATAATGATATGAAGGATAATGATAATGATGGTGATAATGATGATAATAATAACAACAACAGCAACAACAATGGTTATGATGATAATTATAGTAATAGTAATGATAAGAATAAG
>BOPN01000264.1:179978-182478 GCA_017312705.2 Penaeus japonicus
AACAGTGATCCACGAATCTAAAATATATCATGGACGGTTGAATCGGCTACAATGATATCGAAACACTGATCCTTTGAACACTCCATTACGGATTGCTTATTTTGTGTGCTCGAGATGTAATTCGAAACATGGTTCACAAGACGGTAAAACCACTCTGGTGTCCCCGAAGCCGTAGAAGCTCGAAAAGGTAGCATAGGATTCTGTGAGATAAGTTCGAAATTTCAAGAGGTTCTCGCATAAAACATATAATTACCCACGATAAGACTTCCAAACTTTTCTTTCATCTTCTTCCTTTTTTTCAAATACTGTCATTCAATTAATTGCACGCTCAGATACATAGGTCATTCCACTGAAAGATCAATGAAGGGAAAACAAGTTTGTTGCTAGCTAGTATAACCGCCAACCCGAGTGGATAATTTTCGAAAACCCGGGATCCTTGAGAGAAAACTAATCAACCCGAAAGAGATCTCGCTGGTGAAAAGACTGGGAACTACTGCTGGATAGTGATATGCTAATGCCGAGGTAATAAAACCGAAAAATCAGCCGCATCATCGGGACGAAACACTTCATAATGTTTCCTTACAGCCCTCAAACTCACATCTCGGGATTCATGAGGAAGCGGGAAATCGCCTTTCTACCCGGACGTGGCTGTGTGAGGGGAGCCGCTGGCCTCCTATCTGATATGAGGTCGTTCCTGCTCTCCCTCACTGCTCTGCCTGGGTCCTGATGAACTCTTAGTTAAGATATTCTTGCCTTCTCATCACCCTCTCCCCCCTCTCCCTTTTCTTCTCGCTTCTAGTTGTCTCGTGTATTTTTTGGTGTGTGTGTGTGCCTTTCCGTTCCTTTTTTCTTCTTTGATCTCCCCTTTTCTGCATATCTATTTGGGTTGTTGTTTTCACTCTTCTCTTATTGATTTTGGTTCATCTCTCTCCTCTCAGATAATGGCCTTTATCATCCCTTTTTAACTTCTTTCTTCTTTGTCTTTCTACCTGTGACTTTCCTTTTCCTTCTAGTGTTCTTTTTTATATTTTCCCACTCGTTTCTTCGTCCTCGTTCTTCCTTCTTCGTTCTTAGTTTCTTTTTTTAACAATTCTTCCTTTCTTTCGTTCTCTCTAACGAGCTTTCTTGTGTATTTTCCATCCCTTTCTTCGTCATCTTCTTAATTGCCTATCCTTGTTTACCTCTGTCTGATCATCTTTATTTAGTCCTCCAACCTTCCTCCGCCTCTAAATATTTTTTTACCTCTTCACTTATTCAAATATGTTCATTTTCCTTCTCTTTCACTTCCTCTTGTTCTTCATTTCCCCTACCAATCCATTTGATCTTCTTCAACAACTACGATTTTTTTTAGCCCCTCCTTATTTAATTCTCGTTTTCTCTCTTGTTCGCTCATTCCTATGTCTCCTCGGGGAAAGAAAAATATGGATAACCGGTTGTTGTTTTGAAAAACGATGTTCAAAAAATTTCGTGGCTTCTCAGGCCGAGTTAGATATTTGTATCTCTAAAGTGTAACTCGGTTCACCTCAACCCATTGCAGTCAGGCATTCTTTGTTGTAAAGGACGTTCAGATAACTATGTATTGCCTTTATTTATTACTATCTCTCTCTCTCTCTCTCTTTCTATATATCTATCTATTTATATATATGTATATATATATAGATATATACATAATATATATATATATATATGTATATGTATATTATGTATGTATATATATATATATTTATATATATATATGTATATATATATATATATATATATATATATATATATATATATATATATTATATACATCTCTCTCTACCTCTTTTTCTATGTTTCTCCCATCAAAGTCCCCCACGTGCATTTGCAAAGATATCTCTCTTTCATCTCCTCCTTTTTATATTCCACTTCGCTTTCAGACAAAGTTCTGAAAAAGAGACGTAAAGGGCTTCGTTACAGAGATCGCTTCTTCTGAGAACCAGCCCAGCATTCTCGGAGGCGAAGCGGGCTGACACGAGAATAGGTCAGAGAATGAGATGGCGAGAGGAGGAGGAGCGAGAGATGCGAAAACAGAGGTACGAAACGTGGAGGAAAGGAACTCAAAGTAAAATCAGGACTAATGGCTAGACTCCGATAATTAACATCAGTGGAAGATGTACAGAAAAGATTGAGACATAAATAGACATACATGCAGGCAGACAGAAGGGAAGAGAGAGAGAGAGAGACCACGAAACGAGACAATATAAGACGTGAACCAAGAAGTGACGAAAGTGGCAATTAGAGAGAGAAAGAGAGATACCGAGAAGAGAGAGATATAAACGCTGGAAAGAACCGCAAGGAAACGCAAAGATCAAACTTGTTAGATTAAGAAGTGAAGAGGTGAAATATATAACGAAAGGGAAGGGGGAGCCTTGAGTGTCATAGGGTCAAGCAAGTGTCTAGTTGGCCTTCCGTACTAGTTACCATCACCTGAGCAGGACTAGGGTCGCTCACCTGAGAAGATGTACCTCTCTCTCTC
>BOPN01000264.1:209978-212478 GCA_017312705.2 Penaeus japonicus
CTGCCTGGCATGCAGAGTGATTGGCATTTTAGCTTTCCGTTCCTCTGAGTATTTTTTCAATTTATTTTCTAGGTTCTTAGGGTGTTTTTACATTGATCATATCTCAATACTTCTTTTCTTTTCTGTATTCTTTTGTTTCCTGAAATATGTTCCTTGTAAACACTCGACCTCTGTGTCACGTGAAATGTGAGGAGACACGCTCACAACGCGGGCTTAGAAAAACGTGTGAGAGCTCGGTTTCCCTTGACTTGGTCCTTGCCATCGCTCTCTCATTCTTACTCTCTCTCTCTTTTTCTCTTTTCTATTTCTCACCCTCTCTCTCTCTCTCTCTCTCTCTCTCTCTCTCTCTCTCTCTCTCTCTCTCTCTCTCTCTCTCTCTCTCTTTCTCTTTCTCTTTCTCTTTCTCACTTTCTCACTCTCTCACACTTCAGGAAGAAGAAAAAAACAAAAAAAACAATAATCAAGTTCAACACGTACATTACCACCATCAAAAAGTTAACTAAATTGCACAAAAAAGTCATGTCTTATTCCTGAATGGAGTTACCTCGCTAAGTAAGTATGTGGGATACCAGAGGATCATAACGCAATTAGGAAGACATTAAATGCTCTTCGTGCAATAGGCTAGGGTAAGAATGTCACTCAAATAAAACTAAGAATAGGGTCGCCTCTTGAGGAAAGACAGGAGAGGGGCTCAGGCAGGCGGACTGTCCTTTGAAGAGGCTACCAAGGACAGATCTTGAGTGAGTGAATCATCCTCATAACGTCCACAAAGCCTCGCGTAAACTCCCAGCAAAGAATGGTCCATAAACCAGCTCGACGGTCACCTTATCACGCGAGCAAGGAGCGAGCCACGTAATAGAATGTTCCTCCGTAGCGTCAGCTTAGGAACGAGACCTCGCCCTCTGCCCTGCACGTCTGCACAGCATCCCTCTCCTCTCGACCCTAAAGCATCCTTCAATCCTCTCGGGGATCATGAGAGTAATTGTGAATATATATATTAGGCGCGCCGATGCAGCAGCGTTTTATTTATTTATTTATTTATTTTCGCTCTCTCTCTCTCTCTCTCTCTCTCTCTCTCTCTCTCTCTCTCTCTCTCTCTCTCTCTCTCTCTCTCCCTCTCTCTCTCTCTCTCCCTCTCTTTCTCTCTCTCTCTCTTTCGCTCTCTCTCCCCCTTTCACTCTGTCTCGCAAAACACATTCTCACTCTCGCTCTCTCTCTTTTTTTTCTCTCTCTTCATTTCTTTCTTCTTTAATTCGTTTATTTTCTCTCTACGTAGAAGGGAAGAGGGAGGGAATGAAATTATGATGTGAGGGAATTTGACAGCGTGAGTAAAGTTTTCTATGCGTGCATTATATTTAGGAGGGACAGAGCAATATTTTCTTTTCTGTTTTCTCTTTCTTCTCTTGCTCTTTCTCTGGTTTTTATTTTCCATTTTCTTTTTTCGTCAGATTTAGGTGACCAGCGTTTATAACTGATTTGATCTCTCTCTCTCTCTCTATCTCTCTCTCTCTCTCTCTCTCTCTCTCTCTCTCTCTCTCTCTCTCTCTCTCTCTCTCTCTCTCTCTCTCTCTCTCTCTCTCTCTCTCTCTCTCTCTCTCTCTCTCTCTCTTTCTCTCTCTCCCTCTCTCTCTCTCTCTCTCTCTCTCTCTCTCGAAGTAAATCAATTTACCAATTAATAAGCTTCCTGTTATCATTAACAAAGTCCCTTGATGTATAATGTATTGTCATCGAGTGAATATGTCAATAACAAATAGGCAATGAAAAACTTTGTGACGATAACAGAAAAGGAGTTGAAGAAAAAGAAATAGATTTGAAAGCGAAAGAAAATACGGATAACCGGTAGAAATATGAAGGAAGAGGAAAGTGGCAGAAAGGAGGGGCGCAGTAAAGGTGATGAAAGGCAATAGAGATAAGAATGATAATGGGGGATGGATAAAGGTTTTAGGGTAAGGGGAGGGGGAGGAGGAGTGGATGAGGGGTGGGAAGGGGGGGATGGGGGTATTTAGCTACCTGTGGAAGGGCAGTAGACTGAGGCTGTAGAGATAATATCATGAACAAACGTTGCCATCATTGGTGCCTCGCGGTGTAAACAAGATAAGAGACACAGGGCGAGGGAAAATGACTTCTAATGTAAGGTGGCATAAGGTAAGGTTTCCCATACGGCTTGGTTGGTCTTAAAGATAGAATGTTTGGGGGGATGAAGCAGTCATACTTTCTCGTATATGATCTCCCTTCTCCTTAAGGTAGACTTGCTCACCATTATATTAAGGGTCTTGAAAGGAAAAGACACTAAATTTAGTTAAATCTACAACCCTAAGATTAGAGAATTAGTTCTACACATTCCGATATCGACACATTGCACACACATTCAACAAGACCATTCGCGTCTCATTGTCGTGACCACTAAAGATGTCATTATGTTTGCTTTTACCTTCCCCAACAGAAGAGAATGATTATCATTCTTTATTCATTGTTGCAATAAGAGAATTACCAGCGTGAC
>BOPN01000264.1:217478-229978 GCA_017312705.2 Penaeus japonicus
CGGGATGTTGTTGTTCTTTGCGTCTATTATTGGCATTAACCTGTTTGTCTGTTTAGTCAGCTTTGTAGAGCGTGTAAGTGTGCGTCTTTGTATGCGCACGTGTGTGTGTTGGCGAACAAGGAATTACCTGTGTGCATATGAGTATCTATATGCGGGAGTGCGTTGGTAAGAGTTATGAGTGTGTATGTGCGGCATTAATGAGTGCGAGCGTGTGCGCGTGTGTTTGCCCTCCAGTACCAAAGTATGAGAAGGTGTCTGGCTCACCGACTCTCGCCTACACACCCTAACCTTCCTAATCTTGCAAGAACCAGTTCTGAGTCCGTTGGCTTAGCCTATGTCACCACGAGGCCGGTGCTCCCCCTCCCCCCTCCCCCTACCCTCCTCCTTCCATCCCTGGGTTTGCTCCTGCCAAGTTACTAGGATACTTTAGAGACACATGGGCTCTTTACATCAACGCCCAAGTCTGTACGTAAGATGAACAAGCCTGAATTCTCTAGGCATGCGGCTGCATGTGGGTGGCCGCCGGCCGCTGTGCAGCATTACGAGGGATTGTACTTTACAGATCATTTTGTGCATCAGATTAGTTTCAACATCCCAGCGACCTTCGAGGGCAGACTGCTGGACTGCATCCAGGTCGTAACAAGAAAGGGTCAGTGTTGCCAGGTTTAAAAACACTTATTTTTGCGCCCGGAGCTGACAGCCACCAGGAGTGACTCCGACGGGCGCCGCGCAGAGCAAGCTACCGTGGCGTCGTCGCTTGCCACAATCCACCTTGGATTATCCGCCTAAGAGGCTCTGTGACCGCGAGCTTCACCTCCGGAGTGCGAGAACCCGGCACCGGCTTTGTTTTACAGCTGCAACCACTGGGTCTTTGGGTTACAGGGGTGAACCGCTGCAACCCGGCAGCAGTCGAGGAATAAGTCATTAATTAGTGCGCTGCAAACCACGAAAGATTTTTTTTTTTTTTTCAACCGCTGTCTGGCGAGGCTTCTAGGTTTAATGAGCACGTTTGATTTGCTTTGGACGAAGCGGTAGGACCTTGTGATGTGGCGAAGAGGTTATTCTAATAGTCATGACCTGGTCCTCAGAGCCATTAGGGAGGAGAAAAAGACTATGATAAATGGCAACACACACACGCGCGCACACACACACACACACACACACACACACACACACACACACACAAACACACACACACACACATATATATGTATATGTATATATAGGTATATATATATATATATATATATATACAGTATATATATCCCGTTTGTAAACATAAAATAACGACAATTACCTTGCCTAATAAAATCTTTGTTGTAGATTAAGTGCAGGGATTCCGCAGACTTTAGAGCCCCTGAGGTTGGCTGGAAGCACGCAACCATAAGGTCTAGGGTGGCATACACGGTTCCCAAGGAACGTGACACTCTCAACGAGCAAGGCATTAGCGGTGTACTTGCGGCAGACGCATTCACTCTCTTGCCTTTCCCACCTTCTTGTCCTCGGCTTTACCGCCCTTTCTTCTTTTTATATATAGTTTTCCTTGTTTCCATCCTCTTCCTGTTTGATCTTTAATGTGGTTACTTTTTCCTTCTCTTTTTCATCTCCAGCACGCCTTTACCAGCCATTAGACGTTTTAGTAATGCTCGCATAGTGAATGATGATCAGAAAACTGTGTTTAAGCTGAAAAATGTGATCATAATATTAATCATTTTTATCATTGCGATTAGGAAGACAGTAATTGTAAACAGGATGATACTGATAACAATAATTATGATGTTAACAATAATAATGATCATGAAAACATTGATATTGATGATAGTAATAACAAACACAAGAATCAACAACAACAACAACAACAACGAAAATCCTTCACCTCTGAAATATACATCTACCAAATCACTTTTCTTTTTCCTTCATTCTCAAAACTCCCTCCAGACTATGGCGACAGGATCGGGTTTCAGAAATTCCACGGACTTCAATCCTTCCTTTAGACTGGGGGGTGAAGCAGGTCGTAATAGGAGTAATATGATCACCTGTGGGCTTAAAGTCCCGTCCCCCCCCCCTACCCCCACCCCCCTCTGGAATGCCTGTTGGCGTAGGGTGGTTCATTCTGATCTAGAAATCAAAGGGTTAGCAGAGGTTGGGTTGGGGCGTTTTATGTAGTGGTTGGTAGTTTTCCGTATTTTTTTTTTAATCTGCCTGCTGTGTTGTTCTGAATCTAAGTTTAATGCTTAATGGTTAGGGAAATGATTCCATATTTGTGTTTGATTTGCTTTTTCATGGCAATTTTCTACATTCTTTCTAAACGTGATTTGAATGATAATGTCCAAATGATAAGAATTCAATTTAATCAATATTCCCACGTTAACTACCTATATTCAATTATGATAACTAATCTCAATTCAGATTCAGTACCAAAGAGTGAGAAGCCGATTCCACTAATTGTCAATCAATTTTTTCCCCTACAAGATTTTCCAAATTTGATCCAAAAAGCGTTCATCTTCATCAATCTAGATCTGATTTCTTTCGACAGTCGAGCCAGACCAGACCCGATCATCTGTCTGCCTGAGTGCGAAAGCCATCACGGGGCGGCTTCTCAGGACATTGGGTGTGGTGTAATGAGGACCACAAACTGCGGTCTGGCATCGAGCTATAACGTGTCAGCTGCAAGCCACAAAAGTCTCACTCTGCGTTTGGGTTTATTCGTTTCAAGACCTATCTTAATGAGTCCGTTTTTCTTGGGAGGGGGAGGGGGAGGGAGAGAGGGTGGGAGGGGGGGGGGTTACAGAGCCGTCTCATGGCTTATTGAAATAGTTGTTTTGAGGGTCTAATTACGGAGATAGGCTTGGTTGGGGGTCTTTTATTTAACGATCGTGTTGAAGGAGGTATTTGGGATGTTAATTAAGATCTTATGACCTAGAAAGGCAAACAGAAAAGGAAAGTATGATGAAAATATGCGGGTGTGTGTCATATATATAAATATGTATACTATGTGTGTGTGTGTGTATGTGCACGCGTGTATATATACCCAGTACATTACATAAATGGTACCTTTGTTTGTGTACAAATTTAAGGCTTTGTTTGTGTACACATCACATGATCATATATCCCTTTGTGAGTGTGTGTGAATGGCGATAGTAATTACCAGAGCCTCCGCCGTTCAGCCACGGAGAATAATTTAGAAAGTGAAAAGCAGCGAAATAATTGAAACGTAAAAGAATGAGAGATAATAGCAGCGGAAAGAAGCGCCTGAAGGGAGGGTAAGGAGTACATTGTCTTCTTCCCCGCAGCCGCAGCCTCCCCCTCCCCCTCCCCCTCCTCGCCCCTCCCCCCTCGGACAGCCTAACCTGGGTAATCAGAGATGCGGACGAGTGGGTCATTTAGACCGAGTAATCAGGCAGTACAAGTTGTCTAATTACAGGGACATAATTGACTATTTATTAATGAATGGAGAGTAGCTGAACTATGAAGACTTTTGCCTGTTTACCCGGCGGATGCTCAGGGGCGCTCGGCATCAACTGTTATCGGTTCTTGAAGTCGAGTATGATTGGGATTCTGTACCTGCTCTTGCAGTTTATATATATATATATATATATATATATATATATATATATATATATATATATATATATATATATGTATGTGTGTGTGTGTGTGTGTGTGTGTGTGTGTGTGTTAATCTATTTATATATCTATATCAATCTGTATAAACATATAAACATACCTATTTATGTATATATATATATATACATATATATATATATATATGAATAGACACACAAACACATATAAAACCATGTATGTGTAAGGACAAATACATTTACACACACACACACACACACACACAATAAATAACTATTAGTATATATATATATATGTGTGTGTGTGTGTGTGTATGTGTGTGTCTGTACACACACACATCAACGTAGCTCATCGTGATTGTACATTATATCATGCACTAGACACACATCCATTCCCATACTACTCCACTAACCTCTGCCTCCGGTTTCCCTTCAAGAGTCCCGCCGTCGCGACCTTCATTCAGTTCCCGGGAAAGTAAAACCCGCGGACGTTGTATTCAAATTCTGTCTGTGGCCGCGGGCTCTGAACGCGGGGCTGCGAGCGCCACCTTGCGAGTGATTAATCTTCGTGGCCTATGAAGAATCTGGCCGTGATCGGATTGCTTGTTTATTCGTATTTGCTTGTTTATTTACCTTTTTGTTTTGTTTTAGTTTGTCGGTTGTGTTTATAAGCGTGAAACTTTTTTTTTCCACTTATCGCGTTTGGTTATTTGTTACTGTTTACTCTGGTTCGTTATTGTTCTGTTATCATTATTTTTTCCCCCGCAATCGCCATTTTTATAACTATTTTATATTATCTTCCCTATCATTATGAGTAAGATCTGACGTTCTGACTACCAAGATGTAAAACGTCTGACCAATTCCTGTTTTCTGTTCGACTTCATTATTTCCATGCACCGTGTATTTTCCCAAACAGAAAATAGCTGCCTGTCAGTTCTTGTCGTTGGATTCTGTACTGCAGTTGCCGGCGAGTCTTTTTTTCTTTGAGCTGTCAGTTTCCCATTCATCCTTGTGATTTTTTCGTCTTCTTGTAGGGTGACTCTGGGGGAATTAAATTAACGACAGGTTACATCTTATTCTTTGGCTTTAATGGGTAAGGTTTGTGGATTCTGGGGCGGGTTTGTCGTTCTTGCTTTTATCATTAATCTTGAGGCGAACTTTCTTTGATTTCTAGTCTTATCGAGATAATAATCTTTATTAACATATATGGACTATCTTGATATATGTATATATATATATATTTTTGCTTTATCTAAGTTAACAAACGACTTGGACGCACTATCTATCTATATCTCCTTCTCAAAATCAGAACCAACGTTCCTGAACATCGATCTAAGTCGGGTGTGCCTTCTAAATAAGTTAAAGAAACAACAACTTACCAAATCAGCGTATTGCCTTCCAGCCGATGAATTCAAACGCGGGAACAGAGGCAAGGGAGTGGGTGGCATCCGTCGGGCCTTATACGAGCGTGTAAACGACCGGACGACTCATTTACATGGTTGTTTGGCCCTGTTGACAATTACGGGGAGGCCGTTATTGCATTGGCGAGGGTCGTACGCCTGGCAGACGTGGGTGGGTGATACACACACGTGCACATATTTGCACAGACACGCACGCAGGCATGCACGCACACGCGTTCACACACGCACACATTTTTTTCTCTCTCTCTCTCTCTCTCTCTCTCTCTCTCTCTCTCTCTCTCTCTCTCTCTCTCTCTCTCTCTAACTCTCTCTCTCTTTTGACCTGCCATTGAAGGAAACTGTGCTAATTTACATGTAGTTGCCCAGCATTGCTTTCCTCTTTTTTGAGACACAAACATACACACACGCTCGCACGCGTGATATATATATATGTATATATATATATATATATATATATATATATATATATATATATATATATATATGCATGTCTGTGTGAGATTGTATTTGTGCACAGGAGTAACTCAGACAGAGGGAAAAGAGAGAGACTGAGAATCAAGAGCAAAAATGTTTCCCAAATTGCGGCCCTTTCTGATACTCGACCGAGCGTGCATATCCTTATTGTCCTTGAAGGAGTATAATCGCCACATCCGGCGAATCAAACTTCCTAAATTCTCGATGTGAATTTGTCGTATCCTCTTCTGCTTCCCCTTCGGCCCGTCCGGTGCGATCAAGGCGCCCAAGGATGTCTTGTGGCGACCTGTTTCCGGAATGGATGACGGCACACACACACACCCTCGTCATCCACATATACAGATAGACAGGCAGACAGATAGGTAGATAGATGGATAGATAGATTGATAGATAGATAGATACATAGATAGCTAGACAGATAGACTGATAGATAGATAGATTATGGATGGATAAATAGATTGATGAATAAATAGACAGATAGGCAGCTATGCAAACACACACCTGAAGAAATTGGAATCTGTTCTAGTGTGCTTTCGCTGTTTCAATATTTGAAAATTCTTAGTTTTATAACCGTCTCAGATCGGAGTTTATATACCCTAAACATTAAATCCCAGTGATTTACCAGATAACCACACTAATACAGCCAATGGCAATCCAAACACAGAGTGGGGAAAAGGCACACCTTACCTTTCCCTTACCCATTATCCAAAACATACCCACACCTAACACCTCACCTTCTCCCCCTGATACCTCCCCTCCCCTCCCTCCTCCCTCCCCCCTCTCCTCCAAAACAAGTTAACAAAAACAATAAAAAATGAGAGAGAGAGAGAGAGAGATGAAACCTCACGGAAGAAAGACAGGTTTAGTGGCGAAATGTTAAAATAAGTGCACTGGTACACCACTTGTTCCCGCGGGCGCTTCTCTGCTGAGCCAATATTCAAGCTCACCATCTCTGGGACTTTTGTTTTGGCAACACTGTGGGGGAGAGATTACTATTATCTTTTTTTTATATCTTTGTTTTTTTATCTATTGCTTTGTTTATCTTTGTTTTTTTTATTTTTCGTTTGCTGATATATTTATGTTTGTATTTGATTATTTCGTTAGGAATGTCTGTATGATAGGTATTGTGGTCATGGTGTTGAAGGTAGTAATGATGACCTTGATGAAAGAAAGGTGATGATAGTCTTATGGTTAATGATTATGATAATGACAATAACAATGGTAATAACAATGACAATATAACAAAAAATCAATCGTTATGATCATAGTAAGATAATAATAACAACAGTAATGATAAAAAAATATATAAATGAAAGATAAGAAAATAAGAAGGAACATATTATGAGAGGAAAGAAAACAGTCTTATGCCATTTTTTGAATCGAGATTGCATTTGACACTAATTGCTTTGCAGCCGAACCCACGAGGTATATTCACTTTTTCTCTGCCGTTGAATCGTGTGTGTATTATATGTATGCGTTTATATATATATATATATATATATATATATATATATATATATATATATATATATATATATATATGAATCACAAAAAAACACAGTAACGTGCACATAACAAAATTAATAACACTGCCACTAAATGAAAGGAAAAACTTGCTTTCATTTAGTGACAGTGTTATTAATATATATATATATATATATATATATATATATATATATATATATATATATATATATATATATATATATATCATATTATAATTATATAACTATATTTTTTTCCTTTGTCAAAAATGTATGAAGTGAGGGATTTTAAAACTGTATCGACATATGATCAGCGGCTGTATATATTGGAACGGTGCTTTTGTTTTTGATTTTTATCACTGCAACTGATTCAGCTTGTTTGGCATTACGTGGGGAATTTTTGTTGTTGTTGTTGTTCATCTTCTTTCTTTTCAACTCTAACAAAAGGTACCCAGGAGGCTGAGCCATTTTTACAGGGCGAAGAAAGAGAAACTGCAAAGATTAGTCGTCATAATTAAGACACCTGGAAGTAATGCGCGCTCTCTACCTCCCTGCCTGCCTCCCCCCCCCCCCCCCCCCTCTCTCTCTCTCTCTCTCTCTCTCTCTCTCTCTCTCTCTCTCTCTCTCTCTCTCTCTCTCTCTCTCTCTCTCTCTCTCTCTCTCTCTCTCTCTCTCTCTCTCTCTTTCTCTCTCTCCCTCCCTCCCTCCCTCTTTACCCTACCCCATTTATCTCTCTGGCTTTCACTCCCCCCCTCCTCTCTTCCTTTCTCTCTCTTTCATCCCCATTCACACAAGGTCAAATACATCCCCCCACCCGTCATCCGTCTGGCTTCTCCCCCCCCCCCCATCTCCTCCGGCTTCATTTACAAGATGCAGACACCAACAGCTGCCCATGGGCGTGCGGGGAGGGCGGGGGAATGAGATAAGGGAAGGGGGGGGAGGGGGGGGTATGGCTAGCGGCTGGCCAGTAGCTTCGCCTCAGGCACAAATAGGGACATAATTACCTGTCTTGCTTCAGTCTAACTACCGGACTTACTTACCTGGCTCCCTTGGGGTTTCAGATGACGTTATGAGATAGTGGGAGAGGACTTTTTTTTATCATCAGTTCTTCTGTGGCGTCGGTGTGTATATATAGGGATTTGTGTGTGTGTGTGTGTGCGTGTTTGTCTGTGTGTGTGTTTGTGTGTTTGTGTGTGTGTGTGTGTTTTGTGTGTGTTGTGTGTGTTTTGTGTACTTGCGTGCGCCCGTCAATTTACGGTTTGTCTATGATATCGTACTAATAAATGTGACATTAATGTAAATAATGGTTATGAACTTTTGCTGTAGAAGTACATCAGTGTCAAAGTAATTCATTATCGAACCTCTGTTGCATAAGTCATTACTAATAACTGTTTATTTTATTCATTGTATATATATATGTATATATATACATATATACATATATATATATATATATATATATATATATATATATATATGTGTGTGTGTGTGTGTGTGTGTATGTATATATATTATATATTTAATATGTATATATGTGTGCGCACACAAATATTCATTTTGTGTACACCGTATTTTCTAATGTGCATGACGTCAATTTATCATCATTACCCAGACTGGCCTACATACCCCCTCGTCCCCCCCACCCCCAACCCCCAGCCCTCTCTGCCGCGGACCCCCCAGCCTCCCGAGGGAGAAGGCGGGACTATGGGGATAAGGAGGGGAGGGGAGGGGGAAGGGGGGGGGGGGATTCGTGGCCATATGGTCCCCCGCTGACAGAGTTGTTGGAGAGGTAAATTGGTGTTAATTAACCTATCAATTAAGCCCGAGGCAGAGACACCGCACCCCACGACAGATCTACTTCAACCCTTAATACCCTCATGGATGGCTAGAGTACATTAAGACGTCATTACCATTATGATAATTTGTTTTAGCAGTGAAGTCAGTATTCCCCAGACTGACTTTTCAAGAATTTCACCGCTTGGATATTAAAAGTTTTTGTTGCTTAGAGAATTGGGGACTTTGGGTCTTCAGCATCTAATTAAGTTCTTCAGCCTAAGTATAAACCTGAAAAGGATCTTAGAAAAAAAAAATGTATATGAATGATGAAGTCATAGGAATGTAATTGAATAAAGGATATGCAATCCAGCTTTGCAATAGGAGACTCGGCCGCAAGAAAAGCCATGCAATGCAAAATGAAGAAGACGGGGGTCATAACAAGGGAACGTATTACAATGAAACCTATCAATTAATCATGCAATACCGTTGCCATTCAACACGAAATAAAAACATTTTTTTTCTTTTATAAAGATTACGATATATATTTACGAGTAACTGTGAATTCGACGGGTAGTTGTATTTAGTATCTTATCATCACTTATCATATTTTGTCATGTGATTATTACTTTTATTGTAGTTAACTTTATTACTTATCATTACTATTGTCATCTTCATAGTCATTGATGTTGTCATCGTTATTGTTATTATTATCATCATTATTACTATTGTTATTATACCTCCTCCTTCTTCTTCTTCTTCTTCTTCTTCTTCTCCTCCTCCTCCTCCGCTTCCTCCTCCTCCTCCTCCTCCTCATCATCATCATCATCATCATCATCATCATTATCAGCATCATCATCATTCTATTCATCATTTTGTTGTTATTGCATTTTATTGTCAGTTTCTTCTTTAACATCCTATATAACAACAATCTTATTTTTTTCTAGCCCTTCCCCAACCCCCTTTCTCCTCCTTTCCCCCCACCTTCACCCTACACCCTCCCAATCCCCACACCCTAACCCATCTTCCTCTCCCCTTTCTCCCTCCCCACCCACCTTTTTCCCTTACCAAATCCTACCCCTTCCCATCACCACCAACCTTTTCCCTCCTTCTCTCCTCACCTCTACCCCTTCCATTCCCCGCCCACCCTTCTTCCCCCTCCCACCCCCTTCTCCACCCTCTACCTTTTCTCCTTCCCCACCCTTTACCTTTTCCCCTTCCCCTTCCACCACCCTTTTCCCTTTCCTCGTCCTTACCCCCCACCCTTTTCCCTTCCCCTTCCCACCCTTTTCCCTCTCCCTTTCCCCTTCACCTTTTCCCCCTCCCCTTCCCCCACCCTTTTCCCTTTTCCCTCCTCCTTCCTCTTCTCTTTTCCCAACCCACCCACTTCCCCTACCCTTCCCCTCCCACCTTTTCCCCCCACCTCTTTTTCCTTCACCCACTTCACTGCTTTTGTTTGTGTTTGTTCTCCTTTGTCTCGGCCATCTCATAATAATAAAAAAAATAATAATAATAATAATAAAAATAATTAAAATAAAATCATACACTTTTGTCCTTCATTATAATAATGCAAAGCAACCCTTCTAGTCATTAATCGTAATAAATGACAAGTGAATTCACGGGCGGTGTGTGTGTGTGTGTGTGTGTGTGTGTGTGTGTGTGTGTGTGTGTGTGTGTGTGTGTGTGTGTTATGTGTGTGTGTGTGTGTGTGTGTGTCTACTCGAATGATGATTCTGAATACAGCGGAAAATTATTAACGAGATGGAGGGGTTTCTAGAGACTGGGAGTATATCATAATTATACTGAGAGAATGAGGAAGTGGAGCAAGGAAGGAGATAGATAGATAGATAGATAGATAGAGAGAGAATAAGACAGACAGACAGACAAACAGACTAAGAGAGAGAACGAAACATAAAATAGCAGATACAAACAGAGTACGAGATGCAGAATGAGAGCGAAAGAGAAAGAATGACAGAGAGTGAGGCAGCGACAACATGCAATTCGAGTATGCTGGGGAAGCTGAAAGAAAGCATTTGCAACACAAAAGTGCTATGGAAACACGTAAACTGACTCTGAAGAGTGGGATATGAATGCTTTATGCGGTACAACATTTCTTGGGCAAATTGCCTTTCATTTTTTTTTTCTATTCTTCTGTTTTTTTGTTTGTTTTTTTATAAATTTCTAATGTGGGTTATGTAACTTACGCAAAGATATGCACAATAAGAAATGCATAGAACGGACATGGACAAACAACAGATAATTTTGGAGATGAGGAATTTTTGGCAGTGTTTATTTCCTTCAAAGTTACCGACAGACCGAAGTATGGTGTGATGCCTGTTTTTTTTTATAAGTTACACTGTGGCACTGTATGGTAGTGACACCGTTATACTAACACTAAATTGCGATAATATCACACAAGAAACACAAGCAAAACACACACACACACACACACACACACACACACACACACACACACACACCACGTGATCACGAAGTTCCTCTCTGACATCAATCTGGACGTCAGACCTTCCGCTCTTTTCGTGGGCTAGCCGAGTCACTCTCGAGTCACGATGTAATGCTTCCCTTCCGGTGCTTTGGTCGTATGTGCGTGCACGTGGGAACACACGTTTAGGTCCACATGAATTTGCATATGTATTTTTTTTTTTTCCTTTTCGGATTGTTATATGAAGAATATGAAATATTGTGTAGTCCCGTGTACGTGCATGCAGGTTCACACAATTACGTCTATCAAAATTAACGTAGGCTGCCCTTATATTTCGCTTGCCGTATGCGATACTATATAGGAAAAAATGGGTCTTATTTTAGGAAGAAACGAACATAGGAGTCGAGAGGAGGTCACTTATTCTACACTAAACCTACATAGCAAGTATTTGCTCTTTGATATTTGTGCTTGAAATAAACACACAAGCTGAATTCATAGATAAGAGACTCAGATATGTTGACGATATTCACAGTGATACAAAGAGAGGCTACGTAACTACAGTGATGGGGGTAATAATGAGATTTATGAGGAGGCGAACACTCAGTTACACGATTGATCTCATAGCCATGTAGGTAAAGCGATCGGTGTTAAGAGGAAAGGGGAGGTTCTGGGTCGCTGTTTATATGTTATGTATTCGTGGATGGATGGCCGGGTGAGACATCTTTCTTTCAAGAGACGTGAAAATATGGAAATGTGTATTTTTGTGGTTGTTTGTTTGTTGTGTGTGTGTGTAGCAAGAGAGAGAGAGAGAGAGAGAGAGAGAGAGAGAGAGAGAGAGAGAGAGAGAGAGAGAGAGAGAGAGAGAGAGAGAGAGAGAGAGAGAGAGAGAGAGAGAGAGAGAGAGAGAGAGAGAGAGAGAGAGAGAGAGAGAGAGGGGGAGGGGGAGAGAGAGAGAGAGAGAGAGAGAGAGAGAGAGAGAGAGAGAGAGAGAGAGAGAGAGAGAGAGAGAGAGAGAGAGAGAGAGAGAGAGAGAGAGAGAGAGAGAGAGAGAGAGAGAGAGAGAGAGAGAGAGAGAGAGAGAGAATCCAAGCCAGTGACTCCGTAAAATCTTTACACACCTCGAGAACAATTTGACAATACCTGAACAATCACGGGAAATAACTCCTTTAGAAAAAAGAAAGAGACAGAGAGAATAAACAAAGAAGTGACTCATACTCGCGTGAGTCACCAGCCCTTTGCCTCACCAAAATCTTGAATGAATGAAACAGATGATAACTCAAGAATGTTCGAGATTCTCCTGAATTTTCATATGCCTTATCAA
>BOPN01000264.1:239978-242478 GCA_017312705.2 Penaeus japonicus
AGACAGACAAAAACACAGACATACGACCAGCCGAAAGAAGTACAATGAGAGGCAGAATTCTGGACCAAAAGCCAGGATAACGTTGCATTACCAAGACCATTGTTATGACTTCATCCCAAGAGAGAGACGGAATAGATTTTATATACATATACATATTTTTCTCTTTCTTTAGAGTAGGAGCGAAAAGGACATCTTATTTTGATACACACTGATGATCACATTCCGAAAGCAATCTGACAAATAGGCCGGATAATGTTTTCGTCCGAAAATTTGTTTTCTTCGGAAACCACTGGAAAGTCCACGCAAATTCAATAATGGCAATGGATAGATAAAAGGAATGAAAGAGTGCACATCGAAACCCCAAATGAATATTTACATGAGTAGCATTCATCGAAAAAACTACTTTTCTTCGTGGATATAAGAGAATAAATAGTATTAAAAATGTGCATATTCACACAAAACCCTCAAAATTATTTTAAAAAAACTAAAATCGAAGAAAAAAACAAAAACAAAAATAAACCTTTGAATAGGTATTTCCCCAAAAGCCTGGGCAGTGACGGCGCAGGAGCGACCTCTAGGAGACACGCCCGAGTAGACCGACTCCGCCCGGGGATGTAAACATGCTCTTGAAGGAACCGTGTGAGGAACTGTGCAAGATCAAGTAAATGAAATATCCTGAACTGTTGCAGGACTCCATTTTCTTTAAAAGATGTTTTTCCTATATCTCGGTTGATTCGTATATTTGCAAGTGGAAGAGAAGGTTGGGGTAGAGATCGGAATGCTTAGATTGCACATAGAAAGGATTCCGGGGAAAGACTTAAGTTGCGGCTACCTATTGCTGTAGTTTTGCAAGCCTTTGCTTAGCTAGATGTTAAAGAAGCTTAATAATTTTTTTGTCATTGAACAGATAAGTCAAATGTATATACAATTTGTGTATGAATGTAAAGAATGAAAAGCAAGATGTATATGTGTGATAACCATATGTTTATTAAAGCGGACGTGTATATACTTCCTATTTACGTATTTCCACCAATGTGACATGATTTTTACTTCAAACACATTTTCCCTTTGTGACTTACACTCTTGTTCCTTTTCTGCCATTCTTCTCTAGACGAGAACGAATTTGAATGTCCCAGACAAAAAATTCACGAGAGACTAAAATATGATATTTGCATTGACTCTGCGTATAAGGAGTCATCCCGCTGTTTGGGGTCGATAATATCAAAAATAGGATGCATCTAGCACTTACAAACACCTTGATCTCGCAGAGGGTATAGGGAGAACCCACACAGCTGTACGGGGAAAGAGTTGGCTTGGTTTGTGATTGCCTGAAATCCTGAGGTTAAAGGAGGATTTTTTTTTTTTTTTTTTTTTTTTTTTTTTTTTTTTTTTTTTTTTTTTTTTTGATTGAGGATGGGGGAAAAAAATAGCGTGTCTTTTCCTTCTTTCTGTCAGAGTAAGGATGGAGAAGAGGATTAACGTTTGTAGTTATGTGATGTCATTTGGGAAGAGGTTTTAGGTACAATGTGATATTGGTATGTTGATAGGGATGTTATGAGATGTGGGTCAAGGTATGGAACTGGTAAAAGGTTTGGGGGAAATAGTCTTGTTGCAAAAATATGGTAATGAGCATTGCAACTCGAATATTTTAGAACTGAATGACAGTGAATTTAGAAAGCATAACGACAGCGTTTTTTTTAATCATTTAAACTGTCAAATGGAGGAATTGCTAATAAAAGATTTTTTTTTAAAAGTCAGGACTGTAGTCTTTATTACTATTCTTATCACCAATATGGTTTTTGTTATTGCAATATTATTATTATCATTTTGTTATCATTATTATTATTTTTATTATTATGATTATTATTATCATAATTACTATATTATTGATATTATCATTAACATTATTACTATTATTATCATCAATATAATTGTTATCATTAGTATTATTGTCATTGCTATTGTTTTCATATCATTGTCCATATAATCATTAGCTTTATTATTACTGTTGTTATTATCATTCTTATTATTACTATTATTACTATTATTATCATTATTATTATTTATTTATTCATTTATTTATTTTTATTATTATTGTTATTATTATTAGATTGTTATCATTAATATTATTATTATTATCATTTTATTATTATTATTATTATTTATTATCATTATTATTATCAGAATTATCATTATTTTATTATTATTATTATTATTATTATCATCATTATTGTTATCGTTATTATCGTCATCATTATTATTATTGTTATATTACTATAATGGTGTTGTTCTTATATATATATATATATATATATATATATATATATATATATATATATATATATATCGTTATTATCATCATTATTATAACTACTGATAATATCATTGTAAATATTATTAATGTTATTATCGTTATTTTTTTGTACTATCATTATCATTATTATTATTATTATTATCATTATCATTATTACTACTATTACTACTACTACTTAAAATAATG
>BOPN01000264.1:259978-262478 GCA_017312705.2 Penaeus japonicus
ACCTCTTGGCTACTTGGTTATGAGAGTTTAATGTTGCTACCTTGGTTTCTCGGCTAGGTAGGGGTTGGCAATCATGATGTGTATGTTTTTCTTGTATCTACACACACAGACACATACATAAACACACACACACACACATAAGTGTGTGTGTGTGTGAGAGAGAGAGAGAGAGAGAGAGAGAGAGAGAGAGAGAGAGTGAGTGAGTGAGTGAGTGAGTGAGTGAGTGAGTGAGCGAATGAGTGAGTGAGTGAGTAAATGAGAGAAAGAGAGAGAGAAAAAAACGAGAGAGCGAGCGTGCGAGAGAGAGAGATAGCGAGAGAGAGAGACAGAGCGAGCGAGCGAGAGAGAGAGAGAGAGAGAAGGAATGAATATATGGATGCATTTACTATATAACATTTCATAAATTTCTAGTTCACTCCATCCACATGTTATTGAAATACTGTCCCTGTTTTTTTACAGTAAACTTTAAATTGGTTAAGAAGTAAAGCAAAAAGATTAAAAGGTAAACTTCGAGACTTTTCAGATTTCGGTAATGCTTCTGGACATACCATGTTTCGTTGTTTGCTCTGATGTTTTTGTTATCAGTAGTTTTGATGTTGTTTGTTATTGTAGCTCCTGTTTTTTTTTCTTTCTTATTCATATTTTTATTATCATTATCATTATCATCATCATTATGATAATGATATTGGTGATGTTGGTAATGATAATGATAATAATGATGATGATAGTAATAATGATAACAATAATGATGAGGATAATATTGATAATCATGATGATAATAATAAATAAAAGGATGATAATAAACATTGTTATTAACACCACTATCATTGTTATTATGATCGTTACTATAATCATTACTATAATTACCATTAACATAATGATCATCATCATCACCATCATCATCATCACCATCAATACTGACATTACAACATCACTACCATCACCATTATTCAAAACCACACGATAATCCACACGGCACAAGAAGGGGGGAAAAAAACAAAAGATAAAGAAAGTGAGAAGAAAAATAGAAAAAAAAGAGAAGAAAATCTCCACGAATGACTGAGGAAGGAAAAGAGTGAGTGAGGGCAATTAGATTTCCATTAATTAGCCGCTGCAATTAAGCCTCTTCGCTTCGTAATCGGGGGAGTCAGTCAACTCATTACCCGATTCCCGGAGCGACAAGCCACATGGATGAGTGAAGGGTTTGGCGCGAGGGGAGTGTTTCTCGGGGTCCTCTCCTCTCTTCGGACGAGGGGGAAAAAACGAGGGTTTCTTTTCGTCTCTCTTCTCTTTTTCTCTCTGTGTGTTTCTCCTTTTCTCGCTGTGTTTTTCTCCTTGGTTCTTTTTTTTTTTTTTTTCTCTCTCTCTATCTCCAATCCGTCTATTTCTCTTTGTCTTTGAGTCTCTCTCTTTCTTCTCTCTCTCTCTCTCTCTCTCTCCTCTCTCTCTCTATCTCTATCTATCAATCTCTCTCTCTCTCTCTCTCTCTCTCTCTCTCTCTCTCTCTCTCTCTCTCTCTCTCTCCCCCTCTAGTCTGTCTATCCATATATCTATCTATCAATCTATCTATCTATCTCTACCTCTCTCTCTTTCCCTTCCACTCAAACAAACATTCACGCGGACACAACCCGACGAACTAATTCCCGAAACCCATCTCGGATTTTGTCTCAATATGCTGCGCAAACAATGCCGCTGATGATAATGTTTAATCCAATAATCTCGACGGAAACAGCTACGAGTCTGATGAAGAAAATTCCCAAGACGTCTCCACACCTGTTCTCGAATAAGATGGAGATAAAAGACATTAGTTTTCAATTTTTCGTTTTCTTTTTTCCCGAAGACTTTCTTGATTTTTTTTTTCTTCGTAAGTCTTTATTTTTTTCTTATCTTTTTCTTTTATCAGTTTCCGGAAAATGATGAAAGCGGAAGTGTGATTACGATGTGATTTTTTTTTCTATTTCTTTTTTTTTGCATATGTTTCGTGCAGATGGGGATAAGCCATCTGCTGGTAGGGGAGGGAGGGTGGAAGTTGGAAGGAGGGAGGAGGGAGGAAGAGGGTGGGAGGGTGGGGGGGTGGGGGGCTGTCATGGGGCAAATACGGGAGTGGGAGGGGGTGAGATGTTGCTAATATCCGGTGTGAAAGGGGTGGTGTATAAAAAAGGATTGTCGTGTGGTATACTCTGGAGATAGAAAGCAACATGAAGTGAATAATAAGAAAAAAAAAAGTAATGATAATAATGATAATAATGATGAAAATAATATTAGTTGTAATAATAATGATAAAAAGGATAGTAGTTGTAATAATAATTATACAAATAATATTAGTTGTAATAATAATGATAAAAATATTAGTTGTAATAATAATGATAAAAATGATAGTAGTTGTAATAATAATAATGATAAAAATAATATTAGTTGTAATAATAATGATAAAAATGACAGTAGTTGTAATATTAATGATAATCCTAATCCTAATGATGACAATGATACCAATTAAAAT
>BOPN01000264.1:299978-307478 GCA_017312705.2 Penaeus japonicus
TCTCTCTCTCTCTCTCTCTCTCTCTCTCTCTCTCTCTCTCTCTCTCTTCTCTCTCTCTCTCTCTCTCTCTCTCTCTCTCTCTCTCTCTCTCTCTCTCTCTCTCTCTCTCTCTCTCTCTCTCTCTCTCTCTCTCTCTCTCTTTCTTTCCTTCTTTCTTTCTCTCTCTCTCTCTCTCTTTATCTCTCTCTCTATCTCTCTCTCTCTCTCTCGCTCTCTCTCATCAAGGTATGGACAGTTGAATGGGTCACTTTTGTTATTGTTTTTTTTTCGTTTTATATTACGATTTTGAGAATTTAAGATGGTTTCCAAGCCAACGAACGCATATTTTCTTTTTGTTTTTTTTCTATGTGTATTAGTCTCTTCTCTCTCTCTCTCTCTCTCTCTCTCTCTCTCTCTCTCTCTCTCTCTCTCTCTCTCTCTCTCTCCCTCTCTCTCTCTCTTTCTCTTTATCCCACTCTCTCTCTCCCACCCCCGTACCATCCTTTTCCTTACGGGGAGAGCTCAGCACACTCCCTTGCATGGTAAGCATGACCAGCCTCATAATAATTAACGTTCATTTGTGTTCTGGGGTATTAGTAGCCTGAGTAATGCTGTTGGTGAAGGCAGGGGGACTCATCTGTCATCCCGGACCTTAATGGTAGAGGAGAGAGGAACGAAATGGTTTTATACGGACTGCTATGGTAGAGGCGAGCGGAAGAGGAATGGTAGTTTGTGTCTGTAATGGTAGAGAAGAGAGAACAGGAATGATACTATACGGACTGTGTTGATCGTGAAAAGAGGAGAGGAAAAGTAGTATACTGTGGATTACGAGATATAATGGTAGAAGAGAGCGAAAGAGAGTGGTAGCATACATTATAGTCCGCAATGGTAGACGGAGAAAATGGGAATGATAGAGAAGAAAGGAAGGGAATGGTAGGCTAATTATGAGTTAATGCATGCAGGTTGGATGTTAGTGAAGAGAAAGAGGAAAGAAGAAAAAAAAATGAATAGGGTTTTAAGAGGACGGAGGAGAGGCAACAGAAATTCCTAGTCTCTTATTTATGAGCCTTTGCCAAGTTTTAAAAATGTAGCCTTCGTGCATCGCTTATTATCATTCATACATTGATTCATTATACATCATCCAAGATTCATCCATCGCACGTTACGAAGCAGAGAGAAAGACACACATAGAGAGAGAGAAAAAAAAAATAGATAAATGAATGAAAAAGATAGAATTAGCTTCCCTTCCTCGCCCCCACCATTAAGTATGCATGTTCATTCATCCCAGCTGATTACCCACAAGGAACCAGGTCGCATTTCGTGTCTCCGTGTCCAGGTGACGCCTTTAGAAATTAGGTCAGCGCCACTGTCTTTTGTCTCATCACCTCTCTCTTTCCTCCATTCTTCCCCACCTCCCTTTCTCTCTCTCTTTCTCTCTCTCTCTCTGTCTCTCTCTTTCCCTTCCCTTCCTCGGTCTCTCCCTCCTTCCTCCTCCCTCTTTCTATTGGACTCTCTTTCTCTCTCTTCCTTACTCCCTCCAACCCTCCCTCTTTCCCCTTCTCCGTTCCTCCATGCTTCCCTCCCTCTCCTTTCCTCCCTCTTTCCCTTCTTCCCTTCTTCTCCCCTTCCCTTCTCTCCTTCCTCCTTCCTCCCTTCTCCCTCGGAACCTTCCTCCCTCATCCCATCCTCTCTCCCTTCCTCTCTCCATCTCTCACTCCTCCTTCCTCTCTCCTCCCTCCATCCCTTCCTCCCTCCCCCCTGCCTTCTCGGAGAAGGAGTAGAAAGGGCAAGGGAAGGATAAACAGGAAGAAGAGGAAGTAGAGGATGAGAGGGAAGAAGTAGAATATGCAGAAGATGATGATGATTTTGATAAGGATGATGATAATGACGATGCAATGATGATGATGATAATAAAGATAATGATGGTGATAATGAGGATGAAATTGATAATGATGATGATGAATATAAAGGAGGTGGTGGAAAGGGAGGAGGAGGAGAAGGAAAAGAAGGAGAATAAGGAAAGAGGAGGAAGAGAAAGAAAAAGAGATGTAGTAGTTGGAGGAGAAGGAGAAAGAAGAATAAGAAGAGAAGGAGGAAGAATAGGGAAAAGAAGAAAATTGAGAAGAAAAGTAGAAAAAAAAGAAGGGAAGATAAAGAAGAGAAGAAGATGAAGACGACGAAAAATATTATAAAGGAAAAGAAGGAAGAGGAAGTAAACAAACAGACAAAAACAGCAAGGAAAGAAAATGCAAAGAAAGTGAAGAGAGCGAGGAGGCTGGGGAAGGGGAGGGGGCAAGGGGGGGGGGGGGGGAAGTTGGAGGAGCGGAGGAGATGGAATTTGAATTTAGCGAGTCTTTTGCCCTGGGGCTCCAACCCAAAGGAATCCGTTGCAGTTCATATCCTTCCGTCGAGGCAGGTGCTTGCCGGAATATATCGAACATGAAATCCCATGCGCCGTTCGACACACACGCATCGGAGACACCTTAACCGACACTTTTTTTTCGGATTGATGATTCCACTTCTCCCCACCCCCCTCTTACACTGAGCTTCCATTTTCATGATCTCCACCCCGACCCCCACCCCCCTCTCCTCTTCCTTGTTTCGCGCCTCTCCCTCCACAGCCGTCCCCCTACCCCCGTTCTTGCATCGAGCCCCCACTTCCGCAATCCCCTCCCTTCAACCTTGCATCTCTACCTCTACAACCCCTCCCCCCCCCCTCTCCTCTCCTCCTTCCCTCTTTGCACCGAACCCCCAGGTCCCCGAACCCCTATCCCACCCCACCCCTCCTCCTCCTCCGCTTCCAGGGCCTAATACCGGCGTTCGGGAGAGACTGATTCCTGGGATGGATTTTGCTTTTGAAGGCTTCAGGGTCGAGGTATTGAAGGCTGTTTGTTGCGTCCCAGTTGCCTTTGCCTTAATGGTTCGGAGACTGTGCTTTGCCTGCCTTCCGAATGCTGCGTTACCTGGCTTGACCTTCTGTTTGATCGTATGGGATGGGAGTGAGTATGGCACTGTACCGTTATATATATATATATATATATATGTGTGTGTGTGTGTGTGTGTGTGTGTGTGTGTGTGTATGCATATACAACTTAAGGATTCTGACTTTAACCTAAATCTATAACGAATGAAGAGATCAACACACACACACACACACATGGATGCACACACACACACACACACACACGCACACAGACACACACACACACACACACACACACACACACACACACACACACACACACACACACATATATATATATATATATATATATATATATATATATATATATATATATATATATATATATCTTTAGCTTTGTTCTTTTGATCTAGATTCTGCATTTCAACGTGCCTTAGAAAGCACTACTGTAAAAACGTGTACCATATTTATCCCTCTTTATGAATCCCCATGTTGCAACAGACCTTCTCAACATTAGATATCTGTGAAGAAGCCCTGGTGAATTCTCAACAGACCTTTAATGATACCCTGTTCCCTATAAGCTGATGTCCACTCCTTAAAACACTTCAGGCGTTCTTCTTTGAAAATGTATGAAGATTATGATAATGATAATAATAATCATATAATAACAATAATGATGATAGTAACTATAATGTTAATGACAATGTTGTTAATCTTGATAATGAAAATAATGCTTATAATTATTATTATAAAAACAACAATATTATATGAGCTGTCTTGCGTCTATATGAAAAGCCCAAGAGAGAGAGAGAGATACAAGCAAAAAAAAAAGAAAGAAAAAAAAAAACTTTTTGGGGGGTTTGTAGGGAGAGTAGGGAGGGGGGGGGTAATCTTTTTTCGTTTTGTTCGTTTTCCTCGAACAGAAAATAAATACGAAAATAACGATAACAACAGACCGAAAAGAACAAAGAGACGAAAAAAAAAACATCACATATTCCCCTTTTCCGTCTGTACTTCTTTTCCTGAATTGTTTTTTTTTTTTCTCTCTCTCTCTCTTTTTCTTTATGAAGCCTTTGGAAATATACGGTGCAAGAGGATCCCCTGCTTAGGCATTTATTCATGAGGGAACCGAGGCGAAAATTATACATCCGCGCGGAGGAAGCGGCTGCCTCTTTCGAAGTATGTAAATTCGGTCCCTCTACATCGGGGCGGGCTGCCGGAGGAAAGGTCAGCTGCTCCGCTGTGCTTCTCAGCCCCCGAGTAGCTTGATATATATATATATATATATATATATATATATATATATATATATATATATATATATATATATATATATATTTATACACACACACACAAACACACACAAACACATACGCCTGTGTGACATTTAGTAATGCACATACATTGGCACATGCATACATATGAAAACACATGCAACAAACATATACATTTGCATTTTCACACACACACACACACACACACACACACACACACACACACACACACACACACACACACACACACACAGATATATATATATATATATATATATATATATATATATATATATATATATATATATATATATAATATAATATATATATATACATATATATGTATATATATATATATATATATATATATATATATATATATATATATACATATATATATATATATATATATATATATATATATATATATATATATATACATATATATATATATATATATATATATATATATATATATATATATATATATATATATATATATATACATATACACATAATCCCTCAGCTATTCTTGCATTAACGTATCCCAACCCAAATGCAGGGTTTATAGCGCATTCCGGCCTTTGCCCGGTTCCGCGCAGCCCGACTGGCCTCAAAAAGATATAAAATTGAGGGAAAAAGGCTAAATGAAGGGACATAATCAAGGGTTTCTGTGATAAGAGAAACTAGGTCATTTACTCGAAACTCGGAGCTGGTTTTGTGGGAGCCCGATTTCGGATTCCCTTTTTGCTTGTCTATGGTCTCTGCCTGTCTGTCCGGATGTCTCTCTCTGTATTTTTGTCTTTTTGTCTCTCATCCTAATTTTCCTTTTAGTTGTTTGTGGTCTCTGTCTATCTCTGTCTATCCGTCTGTCTGTCTTTTTGTCTGTCTGTGTGTCTGTCTGTCTGGCTTGTGAACAATTTAGCGGGAGCCTGCTTATAGTCTCTTTCTGTTTGTTTACTTTTCTGTGTCTATATGTCTGTTTTCCTATCTCTCTCTCCATCTCCCCGTTTGCCTGTCTGCATGTCTGTCTGTCTGCTTGTCTGTCTGTCTGTCTGCTTGTCTGCCTGTCTATCTGCCTGTCTATAACTATTTGTTTATCCGTCTATTTGTCTATCTATCGGTCAAATCATCTATTTTTCCATCTTCATGTCTGTCTGTCTAGTTGTCTGTCTTTCTACCAGAGTGTCTCCGATGTCTCCGATTTCGCCTAGGACGTCGGTATTTAACGATATGAATGGCACGCGTCATTTCGTTCGTCCAAAATGGGCGAAAAATTGTACAGTGATCGAATCATTTTCGTTTGTTCAGATTTCAGACGTATTTACATTTCATTTCTGTCATTCCGGCTATCTGTCACACAAAGGCGCCTTTGCTGAAATAAAGAAAACGATATGTGAAATGTTAGAAAAATTTGGAACGACAGAAAAAGAAAAAAAGAATGTATGCAGAAGTTTTTCATAGGAAAACTTTACTGTTAATCGGAATATTACAAATTCAGGTCTTTAGTGTTGTCCTAGTCAGTATTTGACATCTATTCATAGTCTATCTGTCTATCTATCTACCTGTAAGTCTGTCTATATATCTATCTATCTCTCCATTTATCTATCCGTTTATCAGTCTATCTATCTGCCTGCCTATCTATCTATCTATCTATCTATCTATCTATCTATCTATCTATCTATCTATCTATATCTAATATATATATCTACCTATCTATGTATTTATCTATCTATCTGTCTGTCTGTCCAGATAGACAGACAGAGATAGTAAATGCATAGATATAAACATAAATCCAAATCATAATTAAGAAGAGAAAAACAAAAATAAAACGAGGAATTAAATTAATCATAGGTAGATAGATTTATACAGGGATGTGTTGTAATGGAGGGGGAAGGGGGGAGAGGGAGGGGGGGGGGTGAGGGTTAAGGAAGGAAAGGGACCGTGAAGCGAAGGGGAGGGAGGGAATGGGGGAGGAAGGGAATGGGGAGGGAGCGAGGGGGAGGAAAGGAAGGATTTGGGGTTAGGGCAAGGGAGAGAAAAGAAGGGGGGGGAGGGAAGGGAAAGGGAAGGGGGAAGGGGAGGGGGAGAAGGATATTGATAGGGGTGTAAGTCAACGAAACGTATCAAAGCAAAGGGGACCCACGCGAGGGGAGAGAGAAGGAGGGTTTAGGAAGTGGAAAAGGGGAAAGGTGAAAAAGGAATAAAATAAGGGGATGAGAGAAGGAGGAATAGGATGGGGGAGAGCAAAGGAGGGGTAATAGGATGAAGAGAAAATGAAGGGATGAGAGAAATAGAAAGAGGATGAAGAAAGGAAAGATGGGATGAGAGAAAGGGGAACAAGAGGGGGAGAGAAAGGAGTGTTTGAGATAAAGAGGAGTGAATTGGATACATGAAGGAAAGAAGAGAGAAGAGTAAAAGAGGGAAGAAAAGAGACTAGACTAAAATGTGGAAAACAGAAATAGAAGAGGAAAAGCAAAAGAATGAAAAACAATAAGAGAAGAAAACGGGTGAAAACAATACTGAGAAAATAAAAGACAGGAGAGAGAGAAAAAAAAGGAAAAACTGGGAAGAAAAGAGAGAAAAGGGAATATAGAATTACAGCAGCCTGGATTTTAGAGGTTCTATTGTAGAGGCAGAAGGATAAGGTTGGCGGAGTGTTAGTGTACGGTTGAAGGGCAGAGTAACAGCTGAGGCCGTGGTCGAGGGCTTGACTGCTGCTCGACGCTCGCTGAGGGAAACCTGGCTATACTCTGTCTGTCTGTATATGTATGTATGTATGTATGTATTTATCTCTCTCTCTTTCTCTCTCTCTATCTATCTCTTTCTCTCTCTCTCTCTCTCTCTCTCTCTCTCTCTCTCTCTCTCTCTCTCTCTCTCTCTCTCTCTCTCTCTCTCTCTCTCTCTCTCTCTCTCTCTCTCTCGTGTCAGAAAACAAATGAAAAGATGAGATTGGTATTAACATTGCAGCGTAAAAAAATGCGATTACCATTTTTTTATACTTTTCTTCGGTCAGTATCTCTCGAATGTAAAAGGGATATAAGCTTTGAATTTCAGAGAGAGAGAGAGAGAGAGAGAGAGAGAGAGAGAGAGAGAGAGAGAGAGAGAGAGAGAGAGAGAGAGAGAGAGAGAGAGAGAGAGAGAGAGAGAGAGAGAGAGAGAAAGAGAGAAAGAGAGAAAGAGAGAGAGAGAGAGAGAATGAATGAATAAAAGGAAGAAACGGTCCAACATGAAACCAGGAAAAGAGAAAAAGAGGATCTACTGTCTGAAAAGTAAACGTGACTAAAAGTTACAAACCAAATCATGATGTTCTGTCTAAGAAAG
>BOPN01000264.1:317478-327478 GCA_017312705.2 Penaeus japonicus
CTACCACCGTTTTATAATCGTTACTTCACCACAACAATCAGTCATATTTGAAAGTCTCGTAAGTTATTTCCCTTCTCATTTTATCAATCCATAAGCCGCTCTGCACAAAATCGCACATTTCATCCTTTTGCAATCGCACCAAGCAAGAAAATCGCCCCCCCCCCTCACCATAAACCCACCTCCTACCTTCAGTACCCCCCATCCCCACCCCACCCCACCCCACCCCACCCCACCCCACCCCACCTAACCTACCCACCGAGAAAAGAAAGGTTGCAGGTCATGCTGTCATTCTGGCAAACCTTGAAGGGCTGTCGGACCAGTAGCTATTCAAGAATGACATCGTTTTTAACCTCCGTGGCCTTGCTTCCCAGAATGTGTCCTTTCATGTCTTTTACGAGCTTGGTAAACAAATTATGACCTACCTCTCCCCCTCCCTCTTTCCCTTCCCCCCCCCCCCCTCTCTCTCTTCTCTACATCTCTCCCTGCCATCCCTTACCCCCTTCTTCCGTGTTACCTCCCCCCTCCCCCCTCTCATCCTCTTTTTTCTCCTCCTTCTCTCGTTCTTCCCCTCTTCCCTGTGCCATTCTCCCATCCTCCCTCCCTCTCACCCCTTCCCCTGTCATCCCTGCATCCCTCTTCCCCTTCCTCCAGTCATTTTTCCTCCTCCCCATCCCTCTTTCCCCTCCTTAAGTCATCCCTTCTTCCCCCTATCCCTCCTCCCCTTCTTATCTCCTCGTCATTATTTCCTCCCGACCCCTCCCACCCCATTCTCCTATCATTCCCTACCCTTCCCCCTACCCCTTCTCCCCATTCTCCTGTCGCCTCCCCCCCCCCCTTCCCATTCCCTAGCCCCTCTTCCCCACCCCTCTTCCCCATCCCTCCCATCCTTTCCCCCATCCCCTCATCTCCCACTCCCTTCATTCCTCATCCTTTCCATTCCCGAGTGGAAAGCATCTCAGTTCAGCAGATTTACCGTCTTGGGGACTCGGGTAGGGAGGGGAGGGGGGAGTAGGCTGGGCAGGGGGGAGTAGGGAGGGTGGGGAAGGGTTAGGTGGAGGGGAAGGGAGGGGAACAGAAAAGAACCCCCGACCCCGAGGGATTAGATATTTATGAAAGCCCTACTTGAGACGGCGTTTTAATTTCTCCTTCGTGTATCTTCATTGATATGTTAAGATGGAGGACAGACTTCCCAAACGAGGTGGGTGGGGGGTGGAAATTGGTAGGGGGAGAGGTCGGGTGCTGCATGACTTTGTTCTCTCGTCTTCTTCGGCTTTCGTATTTCTTTGTTTTATGTACTTTCGCTCCGTTTCTTTCTCTTTCTTGCTCTCTCTCTCTCATCCTTTTTCTTTCGCTCTCGCTCTCTCCTTTTCTCTGTCTCTCACTTTTTTTCTCTCTCTCTCTTTGCTTCTTTTCTCTCTCTCTCTCTTTGCTTCTATTCTCTCTCTCTCTCTCTCTCTCTCTCTCTCTCTCTCTCTCTCTCTCTCTCTCTCTCTCTCTCTCTCTCTCTCTCTCTCTCTCTCTCTCTCTCTCTCTCTCTCTCTCTCTCTCTCTCTCTCTCTATATATATATATATATATATATATATATATATATATATATATATATATATATATATCGGTTAATTCATCGGGCCGAAATACGCATCACACACAAAAGCATGTACCCTTTTGATCTTGGCCAATCATAAATATGCGTGCATGGAGCAATTATATTTTCCAGTCATTGGAGATTAAGTGTAAACTTGTTCCTATCATATTTGACCATACACACACACACACACATACACACACACACACACACACACATATATATATATATTTATATATATACACACACATATATACATATACACGCACACAAAAAATCAGATGTACATGTAAACATATAAACAATACATACATACATAAAGTACATTAATATATATGGACATACGCACACAATGCAGTCATACATACATGCATACATAGGACAGACATTCATTTATAGGTTCATCAATGTATACGTTATATAACCCTTCATATATTCCGTAGCAAATAGGTTCTGTTCTCATTAATTCAACCACATTCTTTCATCTGTTTGATTAATTTTCTCATAACTACATATTCCTTATACATACTTTATTATTGTAAACAGTATGTATTCACTTTACAGGCCCTGGGGAGCCGAGTCTTTGTTTTCGGTTTTCAAGTTCTCCGAGCACTGAGTTGGACTTACTTTGTTACGTCGCGGTGGAATGCTTACGTGATATGATAAATTGCTTAAAAGAATATTGAACTTTGAACCGGAAGGCCGTGTTTCTACATGAAAAAAAGAAGAAAAGAAAAGGATAACATGTCAAAGAGCGAATTAGTTCCCAGAAAACGAGCTAACGATCTTTCATGCCCGAAGAGGAGTTGGGCACCGTAGATTTTTTTCCCACCTAGCTATCTAGTTTTACACTTTTTTACTTTTCGTATGTAATGGATTGTCTATTTCCAATGTCGTATCAGTGATAACCAGGGAGTTCCTCTGCCCTTTATGGTCTTTAGATCATGGAAGGAGGATGGACAAACTGCTTTATACCATAATGAGACAGATCACATTGCGATGCCAAGTGTTCATTAAATTTGGATCTTTTGAAAATCCCCTTGAACGTGTTATGCTTGTCTCGGCGTTAGTCTCCTTTGATGTGCCGTGCAATCACGTAGACGAGTCATGTGTCTTCAGTACCAGAAAGGCTATTCGAATGCCTGTTACACATGCGCTCATCACCCTTAGTGAAGCGAGTGGATTGGCACTCTGTTGATCTTAGCCCGATGGCCTCCACTTAATCCGCGGGAACATCCGAGAGAAATCAAAGTGATAAAAAGGACGGAGCCTACACGACGATCGTTCCAGGACGTGGACTTTCGACTGCTCGACGGATAATCTACTTGTTGAGAGCGCGAGGGTCGAGCACGCCGAGCTGAAGTGGCTGAGAGATTCCTTTCCTGCTAATTTTGACAGCGAGGAAGCATGGTGGTAGCTAAAGCTCGCGCGAGTGATTTCTCAATAAGCGAAAGACGTGCGCAACCTTTTGATGACGCCCATTTTCCTATGATCCCAACGTACACAGATCGAAGCGCCAATCAGCGTACTCTCCCAGAGCAAAAACACTTAGCGAAAGAGCGTTAGTGCTGGACAGTAGCCAATTATTCTTTCTTCAGGCTTCAGCTCCCTTGAATGAGCAAATTAACAAGAGCAATTATGTATACACTGGCGCTCTTCTGTGCTCTAAACGTAAGGGCGATATTCATCTATTGAGCCTTCACATAGGATTACTAATTTAGCCTCGTTCTTTCACTCCTAAGCACCCCTGGCATTGGGTCGATAGTCCCACTGGGAAGCGTGTGCACGTGCATGGGATTGCCGCTTCCTTTTGATCTAATGATAAGGGGATTTGGCTTTTTCGTTAGGGATTACACTCTTCAAAAAAGTATTTTTGATGTACATTGCCAAGGGGAATGGAGGTCTGGTTAGCAAAACATGTCTCTTTTCTCATTCTATGTTTTTCTTTTCTTTTCTTTCTTTGTCTCTATCTCCTTTCTTTTAGTGTTTTCTTTCTCTCACTCTCCCTCTCTGTATTTCTCCCTTTCTACCTCTCTCCTCTCTCCAAATACTCTTTTGTGTACTCTACCAGTCCTCAGGAAATGTGTAACTTTTTTTATTTATAACGGTCAAAATACCTCAAGCCTAATTCGAACTAAATTTGACCGAACGAATCTTATCGTTAAGTACCCGTAAGAACATCTAAATAGATTGAAATGAATCGGTAAAAAGTAAAATTTGTCAAGTCATTCCATGAATTATCAAAGAAATTCATGATTCCGCTTGAAAATAGCTTCGGTGTCTTAAGCTTTGTCCCAAGAAAAGCAACGTCGATTCGAAAGATGTTGTAAACACTGTTGCTGCCGTGTATTAATTAAGAGCTCGTTTTGACGCCTCTTCTTCCTCTCTTCCTTTCTTAGTCGCATGATTATCTTCTTTTCTTTCTTCCAGTTTTCTGACGTCATCCTTTTTCGTTAATCCTAACTTTCATCCCTTTCATCCTTCTCTTATTCTATTCCACCTCCTCCTCCTTCCATTTCCTTTCTTCTTCCTCCTCATCCTCATCCCCTTTCTTTTCATCCTCCTTCTCCTCCTCCGCGTCCTTCTCTATATCCTCCTTCTCCTCCTTCTCTTCATTTTCCTCCACCTCCTCCTCGTCCTCCTCTTTTTCCTGCTTCGCCCTCCTCCTCTACTTCTCCTCGTCCTCCTTCGCCCTCCTCCTTGTCATCCTTCGTCCTTCTCCTCGCCCTCCCTCCTCCTCCTCCTCCTCCCCGTCCTTCTTATTCGTCCTCCTCCTCTACCTCGATCTTCGCTCCTCGTCCTCCTCCTCTACCTCTCCTCTCCTCCTCTTCCTCCTCCTCGTCCTCCTCCTCCTCCTCCTCCCTTCGTGAGTGTCATGAGTCGAGACGAAGGAACGCCGCCAGCCTCCGTGGCACCGCCTATCTCATCCAATTATTCTTCCAATTTCCTTTTGGAGTCTCTAGACGTGGAAGAAACTACTCCAGGAAATTACATTAAGTTATTGATCACATTGACGACTCTCCTTGAGGATCGGGCGTCGCCGTTGTCTTTATAAGGAGGGTGTGTCGCCGAAGTGTCCTCCGCCTCCATTTTTATTCTCTTCTGGTGTCTTAAGAGGAGAGGAAGAAAAGGCCGAAGATAGAGAGAGGTGCTAGAAGAAGATCGATGGGTTTATTTTGGAAGAAAATGGAAGTAGTCTCATGCACTTGGAAATTTCCTCCTCCGTCTGTCCGTCTCTTCATCATCAAACGATCCATCGTCTTTCTTTGAGTCCAATTACCTTGGTGTCTTTTTCCCTGTCCATTTGTCTGTGTTGGGGACTTCCATTTACTAGACTTTCGGTTTCTTTCCTCTTTCTACGGGCAGTCTTTCCACGGAGGTTTACATTCAAGCATGAATACATACATACATACATACATACGTACATACATACGTGCATACATACATACATGTATACATACGTACGTACATACATACATACATACATACATACATACATACATACATACATACATACATACATACATACATACATACATACTGTACATACATACATACTCTCTCTCACACACACACACATACACACACACACACACACACACACACACAGACCAGGTATGACCACTGTTGACAAAGGAGCCGAAATTTCCCCTCGTTTCCCATCTCCTGCTGGCGCCTTCCTCTTAAGAATCCGGCAAGGCTCCCGATACAAGATCATCCCATTTGCAATGCACGAGCGACCGTCGTCAACCGGAGGCTTAATTTTCTCGTTTGCTCGGCGACTGTTGCTGTTTCCCCTTGTGCCTCATCCCTTCCCTCCCCCTCGTCTTCATTCCCTCCTTTCCCTCGTTCCTCACTTTTCCTTCATAGTCAAACCTCCCCTCCCTTCCCTCCTCCTTCACCCCACTCCCCTCTCATCTCTCGCCCGCCCTGCTTCTCTTCATCTCATCTCCCTTTCTCCCTTTCCATTCCTTTCTATTCCTTTCCACCAACCCCAGTTCCTCTCTTCTTTTTTCCTTTGGTCTCCCTTCCATTTCCTTATCTTCCCTCGCATCTCTACTTTCTTTCCTCCCTTATCTCATTTCCTTCCCTTCACCGACAAATACCATCTCCTTTTTCCCTCCTTCTTCGCCCTCGTCTCCTTATCCATGTCTCTCCGCTCACCTCCCCCTCCCTTGTCTCCCTTCGATTCCCCTTTCCTCCCCAGACATCCCTTCCCTCCCTTTGTCTCCCTTCGATTCCCCTTTCCTCCCCAGGCATCCCTTCCCTCCCCTCCATTCCCCTTGTGTCCCCTCCATTCCCCCTGCCTCCCCTCCATTCCCCTTGTGTCCCCTCCATTCCCCTTGCCTCCCCTCCATTCCCCTTGCCTCCCCTCACATCTCTTCTCTCCCCTCCCCATCGTCCTCTAGCAAGCCCCTGTGGGCCTCAAGTAGTTTTGGTTCTCTCTCTCCTTGAAGATACCCGCTTGCAATCACGGAGATTGGGCTGGATATCGGGCTTCAAGGTGGGGGATGGGGGAGGGGGGGGGTAGAGGAGGATAGTGGAGGGGAGGGGGATAGAGGGATAGAGGGAGGGGTGGGATATCGTTGATTCGGATACCTTCAGCGGATGGCCTGGCGGCAACACATGATTAAGTCATTGTCCGGTTATGGTTTCTTGTTGGTTGAGGGAGAATCAGTGCTAGGATTATAATGTCTCGTTTCTCTATATATATCCCTCACCCTCTCTCTCTCTGTCTATTTATCAATCTATCTATCTAACATTCTCTCTCTCTCTCTCTCTCTCTCTCTCTCTGTCTTTTTCTGTTTTTCCCTCTCTCGTTTGTCAGTCTATTGGTCTGATGGCTTGAGTGAAAGGGGATAGTTGCAGTTAATAACAGACCAGTGGATGGGGAAGTATAAACATACACACACACACATGTATGTATGTATGTATCTTTGTAAGTATGTATGTATGTATGCTTTATGTATATATATATGTAATTATACCTCCCACTCCGAAATGGACACATCCTTTCATCTTCTCCTTTGTCCGAAAGAAATGTTCCAGAAGTTTCTAGATAACTTGGTAATCTTATCTGTATCCACTCTTTATCGCATCATGGACTCCTTAAGTGGCTGGTCAAGATCGATTCACATGTGTATACAGATATGGCAAGTGGAGCGCACTTTAGTAACAGTGATGTATGAGCAGTAGATAGAGAATCATTATCTGTTTTGATGTTTTTTTTGTTTGTTTGTTTTTTTCTTTATATGTTTATTCGTCGAAAGACCAAAACAAATCGATGCAAAGAAATAATCATAAAAAAAATCAAGACTACCATCATACATCAAGTAAAATTGTATCACTTCAGATACATTTGATATAACTGCCTCGGTTCGGGTCTCTAATATTCACAATGAATATTTATTGTTTGTGTATCCGGCGTTTTATTAGTATAGGGTTTTTACTCATATCTAACACTGAAACAAAATGTTTTTGAATCGTTATAAGCTGTTATAAACGAATGGCTGTAGTGTTCATCATCTCTTTGATATCATGTTGCATACATTCGCGTGTGTGTGTATATATATATATATATATATATATATATATATATATATATATATATATATATATATATATGTGTGTGTATATATATATATATATATATATATATATATATATGTGTGTGTGTGTGTGTGTGTGTGTGTGTGTGCGCGCGCGCACGCATACAATATATTCTGTGCGTATGTGCACGAGTGTGTGTAGGTCAGAGATACCACGTCCAATATCTCAGCGACTTGTGAATCGGACATTTGACAGCGCCGCGCAAAACGAAGTGACCGCGGTCTGCGACTGCCTTTCAGTCTTCGCTTGATTTGCTGTACTTTGCATTTTATTACTTTGGGAGGCATTCTTCCTTAGTCATCAGAAAAGGGATAAAGGAGGAGAGAGAGGCAGAGAGGGAGAAATTTACATAGATGAATGAAAGTAGAGGAACAATAAAGAGAGGAATAGATACAGCAAGAGAGAGAGAGAGAGAGAGAGAGAGAGAGAGAGAGAGAGAGAGAGAGAGAGAGAGAGAGAGAGAGAGAGAGAGAGAGAGAGAGAGAGAGAGAGAGAGAGAGAGAGAGAGAGAGAGAGAGAGAGAGAGAGAGACAGACAGAGAGAAAGAGAGAGAGAGGGACGAGAAGCAAAAATGCCGATGGAGAGCGAGAGGGATACCAAAAGAAAGAGGGAAGTAGACGCAATCCCAAGTAGAGATTTTAGGCTTACTACGGTTACAGTCTACAAGGAGCCGGACGCTTAATATGGCGTCTCTTCGTGTTGTCGTTACCTCTGCCGGGTCTTTCGACTTTAATGATTGTAAAAGAATAAGTGAATGTTACTTCTCTCTGACAGGTGGTAAAAGATTCCTTAGTCGAGCTTGGACTTGTCTTGCAGTGGACAGACAGGTTAACAGAAACAGGAAAAACGTAGCGAGGAAGATGGAGAAGGAAAGTGAAAGAGGGGGGAAGAGAGAGAGAGAGAGAGAGGGAGGTAGAGAGATAGATAGATTGATAGATAGATAGATAGATAGATAGATAGAGAGAGAGAGAGAGAGAGAGAGAGAGAGAGAGAGAGAGAGAGAGAGAGAGAGAGAGAAAGAGAAAGCGAGACAGAGACATAGAAGCAGAAAGACAGAGACAAGGATACACACAAACATACAAACAAACAACCATACACAGAAAAATAATCTTACCAACGTTATTGCCAAGAAGCCTAAAGCAATGCACAAAGAACGACACGGAATGGCCTGATAACCACGACCTCGTAACGAAGAGAGGTATATTACCCTCAAAGGCACCCGCCCTCCTGAGACAAACCAGAGGACGTAAGATCTCCTGGGAACGTGGTGGTTGTCATTAAAGAGATAGATAGCAACAGCAGCTGGCACCAGAGATAAAGAGAGCTGATATTAAAAGAGGTGACAGAGAGAAACGACACAATAAAAGCGGGAGATGAAGGATAACGTGGAAAATACTACATGTGTGCGTGAGGCAGTTAAGTGGGACAGAACTGGTATTAGATGACTGATGATAAATGGAATTATAGATCAGACAGAGTGACAGATCAGAAGAAATAATATGCGTATTGCAAAACAACATCAATAGCAACAAAATCCACGCGCAAGACACACGTAGAAAAAGAAAAAAATGCAACAGCGCTCCTTCAAAGAGTAAACAGCAGACGCCATCGTTTCGTGAGGTTCCATTAAGGTTTCATCGTTCGTCCGAGGAGAAACAGTACATATTGGACGTCGTTATTCTTTTTGGTTTTCGAGTGCGACGTCGAGAGGAAAAGATAGAGGGAGAGGGAGAGAGGGAGAAGGAAGGAGGGAGGAAGAGAGTGGGAAAGAGTAGGAAAGAGAGATAGAGAAAGGGAGAGAGAAGGATATATATATATATATATATATATATATATATATATATATATATATATATATATATATATATATATATATATAGAGAGAGAGAGAGAGAGAGAGAGAGAGAGAGAGAGAGAGAGAGAGCGAGGGAGAGAGAGAAGGTATAAGAAGGTGATATCGGCCAGAGCGAGAGGGAGAAAGTAGAAATTGTAGAAAATAGAAAGTAGTATACATACAGGGAGATAAGACACCTAAAGTAGGGACCAAAGGAATAGGATAAAGGAAGACAGGAAGATAAGACAGCAAAAGTGAAAGAATAAACTGAAACGAAAGATGAAATAAAGAATAGACAAAGCAATTGGAGAAAACAAGAGAAGGAGTGAAAGAAAAGGGAACGGAATAGAATGATATAAAGCGATAGCAAATTGGAGGAGGAAGACGGAGAAGACGAAGAAGAAGAAGAAAAAAAAGAAAGAAATAGAAATAGAAATAGAAAAAGAAAAAGAAGAAGAAGAAAAAGAAATATAAGAAGTAGAAGAAAATTAAAAAGAAAAATAGCAGTAAGCAAACAAGAAACTAAAAATCGAATGAAGAACAAATAAAGGAGAGGAATAAAGACAGCGAAAGGGAGAGGAGGGGGGGGGGGGAAGACCGTGCATCGGGTGTGAGTCTCCCCTTAACACGAGGACTTCTTATGAGTGTTTGGTCGGGTGATGTGTATTGTCCAAACAAATATTATTCTACCTATGTCTGTATACCTGAGCGCGATTGTGTACCCGTCTCTCTCTCTCTCTGTCTCTCTCCCTCTCTCTCCCTGTCTGTCTCTCTCTCTCTATCTATCTATAAATTTCTCTCTCTATTCTATCTCCCTCCCCCGCTGCCCAAAGAGGGACTAAGATAGGAAAGAAGATATCAAATGTTATCTCATTCTTTTGAGATATAAGGAAACGCTTGCCTCAATGAACTTGTCAAAGTCAAAAAGTCTCTCTCTATCTATCTCCCTCTCCTCCCCTCTTTCCCTCT
>BOPN01000264.1:334978-337478 GCA_017312705.2 Penaeus japonicus
GAAGAAAAATAGACAAAGAAAATGGGTGGAAGGAAGAAAGCAGAAGCAAAAATGTTAAAGAAAGGGGTGGAAATGTGGTTGATAGATGGGAAAAGAAGTGTAATTGTAAAAAAATCATTTGAAGATGCGCAAGAAAAGAAAAAGTGAATTAGACATGAACAAAGGAAACGTCTTGTATTTACTGGTGAAAGAGAAATCTGTCAAGAAGGATTTAAAAGCGAATGAAGAAGGAGAGAAAGACCAAGGAAGACGTATACCCTACGTCAGAATTTTCAATATATAAATCATACACACCAAAAGCCAGAGAGAGAGAGAAGGAGAGATAGAGAGAGAGAGAGAGAGAGAGAGAGAGAGAGAGAGAGAGAGAGAGAGAGAGAGAGAGAGAGAGAGAGAGAGAGAGAGAGAGAGAGAAAGAGAGAGAGAGAAGAGAGAGAAAGAAAGAGAGAGAGAGAGAGAGAGAGAGAGAGACAGAGACAGAGACAGAGACAGAGAAAAAGATAAAGAGGAACATGAACTTAACAACATGTGGAAATGTAGAGATGAAACGACAAATAGCAAAAAAGAAGTAACGAAAACTGATAACAGAACCGAGATAAGCGACGAAGACACCAGATGACTCGCCTTTGAAGATGTAATGAACGTAGTGCGGAGAGGAGGCAGCTGGGGCGTTACTCCTCTGGGAAGGATTGCCTGGAGAAGTCTCTCTTGAAGGAAAACATGAGCAGGAGTGTTTTATATATTTAATACTCTGCACGTTCTTGTTTCGTGTGTGTTTGTGTTTGTGTGTGTGCGTGTGTTCTTCGTGTGTGTGTGTGTGTGTGTGTGTGTTTGTGTGTATGTGTGTGTGATATGTAGATTAGTAGGTACGCGAATCTCTTCTTTGTTGTTGCGCCCTTCGTTTTATTCACCTCCTTCCCTCCTCTCCCCCTCCCTTCCCCCCATCTCCTCCCCTTGACTTTCCTCCAGGAGAACCGAGCATCGCCCAGGGAAGGATGGCTCAACGCCTCTTCATTATGCATGCTTCTTCTCGGAATGCTGTTCATAGAAGGTCGATCTCCTTTCAGCCTCTTAGCCTCCGTCTTGAGATGCTGATTTCGGATCCTTGTTTCCGGGTCATGTGCCTCTCCCTTACGCCGTCTCCCCCTACCCCCTCCTTCTCATTTCCATTTCCTCTCCTCCCCCCCCTTCCTCCTTCTTCCCTCTCTTCCCTCACCTTCCCCTCTTCGTTCCTTCTTCCCTCCCCTTCCTTTCCTCCTTCCTTCCTTCCTCTCTGACCCTCGTCTTTCCTTCCCCCTTCCCTCCTCTCTCTCTTTTCTCTCCACCTCCATTCCTCCCTCTCCTACCCTCTTCTTCCTCACTCCCTTGCTTCTCCTTTCCTTTCTTTCTCCCTCACCCACTCCTTTCCCTCTCCCTTGCCTCTCACTTCCTTCCTTTCTCCCCCTACCTCTTCTTCCCTTTCCCTCCCCTCTCCTTCCCTTCCCCATTCATTCTTCCCTCTCCTGCCCTCTTCTTCCCTTCTCCCTTCTGGCCTTCCTCCCCTGTCCTCTTCTTCCACTCTTCCTCCCAGCTCACTTCCTTCACTGCTCCCCTCTCCTCTCATCCCCCCCCCTTCCCCTCTCCCTCCCCTGTCCTTCCCTTCTCCCTACCGTCCTCCCTCTCCTTCCTTTCTTCCCAACCCTCTCCTTCCCCTCCTCCTTCCTTCCTTTCTCCCCCACCCTCTTTCCCCGATCCCTTCCTTCTCGACATGCCCACCCCCTCCTCCCCCTCCCGTCGCCTCCTGCAGAAGACGGAAAACGCTCCTTTGAAGGAGTTGGCTAAGACGCAACCCCCCCTTGCGAAGAAGCCTCTTCTCCTCATCTCCTTCTCCCTGTTCTTTGTCCTTTTTTCCTCTTTATCGTTCCTTTTGATGTTTCTTTATATATGTATATCTTTTTTTTCTCGGACTCTCGCCCTTGACATCATGTTGAAAGCAGTTGTGTAAACCATTAGCGGGTGTTTGCATGCCTTTGGTTGTTGTTCGCCTGTGTGTTGTCTGCTCGTGTCTTTTATGTTTCTTTTTATCTTATTTCTTTATTGATGTCAATGATTGTTGTGAAAGACTATGGTGGGTTTACTCTATGAGGAATTGGTTAGGTAGTGGAGTGTAAATCGTATGGATTAAGGTTACCCGAAGCCTTCATCAATTCCTCTCTTTTTAGTTTGTTTCCCAACATTCCTCCCCACCTTTTCATCCCTACCCCAACCCCTACCCACCATACCAAGGCCCCCATCCAATCCCCCTTAACATCTTCCCCCTCCACCCCCCTACCATTCGTATGCCTCCCCCGACATCACGCACCACCCCCTACCCGCCCAACTACCCACACCTTCCTACCCACCCTGCCTCACTCTCCCCCCACACCCCCATCCTTGAAATCCAACCTCTCAACCCTCTCCCCCCTCCCCCAATTGTCCATCCCCACACCTTCCACACCCCTCCACCCCTACCCACTACACACCC
>BOPN01000264.1:354978-357478 GCA_017312705.2 Penaeus japonicus
TGTGACGAACGGATAAGGGTATGGCGGGGATTAAATATTGCTCAAGATATCGATTTTTTTTTTATTATTTACCTATTTTTTGTCCTAGTGTAATTATTAGCGATCCGAACAGAAATTCATCCCAAAGCCCTTCAAGTAAGCATGCAACTCAATGCAACTATCGATGTGTGAAAGGAACCCAAAACACGCAAAAAGAAAGAAAGGAATCAAATCCGTCTCCATCCTCCCCTCCCCTCGCTCGCCAGGGCCTACTCACACAACACCAAATTCTTATTTTATGAAGCCTCGTAAAAATTAAGTGATCCCACAGCTGCCCCCCTCAACCTAGGCTAAAAGTGTGGCCTCCTTTCCCCTTGCTCTTTCTACTTCGTCCCTTTTTCGTGTACTTTTCTGCAGATGATCGTCTTCTTTTGCGTTTACTAATCTTTATTGCTTCGTTACCGTTTTTTCTTCCTGTGCTTGTTACCGTATGGTTGTGTCGATGGATATATTGCTATTTATCGATGATTTTGTTGCTATTCTAGATCACAGAACGCTTGACGAGATATTAATATCAATAATGCAGATAATGATGAAATTCATCACCACTCTCGTTATGAAACAACATAAATTTTATCACACCATAAGAAAGCTCATAAAAGAGTTAGCTTCAGATCAAATTATATATAATAAAAAAATTAAGATACAAGTATTGATACATTTGTATCTTCTTCTCCTTCCTCACTTTCCTTACGTTTTAACTTTGCTTGTTTTCCCTAAGAAAAAAAAAAATAATAAAATAAAATAATAAAAAATGAAAATAAAAACATCATAGTACATCGAAATAATAGTGATGATATCGAGAACAAGATATTTATAGATACTACACGATCCCCTTATAGAAAAACTACACAACTTCTAATGTCCTGTGCTAAGATTTCCACAGGGATCCCCAAGGCTCTCAAAGGCTATTCCTGGAGAGCGCCTCAACCTGTTACGGGCTAATGATCTGTCTGCTTGTTGAGCGATCGCACTGACGGCGGACTTTCGTCTCTTATCAATGATTGATACTCTGTCTCTAATGAATGTTATTGCCGTCATCACTTTTCTTCCACGAGTTAACCCCTTCATGAGCCAATGCTCCTGTCGTGAAGTGCAGCCACTCAAATGGCTTGTACTTGTGGAGTATACAAGCACACAAACACATTCAATTCATCTACAAGAGAACACGGAAGTGGTACTTGAACACGGAAGTGGTACTTGAAAACGGAAGTGGTACTTATTTTGGCACTTGACAGCTGAGACTGATACCACAGGCGCCATGAAATGTAGCAGAAGAGACTCATGACCAGTGAAGGGTGACCATCCCTTCGTACCATAAGTTAACGCCTCCTGGGAGCTGGTACTTAACACCCGATACCTTTAAGCGTCCGTGTGGCATTCGCGGATTAACGCTCTGTGGTGTTAAGGGAAGACGTAATATATAACGCTGGCCCTGATTAGTGAGAACACGATCATGGGATGGTTAACCTGCAGGGAGAGGGGGAGGGGGAGGTGGAGGGAAAGGGAGAGGGAGAGGAAGAGGGAGAGGGAGAAGAAGAGAGGGAGAGGGAGAGGGAGAGGGAGAGGGAGAAGGAGAGAGGGAGAGAGGGAGAGAAGGAGAGGGAGAGGAAGAGGGAGAGGGAGAGGGAGAGAGAGAGAGAGAGAGAGGGAGGGAGAAAAAGAGGAAGAGGATGAAGAAGTGAGAAAGAGAGAGAGAGAGAATAGCTTAGCTTTACCTCTTACACCCACAGACCGACGTTTGAGACCACTAACACTAACATGCCTTCAACTGTCATGCAGAGACTGTGCTCAGCCTCAACATGAAACGATGCAGATGCAACGAGAAGGGTATCGCGGTGTGACTGACGATAGGATCTCTCTCTCCCGCAGGTTCTCCCTTGCTCTGCCGCAGCTCAAGCCGCTAAATACCTGTGGCTCACCGCACCCGCTCGTGCTTCCAAACCGCCCAGGGAACACTATAGTCTGGGAGGCGTGAAAAAATCACGATTGTTTTTTTCCTCGTGTTGCAAAAGGGGAATGCAGAACTTGTGCTGTGGGAGGTGTTTCTATTTTAGCATAGTATTTCTCTAGTATTTATATGTTTTACGTATACCCTCCGTTTCTACTTATGCGTTCTAAAATATGCTAGGAATTCAACTTATATGTTGTAAAATGCGGTATAAATTCTACTTATACGCTGTGTATGTTTTTTTTTTTTTTTTCCGAATATGATGTTGAACGCTTTAACGCTTACAATGGTTGCCTGAATAATTGCTTTGCTTGCGAATATAATCCTCATTCCATACATAACTAATTGATACTTCAATAAATACTAGCATATGTCTATATGAACTATAAAAAATAAAGCATATCTACAGATGTTTTCGACAAACCTGTACCAAATGAAAAACATCATGATTTTCTCATGCGTAAATTTCAAATGCTGCATACTAGCAAATCATATTCCATGGATTTATTT
>BOPN01000264.1:374978-377478 GCA_017312705.2 Penaeus japonicus
GATTACGGTCTAATGTTGACTTTGTGAAGAGGCTTAACGAAGATATTTGACCTTTGTCCAATTTTGTTTTGCGCGCTTTTTTTTTTTTTTTTTTTTTTTTTCATTGGTGTCCTTTGTTGATATACTAGCTTATATATTTTATCTAAATGTTGAGAGTTTATTTACATCACTCACAATGTTTTATTTGCGTATTTGTCTTTTGTTTTATGGCTGAAACTGCATATAGAACTTTTAGTTGCATGGAAGTGCCTGCCAAATATAAAAAACACACAGACACACAAGCACACTCACACACACATACAAACACACACACACAGATATATATCTATATATATATATATATATATATATATATATATATATATGCATATATATGCACACAGACACACATGTGCGTGTGTTTGAGTGTGTGTGTGTGTGTGTGTATGTGTGTGTGTTTGCTCTCGGATATTGAATTGGATTTAAAAATGATTTTAAATTAACTCATCATATATCGAGAAGTCGGCAATCCCAATAACTTCAAGTGCGGCACTCAGGTCCGTAGAGTTCATCGACGGCTTTTTTATCTTTATCAAACAATAGTCCTTCAGCTTCTGATCACCAGTATATATATATTTATATATATGCAAGTGTGTTAGCGAGAAGGAGAGTTGAATCAATAAATAAAAAAAGCAGACAGGCAGGCAAGCAGACAAATAAGCACGCAGACAGTTAGGCAAGTACACTGGCAGACAAATAGACAATAAGACAAGTTGACAGGCAGAAGGGCAGATAGAAAGGCCGGCAGACAGACCGAAGAAAAAACAGTATATAGACAAAGAAAGAGAGTTTCTTTTTTATGTGTTTGGGCGTACGTCAGGTCATACATATGAATATATGTAGAGAGAGAGAGAGAGAGAGAGAGAGAGAGAGAGAGAGAGAGAGAGAGAGAGAGAGAGAGAGAGAGAGAGAGAGAGAGAGAGAGAGAGAGAGAGAAAGAGGAAGAAAGAGAAAAAGAGGAAGAAAGAGAAAAAGAAAGCAAGAAAGAGAGAGAAAGAAGGAAAAAGCAACAAAGAAAAAAGATAGAAAGAAAGAAAAAAAAGAGAAAAATAGAGACAAAAAGGCGGAAAGAAAGAAAGAAATAGAAAGAAATAAATAAATAAAGAAAGAGAAAGAAAGAGAGCGAGAAGGACGAGAGAAGCCACACGCACACACACCCTTACCCAGCAGGAAGGTCTTGTACAGCGTCTTCAAACGAGCGAGGAATCTTTCGCTATGTGTTCCTTCCACTGACTGATCCCAAGCTTTGTCTCCCTCCTCTGATCAGGGAGGCATTGAGGGCTGGGGCTTGTGGTTTGTGCGTGGGAATGCAGTGCTTTCTTTCCGTGCATTCCTCATCTTGTCTTTTCATGGAGCTTTTTTTTGCCAAGCCTATCTGTATCTCTCTCTCTCTCTCTCTGTCTTTGTTTCTGTCTGTCTCTGTCTTTGATTTTGTTTGTCTTTGTCTTTGTTTCTGTCTCTGTCTATGTGTGTATGTGTGTGTGTCTTTGTCTCTATCTCTGTCTCTCTCTTGCTCTCCCCTACCCCTTCTCTCTCTCTCTCTCTCTCTCTCTCTCTCTCTCTCTCTCTCTCTCTCTCTCTCTCCCCCTCCCTCTCTCTCTCTAAATCAATCAATCAATGGAAAGGAAAGATATTTATGCCGATCGTTATAAATCAAGTATGAAAATTTCTCACAATACCGTTCGGTTAAACACACCTCGATGCTGCGGTGTATATATATATATTATGGCACCACTTTAATTTTATAGTTTTAAACGCTCTGTAGTTTTGGTTACATAAAAATGACATAATCAAATATTCCATTTTGGATTTGTTTCCTGCAACTGACGTTTAAATTTCCGCATGTCAGCTGCCAGGTGTCTGTAAATACACTGCAATTTGCGTTAGTCGCACGCGTGCGGAGCGCACTGAGTCGAGGCGCATGGGCAGGGACACGCATGCCGTGTGCTTTCTCAAAATGAACGACTACTATTCTGAACATATTAACTGGCGGCCTATATTCCCGGATAATAAATATACATTCAAACACACACAACACACACACACACACACACACACACACACACACACACACACACACACACACACACTCACCCCCCCCCCACACACACACAATCACCCCCCCTCCACACACACAATCACCCCTCCCCCACACACAAACAAACAAATAAACAAAAACACACACACACACACACACACACACACACACACACACACACGTATATACACCCCCTCAGTTACACATCCTATTCCAGGATGTGAAATCCCCTTCTCCTCTTTTTCACAACGGCCTTATTGACTCAGCAGCAATAGGAATTCAGTCTCGAACAATATCCTGGGACCCCCCTCGGCGACTCTGCCTTAAGGGGATACTGTAGCGGGACATCTGACGAACTAATTTGTTTCATACATATGTGTCACGTTTTAAAATGTTTTATTTCCCTATTTGGACGAAGCTTTT
>BOPN01000264.1:387478-389978 GCA_017312705.2 Penaeus japonicus
GTCCCGCGAGCCATCAGAGATATGCCTTTTTAAATCCGTGTTTGTTCTCCAAAGGTCAATTTTGTATGTGCCTGACGTCGACGGACATGTAAACAAACTAACAAACACGTTTTCACCGGCGGCAAATATAAGATAGCGGAAAGGACAAACAGAGGGAGTGGACGCCGCTGTCCGGGTGTCCACCTCCGCAGGCCCCCGAGTTGTTTGCCGTCGAATTTATAGTTTGTCTTGGCCAAACATGGCCGTCGTCGAAAATGAGAACAAAATATTACTTCAGGCATTATCAAATTGCTCTTCGCTCCTTCTGCCATCCTCCCTGTCCGCCGACTTTGGCGTTTTGTTTCTCCTGCACTTTAGAGTCAAGGCTACAATCCTTTGCTCCCTCTCTCGGTTGGGCTGTATCTGGGTAAATGTGTGTATATGTATATATATATATATATATATATATATATATATATATATATATATATATATATGTGTGTGTGTGTGTGTGTGTGTGTGTGTGTGTGTGTGTGTGTGTGTGTGTGTGTGTGTGTGTACATCTATCTATCTACCTCTCTATATATGTGTATATATGTATGTATATATATATATATATATATATATATATATATATATATATACATATATTGTTAGATATGTAGATAAATATGTATATATATAAATAAATAAATATATATATATATTGATAGACAGATAGATAGATAAATAGATGTGTATATATATGTATATATGCATATATATATATATATGTATATATATATATATATATATATATATATATATATATAGATATATATATATATATAGGCAAAATAAAAAAGGAGAGCGCCTCCGGACTCCCTGATACAGCCCGTCCCGCCACCCGCCACTACACCACATCCAATCTCAGGGCATGAGGGAGAGGAAAAGAGAGAGAAGAGGAATGAAAAAAAGAAAGAGAAAGAGAAAGAAAAAAAAGAAAAAAAGAGAAAGAGAGTAAATTATGTTTGTGTGTGTGTGTTTGTGTGTATATATATATATATATATATATATATATATATATATATATATATATATATATATATATATATATATACATATATATATATATATATATAAATATATATATATATATATATATATATATATATGTATATATGTATGTATATGTATATATATATATATATATATATATATATATATATATATATATATATATATATGTATATATATATATATATATATTTTTACATATATATATATATATATATATATATATATATATATATATATATATATATATATATATATATATACATTTATATATACATATATATATATATATATATATATATATATATATATATATATATATATATATATAGAGAGAGAGAGAGAGAGAGAGAGAGAGAGAGAGAGAGGGGGGGGGAGGGAGGAGGCTTGTATGTCAGGTAAAGAATATGGGATATAGAATTGACTTGTGTTTGTGTTCTTTTTCAGGTATGCTTGCTGGGCTGGTGACGGACATTATTGGTATAGTACTTTGTTTGTGTTATATATATATATATATATATATATATATATATATATATATATATATATACATACATATATATATACATATATATATATATATATATATATATATATATATATATATATATATATATATATACATATATATATATATATATATATATATATATATATATATATATATATATATATATATCTATATATCTATATATCTGTGTGTGTGTGTGTGGGTGTGTTTATGAACACCACAAATCCAGAGAGAAGGAAATTATTGAAGTGCTACGAGATTTCCACCAAGTCCAACCAAAGTCCCATTTTCATCATAATTGAAGTTTGATTTTTGAAAAAAAAAGATATATATATATATAACATGACGCTTCGCCCTATCCCTTATTTCGTATATATCCTCTTCCTCATTGTTCACACATCTCTTTCCTCCCTTCCCCCCTACCCCCTCCCCTCTCCCCTTCCTCTCCCACCTCCCGTCTCCGCTCCCACGGTAATGCGATTGGTTCTCCCCGCCTCCTCGAGATTACTGATTAGCCTCCCCTCTAATTTCCTGATTTTGTGATTAATTTATATATAATAGCTCATAATTAGGTTTCTCTCCACTAATTTCACCCTGAAAAGAGGTGTAGATTAGGGAGCGTACTATCAAGGAGCAGGAGAGAAGGAGTATTCTTTTTTTTTTTTTTTTTTTTTTTTTTTTTTCAAAAGTTCTTGGTCTCGCCTTCAATCTCTCTTTTTCTCTTGGTCTGTGTTTGTATGTGTATATGTATGTATGTGTGTGTGTTTATATGTATATGTGTATATATATACAGTATATAAATATACATACATATATATATATATATATATATATATATATATATATATATATATATATATATATACATACACGTACACACACAGACAAACATATATATGTGAATATATATATATATATATATATATATATATATATATATATATATATATATAT
>BOPN01000264.1:404978-407478 GCA_017312705.2 Penaeus japonicus
AGAGAGAGAGAGAGAGAGAAAGAGAAAGAGCGACAAAGACAGATAAACAGACAGAGAGAGAGGCAGAGACAAAGAGAGACAGAGAGACAGAGACAGACATAGACAGCCAAGCAGACGGAAACGCAAACAAACAAACACCCAAGCTATCAGACAAACTGAGAAATCTATAGCCAGGGATAAAAAGCAAAAGTAGAGAAATCTTACATCAGGCATGCATCATTTACTCGGCGTTTTCATACTTGTCATACTCCCAATGGTTTAATCTTCGTCCCTGGCACTAATTTTCCACGTCTAATTACTTCCCCTTTCTTGCCCTCCTCCCACCTCTTCCCTCCTTCAATCCTCCTCCTCTTCCTACCTCCCCTTGTTCGTTTTTTTTTTAGTCTCCTCTTTCACATACTCTCTTAATCCTCTTACCTTTTTTTATCTACTCTCTTTCTCCCCTTTTCTCCATTCATAAAATCTTCGCTAGTCTCTTCTTTCTTCTTGCTCCCTTTATAAATCTCTCTCTCTCTCTCTCTCTCTCTCTCTCTCTCTCTCTCTCTCTCTCTCTCTCTCTCTCTCTCTCTCTCTCTCTCTCTCTCTCTCTCTCTCTCTCTTTCTCTCTCTCTCTCTCCCTCATCATTCATCTTTATCTTCCATCTCCTCCTTCTCTTCCTCCTCTTCCTCCTCTTACAACTTTGCCTCTCCATCTTCTCTCCGTTTCCTCCCTTCTTTACGTCCTTCTCCTCATCCTCCTTTGTCTCCTCTACCTCTCCATCTTCCCTCCGTATCCTCCTTCCTCTTCTTCCTCCCTCCCCCCTTCCATTTCCTCCACCTCCAACCCCCTCCATACTTCCCCCTCCCCCTCTCCCACCCCCACCCCCACCCCCACCCCCACCCAAATAAAATGGGATAACTTTAGACAAACTTTCCAAGTATTACCTTAATTAGACTGACGAAAGTTGAAACCGGAAATATGAGTCAGTTTGATACGGGTTCGAGGCATTTTAATTGGGTATGGTGGGTGGAGAGGGGGTAGAGGGGGAGGGGTGGTAGAGGGGGGGTAGAGGAAAGGAGGGGAGGGGGGTAAGGGGGTTTAATGTGTTTAATACTGTTACCGGGTAATTATTGCTTATAGGAAGTCTGTTCATTAGCATTTTGTGATTGCTGTGATTATCATAAAGATTAATAAAAATTATTGTGATTATAACAATATTGATAATGATGATGAGTAGGATTAAACTTATGATAATCATAATAATGAGGATGCTTATAATCAAGGGTATGATAAGGATGACTATGATAGTAATGATAATGATGGTGATAATAATAATGATGGTAAGAATAGGGATAATAACAATAACAATGGTAAGAATAAAGATAATAATGATAATGTGATAATAAGGATAGAATATTGATAATGGTGATATCAGTAATAGTAAAGATAGTGATGAGGATAATAATGATAATGATATTAAGATCATGAAAAAAGTTAATATCAGTAATGATGATAGTAACAATAATGATGATAGTAATGATAAAAATAATAGTGATGATAACTGTAATAATGATATTGATGATAATGCTATTGGTAACAATGATAACGATTATGATAATGATAATGATAATAATGATAACAATAATAACACTAATGATGATAGTATTGATGATTATGATAAGGATAATGATAATCATAATCATAATAATATAAATGACAATAATAATGAATTCAATATTAGGAATAACAATAACAACAATAAAGATAACAATGTTAATAATAATAATGATGATGATGATAATAATAATCTAGATAAAAATGATTATTATAATTATGGTGATAACAATTATATCATAACCATCATCATCATAACAATTCGCATGCAAATGTTTGTTTATTCGCGTATGAATAAAGAACAAGGAAAAAGAGTCATTGTTGGAAAGAACAAATTATTTTTTTACTAAAGAACATTTTAGATTAAATATGGATTAAACTGCGCTGTACCATTTGTATTAAAGTTTTACCATTTCTTACTGTGACTTATTTTTTTAAACTTTATTTTACTCAATTGCATTTTATCGTTCGCGTAATTACTTCCAAGGAAGGAGAGACAGATGGAAGGAGGGAAGGAGAGAGAGAGTGAGAGGGAGAGAGGGAGAGAGTGAGATGGAGAGAGGGAGAGAGAGAGAGAGAGAGAGAGAGAGAGAGAGAGAGAGAGAGAGAGAGAGAGAGAGAGAGAGAGAGAGAGAGAGAGAGAGAGAGAGAGAGAGAGAGAGAGAGAGAGAGAGAGAGAGAGAGAGAGAGAGAGAGAGAGAGAGAGAGAGAGAGAGAGAGAGAGAGAGAGAAAGAAAGAGAGAGTGAGATAGAGAGAGATATAGATAGATAGATAGATAGATAGATAGATAGATAGATAGATAGATAGATAGATAGAGAAAGAGAGAGAGAGAAAATAGATAGAAAGATAGATAGAGATATAGACCGAGTTTCGTAAGAACAACTCTAAAATTAGAATAATCATAT
>BOPN01000264.1:412478-417478 GCA_017312705.2 Penaeus japonicus
CTTTTTTTTAAACTCTCGCCCTTAACCATTCTGCCTTCCTACATGCACTCCACCTTACCCTTCTTCCTCTTCCTCTTTCACCCTATTCATCCTCTTCCTCCTCCCTCCTCCTCAACCTCCTCCTCCTCCTCCTCCCCCTATTTTACTCCCTTCTCCCAACACTCTCCCTCCTTCATCACCTCACCCTTTAAAACCCACCCTCGTCACCCCACAGCTGACGTCCTCGCCACAGTAAACATTCGGCGTCCCTCACCACAGTAAACACGTCATCTACCTGAAACAAAAGCCTACGGGGGACGAAAGCTAGATTCACTGATGCAGCGCCCGGGGGTCACGCGCTTAATTGCCATACTTCTTTCATGTAGTCCTAGAGGTAATGAAGTCGCATCGATTAACTATTGATCGCATAATCTGGCTGCTTGGGGAGTGAAAGGGATGAGGGGAAAGCGACGGTAGAGGGGAAGGGCGAGCTGGCTTGGCTCGGCGCTCGTTGTGGTGTAGGCCCATATAGAGTGAGAGAGAGAGAGAGAGAGAGAGAGAGAGAGAGAGAGAGAGAGAGAGAGAGAGAGAGAGAGAGAGAGAGAGAGAGAGAGAGAGAGAGAGAGAGAGAGAGAGAGAGAGAGAGAGAGAGAGAGAGAGAGAGAGAGAGAGAGAGAGAGAGATTGAGAATGTGAGAAAGAGCGAGAGAGAAAGAGAGAGAGAGAGAGAGAGAGAGAGAGAGAGAGAGAGAGAGAGAGAGAGAGAGAGAGAGAGAGAGAGAGAGAGAGAGAGAGAGAGAGAGAGAGAGAGAGAGACGGGGAAGAGAGAGTGATTGAGAGGCATCTGTGAAAGTAACTGAATTGGAAGGCATGGCTGTAAATATTGGGGGAGAACTACAGGCTTGTTGTTCAGAGAATGCAGTGTGGTATTGGAACCAATTTATGAAATCTATGCGTTAGCTTCTTATTCTGCAGTTTGACTCTTAGCGAGATAGAAAAGGGAAAAGATGAAGGCGGTAAGGAGAAGCAAAAGGAGGTGGAGGAGGAGTATCAGTAAGAGAAAGAGGAGAAGGAAGGGGAGCAGTAAGAGTAGGAGAAGAAGAAAAAAGAGGAGGAGGAGGAGGAGGAGGAAGAAGAAGAAGAAGAAGAAAAAGAAGAAGAAGAAGAAGAAGAAGAAGAAGAAGAAGAAAAAAGAAGGGGAAGAGTAGGTAGAGGAAGAGGAAGAAGAAGAAGAAGAAGAAGAAGAAGGAGAAAAAGAAGGGGAAGAGTAGGTAGAGGAAGAGGAAGGGGAGAGGAAAGTAAGAGAAAGCTCATCAGCAAATGGAGAAGAAAAAAGAGAGAGAGGGCGCAAAATAAGGAAGAAATAGAAACGGGAAAGGAGAGAAAGAGGTAAAGAGAAGCCAGAACTGAACGCATAGACAGCCAGCCAACAGAGAAAAGATTAGGACACCTAGATTGATAACCCTGTTCCTGTTTCCCCGTCGCCCCTATTGTTTCCATACACATTTTCCTCTCACTTGACATCCCTCTTCTCACCCTCCCCCTAGCCCTCTCCCCGTCCTCCCCCTCTCCATCTCCTCGCCGTCCCCCTCTCCCTCTCTACGCCCATTCCCCCCTCTACCTCTCCCCTCATCTGCTAGTTCACGCGTGCACCGTTCGCTGTGCAGACAAATAGCCCGGATTTCAGGTGTTTGAAAGGTAAACATTGCTAGCCCACTTGGACCAGAAGAGTCATTGTATATTAACGCGTTTTCCTCGTTCTGGCAGGCAGGGTTTCGTGCTTTGGACATTTTCTTTTACTTTTTCTTTTCTTTTTTCTTCAGTAAACAATAGTGTTGAGGCTGACCCTGAAAGAGAACGAACAAGGTGATGCGGTGGATGATGCAGATCATTATGAAAGAAACGGATGTTATCGGAGGGCTGAAGGTGTGTGTGTGTGTGTGTGTGTGTGTGTGTGTGTGTGTGTGTGTGTGTGTGTGTGTGTGTGTGTGTGTGTGTGTGTGTGTGTGTGTGTGTGTGTGTGTGTGGGGATATATATATATATATATATATATATATATATATATATATATATATATATATATATATATATATATATATATATATATATATAAGAGAGAGAGAGAGAGAGAGAGAGAGAGAGAGAGAGAGAGAGAGAGAGAGAGAGAGAGAGAGAGAGAGGGAGACAGACAGACAGACAGACAGAGAGAGAGACAGAGAGAGAGAGAGAGAGGTTTTATGCCTATTCATGTGTGATCGATTTATGGGTTTTAAGACTATATTCAATTTGGCACTTAAAAGTCTTGAGAGATGTCCTCCCTGGACCGGCCTGTCCTCGAGCGAGACCAAACGAGGCCACAGGTCCGGCCGGCGTGTGTGTCTTGCAAACATTAATTCCAAGTTTGGTCTTCCACGTATAACTCGCTGCTAAGAAAAACACCCTCACAGATTGAATCTAAACAAAGATCTCAATAAGATCAAACAAACTCCTTGAGCCAGAAGCGGCCGGCCCGACCAAGGTGGAGGATGGCCGACAGGAGCTGCAGGTCGGGAGGCTCGAAGGAGGAGCCTCTTCAGGAAAAGTTTGGGAGCGAAAATTTTGTCACTCGGAACATGAGAGTTTCCTGCGAACTGTGAAAAGGGAGACGGAGAATGCTCTCTATCTATCTATCTATCTATCTCTTTCTCTCTCTCTCTCTCTCTCTCTCTCTCTCTCTCTCTCTCTCTCTCTCTCTCTCTCTCTCCCCATCTCTCTCTCTCTCTCTCTCTCTCTCTCTCTCTTGCTGTGCAGTATCCTGGAAGGAGAGCATCACCACTTAAGGAGGGAGTCCTGAACTCACAAAATAATTCATTATCCCGTTTTCTGATTGTCTGCTCTGAATGATTCATGATTTATGAAAGTTATGATGCTGATAATGTGCGCAAATGTATGTTTTTACCTCAAATGTATATATAGCTGCAGTATTTCAGTATTCGTGTCAGTATACCATTGTGTGCGTCTACATCAATACGCCGCATGTATCTTCGATAACAAGCATTCCGAATCCAGACCACATACCATATGCACACAACCCTGCAAAGTTATCAATACCGCACGCACTCGGTCTCATCGATGCAACTGCAATCAGTGCTGAGTGAGAACTACAGAAGGCCATCATCAACGACCATGACAGCTTCCCACCTGCTTTTGCTAATCAGGTTCTCTCCTTTGTGTTGCAGGAAGGTGTGAAGAGCAAGCCCGTCCTGCTGGTGATCTCCCTAGCAGGCGTAAAGGTGTGCAGTCCCGATGGCAAGGTGAGTGACTAGGCTTCGTAAAAGGTCTGGAAAGGGTGACGAAGGGAAAGCGAAAGGTGGGGAAAAGAGTGAGAACGAGTGGAAGAAGAGAGGCGGAGGAATGATATGTTACGAGGGAGGTATACTACCAAAGATAAAAAGCAGTGCCTAGGCTTAGTAAAGGTCGGGAGGGGCTGGAAAAGGTGACGGAGGGAAAGCGAAAGGCGAGGGAAAAAAGTGGTGAAAATGACTGGAGGAAGAGAGGTAGAGACAGGATTTATTACAAGGGTGATTGACTCTTAAAGATGAAAGGAAAGCAAGGAAGAGAAATGGCAAAAAATCGGTAAATCGGGGAAAATATCAAGACCTCCGAAATATATGAGAAAGTAAAAAGGACCAGTATTTGGAGAAGGAGCGAAAAAGGAGGAAAGAAAAGTAAGCACACAGCTCCTAGACAAACACAAATGTCATTCCATCGGTCAGCATGAATAAGTCATTCCGTCGGTCAACAAGTGTGAGATTAATTATTCAAGACGTGTTTGTCCCCAACACGTAAGACCAACATCGAAGTATAATGAAGGGCAAAGAAGGTTTTAGTAAGCATCGTCTTCTTCATCAGAGTATCCATAATTCTAGTGACAATTATAATAATGATGATGACCTTGAGCTCTGCATAGATAAGAATGTTAACACAGGGAAAAATATTGATAATGGTATTGACAATTATGATAAGTGTTTCGATGAATCGTTGCATGAATCTACAAAGACGATAATATAGCAGTTTCTGATAATGATAACAAGCCGCCTTTGATTAGTCATTTTAATTGAGAAAAGTAGTCAGGATGAGTATTATAACAATATTGTTAAGCATGATTATGTATTGGTAATGAGAACCACAATGGTAATAGTAACCACAATGGTAAGTGTGCATAGATAATGATGATAACACTGATTAAAAGATCCTTAAAGGAGAACTTAATGAACATTCTAGTTAAAGGAATTTCCAAGGGTAGTTTAAAGATGCTGATGACCACCATTTACAACACTAATAACTAAAACAGCGGCTTCCGAAAGGAACCGTTGCACACTGCCCAATTAGCAAAGATTCACCATGTATTCCCCTCCCCCTCCTCCTCCCCCTCCCCCTCCCCCAACCAGTGGTGCGTGAGAGAGCGCGTTGAAAATCGTAAACAAACCTTTTAAATTCAGCTTGCTTTTTTAAAAGATTTGCAACTGTAATGCAAGAAATTTTGAATTGCAAATTCACAGTACCATTAAGAGAGAGAGAGAGAGAGAGAGAGAGAGAGAGAGAGAGAGAGAGAGAGAGAGAGAGAGAGAGAGAGAGAGAGAGAGAGAGAGAGAGAGAGAGAGAGAGAGAGAGAGAGAGAGAGAGAGAGAGAGAGAGAGAGAGAGAGAGAGAGAGAGAGAGAGAGAGAGAGAGAGAGAGAGAGAGAGAGAGAGAGAGTATAAAAGACAACAGAAAGAGAGAGTGAGAGAAAGAGTAAGAAAAAGAACAGAAAGAAAGAGAGAGAGAGGGAGCGAGAAAAAAAAAGAAAGAGAAAGAGAGGGAGAGAGAGAGAGAGAGAGAGGGGGGGGGGAGCTACCGACCCACCCTAACTTCCTTCTACCTGTTGTTTTCTTTATCCCTCACTCCCTTTCCGTTTCTTACACCGCTCCTCCCTTCCCTGTATCACCTTCATTCCCTAGCCCCCTACCTCTACTCTACCCTCCCTTCCCCTCCCCTTTCAA
>BOPN01000264.1:434978-437478 GCA_017312705.2 Penaeus japonicus
AACGTGAAAAAACCTCCCTTTTTGCCCGATAGATTTATGCGAGAATACGCCGTTGCAGCGTCTCAACGAGAAGGGGATTTTCCTCACTTTCCATCAACATTAAATCATATTTGACAGGCGTTTTAGCCGCTTGTTTAACGTTTTATTTCCCTTGGCTAAAGCAGACGTGGAATAGGATGTGCCTTCGCTTGAAACTTTGTCGGCCTGGGGGCTGCTTGCTGCTGAACACTCCTAAGAACTCCATATTACCCTCCTTGCGAGTGAGTGCACTGCTTCTGAAGGGTTATTACGGTACAAGTGTCTTTCTGATCTGTTTTGTGCACTCGTGCCCTTTACCCTTCTTCACGTCTTTATTACTTTCTTTTCCTCTCCGCGCATTGTCTCACTGTTTTTTTCTCTTGTTTTCATCTCTTCTTTTTTGGTCTGTGTCCTCGTCTATTTTTCCCTTCCATCCTTTCTCCTATCTTTTCGTTTGCTTTTTCCTGTTTTCTGTTTTATGCAACTCGTCCTCTTGCCTTCTCTCCTTCCTCTTCCTCCCCTTCTCCCTCCTCCCCTCCCCACCTCCCCCATCCCTTCCCCCAACCCCTTAATCCGAGGGAGGATCTCGGGGTTTAATAAAGTGACAGCGAGCCTCAGTCTCTATTGAGCCCAGACTTCATAAAGGCTCCCTCTCCCTCTCCCTCTCCCTCTCCCTCTCCCTCTCCCTCTCCCCTCCCGTCCGCCTTCCCTTCCTCCTCGTCTTCCTCTCCTCCTCCTCGTCTCCCTCCCCGTCCTTTCCCTCGTCCGCACATTGGACCGACGGGCTATAGTGCAGTGTTCTTAATTGCCTACAAGGCCGGTCTCATCTTCTATCGCTACAGGTGTATCTTATTAGATCCACCGCCAAGACTTTATGTGCCAAAAGGAGCTTTCAGGAGGTTCTTCTAATAACATATGATTTTTCCCCTCTGCTACGTCTGCTTAGCAAATATGTGTGTGTGTGTGTGTGTGTGTGTGTATGTGTGTGTTTTAAGTATATATCATTCCATCAGTCTACTTTCCTTTTGCTCCATTCATACGTCTATTCTCCCGTTTTTGTTTTTCTTCCTACCTCTTTCTTCATGCGTGACGATGACGCGGAAGCAGAGGGAAGCGAGACGTCCTTGATGTCTCTCTCGGGAGATGCCACAATAGCAGATCCAAAAGACCCCAGCTGATTTGGGGGCTACGTGTTCGTGCCACGCGGGAGGCCCTGACAATGGCACTGTCTCTCCCCGCGGTGACTGTGGGTCAGTTTAATCTCCAGTGAGAAGAAGGGGGAGAGGCAAGGCGGAAGAAAGGTTCAAGGATGGGTGGAAGGTCTTGGGAGATGGAAAAGGTCCGTGTCTACTTGAGGACGCGGACGCAGCCTAGAGGGTTGAGGTGGTGACACAATATAGCGAGGGCGAGCGGGGTCATCTAACAACTTTAACGGAAGAGGAAAATTGACAATATTGTAGACCTATGACCATGACCGGATGTCATAAAGGAAAACATTTGGACGTTATGAAGTCCTTTTTTCTTGTTTGTTTTTTTATCGAAGCATTGCATGAAAAGATATTTTAGTTTTTGTTTATATAAAAAAGAAAGAAAGACGCAAGCCGAAGAAGTATTAGAAAATGCTTAAAAATAGAGGCACGCCATGAGGAAAGGGTTAATCTCTACATTCCCTTCCAGTTCCCTGCCATCACACTCCCTTCACCTTCTCACTTCACTTGACGAGACGAAAATCAAATATTTGAATGTAGACATAAGGTTTGACCGTTCTCGGTCGAGAAAGGGAGGATTCTATCGGTGTGTCGCCCTTATCATATTCTGCTGGAGATGCTGGAGGACATCATACATACATATCCGATCTCTTTCTCTCTCTCTTTCTCTCTCTATCTATCTCTATCTATCTATCTATCTATCTATCAATCTATCTATTTATCTCTCTCTCTCTCTCTCTCTCTCTCTCTCTCTCTCTCTCTCTCTCTCTCTCTCTCTCTCTCTCTCTCTCTCTCTCTCTCTTTCTCTCTCTGTCACTCGCTCGCTTGCTCGCTTCCGCTCCCTCCCTTCCTTTATCTAAGTATGCATTCGCGTACGGCAGCATTTTCTGCTACACACACACAAGATCTATGAGAAACCAGAATATGCACACAGCTGTTCAAGCGCAGCAGGCAAAATGTTGGCAACAAACTCACAAGGGTCGCTTCTAACTTGCGTGAACAGGCCACTTAACCTCTCCTAGCCCGCTGCTCCCTTGTACACAGTAGAATAACATAACATTCAATGAATAGCTTATACCCGGTGCGTGCGGGAAGGAGCTGTAACTCTGACGTGCAAATGGCACAGTGTTTTGGTCTGAGCTGGAATCCTCGTCACGGGTAGAATGGTACCTGCTTAATATCGTTGAAATGAAAGTATTTTTTTTTTTTTTTTTTTTTTTGGGGGGGGGGGGGCATATCAGATACGTAGACTGATCTTTGTGTTATCTCTTAGT
>BOPN01000264.1:439978-444978 GCA_017312705.2 Penaeus japonicus
ATATATATATATACATATATATATATATATATATATATATATATATATATATATATATATATATATATGCATATATATAAATATATATAAATATATATACATATATGTATATGTATATATACACACACACGGAATGAGAGAGAAAGACCTTGCATTGGTTTGCGGATCGTAGTTTAGGAGGTACAGTTTGAAATGTGTAGTTTAGAATTTCCTGCAAGTAATGCCGATCCAAACTTTTGTGCTTGAAATGAATCAAAGGTTCACAGTCTGTTATTATTTTCACTAGGAAAGGTTTGATCTGTAAAATCTCACCGTATGCCTTGAAATACTAAGAGAGAGAGAGGGAGAGAGAGAGAGAGAGAGAGAGAGAGAGAGAGAGAGAGAGAGAGAGAGAGAGAGAGAGAGAGAGAGAGAGAGAGAGAGAGAGAGAGAGAGAGAGAGAGAGAGAGAGAGAGGAAGAGAGAGAGAAGGAAAGAGAGAAAGAGAAAGGAATATCCCAGCATGCAAGTGCCATCCATCTCGCTCATTCTCCGTCGCAACCGAAAAGAGGAAAAATATAAAAAACAAAAAATATAAGCCTCCGCTATTTGACTTGAGCCATATTGGAGCCGAGTTGCCCCCAGGATTGATTGTGGGGCCAATTAAAACTTGCAAATTAAGGCTGGCGTAGTGTTCACCTTGTTACAGGAAACTTGCTTGTTAGCTCGTCTCCCGCCAATGTCTGTCTGCACGTCTTGCTCGCTGCCTCTTCTCTCTATACAGCTCTCTTTTTTCTGTCTATTTCTCTCTCTCTCTCTCCTCTCTCTGTCTCTCTGTCTCTCTCTCTCTCTCTCTCTCTCTCTCTCTCTCTCTCTCTCTCTCTCTCTCTCTCTCTCTCTCTCTCTCTCCCCCTCCCTCCCTCCCTATCGATGTATCTATCTATCTATCTATTTATCTATCTCGCATCCTCTGCATAAATATCTGCCTTGTATTCTATTTGAATAAAACGTGTGTGATTTTGCAGATATATATTTATCTATCCACGCATTGCTAAACAAACTTTGTGTTTAAAAAAGGATTTTAGGTTGCTATGAGACCAACAGTGACCCATTTGCATAAATATTTATTCTAGTATTGATGATTTCCATATACAGTTTCTTATCTTAACGGAATCTTTTTACCTTCACGCATTACTCATCTCGCTTACCCATAACTTACCCACGTTACTCATAAAAGATATAAACCCTAAACAACAGATTTAGTTTCCTGTTTGCTTGATTTAAAGGATTATATCCCATTTTATAAATATTATACTTACCGATTCTAACTTAGTACCCTTGCGTTCTCATTACAAAGTGTTTTAAACTTAAACGTCCATATTTTATGCCATTGATTTTCAATATATCATTAGAGCAACGGAAAAGAAAGAAAGAAAGAGAAAAAAAAGCAAGTCTTTTGAAATTTCGAGATGCCTGGCTCTGGATACGGAATTTCACACACTTCTTTGTTAAGTTTTGCACTGCATTGTATTTCATTACAATGTCTGCGTGGTATTCTAGTTTTCTAATGTATGTGAAATGAAAATCAGACACAATAAGAAAGGAAGAATATTGTTCTCTCCTTATTATGGTTGTCTCTTTCATTCCATCTTTATCCTTGTGTTACTGTGTTTGTATTTTTTGTTGTGGTTTAGGTGTTACACTGCGATACTGTTATTATGGTAATCAAAGCGTGTTATTAATGATGTTTTCTTTTGTTATTGCTCTTGGATTTTCAATGTGTTATTTCGTTCATTATATACATGTACAATTGCCATCATGATTATCGTTAACGTTACTATTATCTTTGTCATTGTTGTTTTCGTTATCACTGTCATTGTTATGAAAGTTGTTTTCATCATTACTATCATTGCCAATATACTATTACCATCACTATAAGTATCATTATTGTTATCATCGTTATCATTATTATTATTGATGTTATTATTAATTTTATTGTTATCGTTATTACCATCATTACTATCATTATCATATATTATACTTCTATTATTACTAGTATCACTATTAATATCAATATTATCAATATCACCATCCCTATTAGCTATAGCATTATCATTGTCATTATTATTATTAGTAGTAGTAGCGGATTTTATCATTACTATTATCAATGATGTTGCTGGTTTTATTGTTACGTTAATAACTCTCACAGTAATCACCTACTTATTAAGAATCACAATTATCCAAAGTAGCTACCTACCTCTTCCTTCGAGTCCCACTCTTCGCACAGTTGCCATGGAAACATCTCAACAACTTCCTTCATTAGAGATAATCACAAAGATTAACATCGTTACCTCTCACTTTTGCGATGCTTATCCCCCGGAGATGTATGGCTGAGTACTTCGTGACGGATGCTGTGTAAGGCGACGCGAACGCTGTACGGGCGCGGGGGGGGGGGGGGGGGGGGAAGGAAACCGTATTCTGTTCGGTCTCTCTTTCGCTTTCTTTTTTTGAATCTAGGTATATGTTTAAATTCATACATGGACATTTATATGTGTGTATATATGTATATATGTTTTTGTGTATATGTATGTGTGTGTGTATGTCTACACACACACACACACACACACACACACACACATATATCTATCTATCTATCTATCTATCTCTCTCTCTATATATATATATGTATATGTATATATGCATGTATATATATGTATGTATACATACAATACTACCAGTAATTAAGAGATGGACAGACGATCGATGCCACAGAATCCCACGAATCGCCCCGCGCCGCGTCGACCAATAATCCCTGAGTGGTCTTCCTCACATGAACTTGGTCCGCTTCGCACACAGCCGAGCAGTTAAAACAATGGGCTGGAGAGACGATGCTATAGTAAATGCGTCTTAATACCGATGGTTTGGAGGGAGGGAGAAGGGGGGGGAGGGGGATTATTTTTCTGTGTAGCTCGAGATTTTTTTTTTTTTTTTTTTTTTTTTTTTACAAAAGAGATGGATGGGAAAGAACAAAAAAGATTCGTGTAGAAGGTGATGTTCTTCGTTCGTGTGTGTTTGCTTGATTGTTTGTTGGGGTGCTTGTAAAGGAACATTGCTTGCTAGGCAAAGATTGATTTTGATTTTGTTTCCTGTTTTGGTGTGACTTAAGGTTTGATTTGATTAAGGAAATTTGATATTTTTGAAGGTATTAAATGGAGAGTTTGACTCATGTCCACGGATAATCGGAGAAACGTAATCATAGATAAGCCATTTTCATAAAAATGTGGTATGATCGAAGGAGGAATACCACAAATAATGAGAGTTACCTGTGCAATCTTACATACATAACTTCCGCCAGTGGTGTTACCTGGGTGACGGGGCCTTAATTATGGAAGTGGTGGGGTAGAGGGGGGGGAGGGGAAGATGAAGATAATGTACGATGACGAAGATAGCTTGGAAGGCAGAGAAATTAGTAAAGCAGAAGAGGGGAAGGGTCGAGAAAAGAAGAGGGAAATGAAATGACGGTAAACATTGGAGAAGAATTAATTAAGAAGACGAAAACTCAAAGCAGGGCAAACGGCACAGCACTAACGAAAAGGAGATGACGCAACTAGGCGAAATAGAATTTTAGAAGAGCAAGAGAAGAGAAGAAAATGAGTAAAAAATTGGCTTCTAAACTTAGTCGTGTCTCCCTACTCTCCATGGCGACCCGACCTCCGGATAGGTCCTCCATATGAACTCTCCATGTTGTATCAGACTAACTGGAGCAAGGCAGCCTCTGCAACCCCTGCCAAGCCCCTGTAGCTGCGGTGTTGATTAGGAAGTTACCTTCTAGCCTTATTACTTTTCCATGCTCGCTCCCCTTCCTTCGCAGGGCCAAAGCGTCCTCTCATACTCCGCCTGGGTTTAGGTGCAGGAGGATTTCTGTTCGTTGCTGTGGTGGTGATACGTCAGGGAGCGGTTGTCACTCATCTTATCTCACCTAAATTTGTTTTTAGTTTAGTTTATTCGTATATATATCCGTCATTTTATCATGTAAATAATTGCATTGATTTGTACTTCCATTATTATCGTATCATTTTTTTTTCTCAGTATCAAATCTCGTTGCAGCCATCTTTTTCACATCAAGGCTCCCCCCACCCCCCACCCCATCCTCTATCCTCAAGCTCTTCCTTTACCCCTTTGGTGTGCTTTTACGCACCTGTGGCTAGATTCCATCCCAAGCTTCTATAATCCTCTCCACGTCGTCTTTCACTCTCCTCTACCCCTCTCCCCTCCTCCTCTTCCCAATCCCCTTGCTCCTCTCCCCCTAGTCCCTCCACCTTCTCTCCTCTCTCCCCTTTCCCTTTATCTCCCCACTGCTGCACAGATTTTTTTTTCTATCCGACGAGATCTGATTCTTGCCGATTCCACATTTCCCGATCCTACTCAGGTTTTTAATCTCCTCCCTCAGTGCATTCACTCTAACACTTCTTAGCACCTATTTAAGCAGCTCCCAGTGTTGCCAGACGCTTCGAGCAATGCAGTAACTCTGCATATTACGTGTGAGAGCACATGTACGATAATATAGGTTTGTGAGGTACTCATTATTTTCTGAAGATGTTCGTTGATGTTTGGATGTTTATTGGCAGTTTATGTAGCGAGAAAATGTTATATCTATAGACGTAAGAGAAAGTAAGAAAAGCTTTGGGAAAAGTCCTTGCAAAACTATTAATGCAATGTTGAATTTGTGTCATTCCTGAACATTTATTTCTTGGCCATTTGATATACAAAGGCGGAAAATTGCAGCTCCTAAAATTTAAATAAACGAGAAATATCCTCACATCGATGTAAAGTTAAAGGCAAATTTCTAGGATATTCCACATACGCCTTTAAACTGATTCGTTATCAAGAAACATATGACGAAAAAGTCCTTACGTTTATAAAACAAAAGAGTCGGTACTATCATATAAGTGTGGGCTGGAATGTAGCCTAATAACTGAAAAACCGCCAGAAAGCATATTTTTCTATGATCATGAAACCATC
>BOPN01000264.1:452478-467478 GCA_017312705.2 Penaeus japonicus
AGAAACGACCCCGCGCAGCCAGTTGAAACCCACACGACCCCGAGACTAGGCGGCCATGACAGCTCGAGTCGAAGAGAAAGACGTCAGGGCAACATGGCGAACACGCTCAACGTCACAGGCAAATGACTCTCGCCTTATCGTTATCGGGGGCTGTCCATTAGACTCAGATACAACCCTTCATCCGCTCTCAGTCGCAGCATCCCCTTTTAATTGAGCTGATCGCCGTCCCTGTTTCATCTCGTGAATGACATTGGCGGAGATAAGAAGCTTTGTTTTGTCTCCGAGTCAGTTTCGATCCTTCGTTCACTCCCTTTGTATCGGTCTTTATTCATATTTCTTTGAGTCTTCTTCTGATATTTTCTTTTGTCTTGGGTTATTTGTCTGTTGTTTTGGTGCGTCTAGAATATTCTGCGCAGGATTAATCTCATTTGTTTTGATGGAATTGAATGTAAATTATTTGAGATTTTAAAATGCGAAATGAGTAATTTGATATAAATAACTTAAGATTTTAAAATGTGACGTTGATAACTTGCACAATGCACTGTGATATTGCAATGTTATCTAGGCAGGATATGTGTATGAATTAACGTTGAATTATTAATCAAAATATACGATAATATAGTACACTGTGGTTTAGACATACACACTCGTATGCTTGTATATATTTAATAATCACTTTACGGAACGCGAAGTCTGATTTAATGATCAAATTAAATTCTCAAGAGAGACGATTAAAAGCATTCCATCACCATCATCTTAATTTCATCTCACTTTTTATTTATTTTTATTTTTTTTACGTGCTTTTTTCTTATTTTTTATTAACGTAATTTGGCTAATAGAAGCTGCGTTAATTCAAGTCTCATCATTACTCTACTATTATTTACATCATTATTCTGGTAATTATATCTAAGAGATCGTAATAGTTGCTGGCGATCGTGGGATATTTCTGTTAGTGTTGGTGTTATGATGGGAAGAAAGAATATTATTATGTTTATTAATCTTTATTGTTATTGTTATTATCTTTATGATCACTTTCATTATTATGATCATTATTATGGTCATTGTTATTATCATTATTATCAATATCATTAATGTTGTTCTTATTGTTATCATCATTATAATCATTATTACTATTTGTTATTATCAATACTGTCGTTGTGATTGTTATTATTATCATTATCATTATTACTATTTATCTAGTAGTAGTAGTAGTTCTATTATTATTATCATCCTCATCCTCATCATCATCATCATCATCATCATCATCTTTATTCACCTTGTTATAGACATTATAATAATTATTGTATCATCACCATGATATTTATCACTATGATATTTATATATGATTTTTACCATAATGATCGTCTTCATTATTATTATATCAACATTATTATCATTATTGTTATTACTGTTTTTCAAATACGTTTTAGTAACATCGTCATTGATGTCAACTAATATCATCATAATTTTTAGTTGTTGTTGTTTGCACTGTTATCATTATTACTACCATTACCATAATTATCATCATCGTAAGCCTCATCATCACCATACTAATCCTTAACATGATCATCACCTCGTCATCATCACTATCATCACTGTCATCTTTATCATCATTATTACTAGTATCATTGTCATTCTTAATTTCGTTGTGACTGCATACCATTTATGTTACCATGTTGTTGTCATTACTAGATAAAAAGTGATTATGTAGTGACAATAATTCTACTCCATCTGTCACCCACATATATGAAATCTCCCCCGAGCCATCTGTGTGCCATCTGCCAGGTGTCCTCAGCATGCCCTTGTCTCAAACAGGTTTATACCTAAAGAGAGAAGACTAGAGAAGGGAAAAAAATCTAAACAACAGCATCCATTAGAACAACATCTTACATTACTCTTACTTTAGATGCCGGGGAACAGATTGCGAACGTCCTGACATGTAAATCGTCGTGGATAGTTGAGTTTGCCCGTTAACCCTCGTTTTCTGTTAAAGATAGTGACGTCGAAGGAGCTACTGTTCGGAGGGACTGATAAAGGCGGCCGTGTCATTGGAAACGGTTCTATTTTCTGGTGGTTCTGAGACGTTTTCTAAACTACCTCTACCTCCCCCCTCTCCCCACACCCCACACCCCACACCCGAGAGGTCAGGAGGCTCTGCGATGTTTCGGATGCTAATTTGCATCTCATTTGCGTGGAGTGGGATTGGCCTGGTAGTCATAAGTTCGTGGTGATGATTGCTGCTGGGGGTGTATCGTGATCATGGCGAATGTGAAGAAAGGCATAAGCAGGTGATCATGACGAGTGGGTGTTTTAACCTTGACTATAAGGCCGAGAAGAGGGAGTAAGAAGGCAAGTGATGAGCGGAACAGTGATGAGTCAGATGATGATGAATTGTGTGATTAAAAGTCAGGTGACCATGAGTCAGCTGATTATGACCCAGGTGGCCATTATAATCACCATTAGACGTTGGTGGGAAGAGGGAGGAGAGCGAGAGAGAAGGGTGATTTTGGTGATGAATTTCATTTCAAAATTGATTGAAAGAAGTCGTGGTAACGGCCATTGTAACGGGGAGTGTGTGTGTGTGGGACGGGAGGGGGGGGGGTACAAGAATGACGTCAGTGGTAATTTACTACGCATGGATAAGGAGAGAGATTGTATCGGATGTTTATTTTAGCATTTACAATTTCACCGGGTAGTCTGTGGGTATTTATTGCATGTTATACAGCATACGTGAAACAGGGGTCGGAAATTATCGGTACATTCAATCACGGTGATTTAGTTGAGCTGGAAGTAACAGTGTGAACATCACGACTTTTGAGTTCATTACAAACCCGAAATAAAAAAAACAAGAAATTCACTTTCGCCCTCTGACCGGCCCAGAGGGTGGCCTCCTATACTGACCTCTTGATTAAGCCGTTGACATTATAAGGAGGTCAAATTAAATCACCGCCGAGCCACCACGGACAAAGACTCCATTAGAGGCGGCCCTAAACTTTTGCCTCCGAAGACTTAATTGATATTAAACTACGAGGGGTTAAAGTGGGGGTGAGGGAGAGGAGGGGGTGGAGATGGGGTTCAGGGGTTCAGGGGTAAAGGGCAGTGAGAAGATTGAAGGGAATGAAGGGGCAATTGCGTACTGCGGAGATGAAAAAAAAGAAGTCTGCGGTTTCTTCACAGTTACTTAATCACTAAGCTCAGTGTTGACGTTGCATTTTCGCCTCTTGCCAGCTTCGATGTGGTTATCACTTTGTTCCGATGGGTTTACGACTTTCGGGGCCGCGTTAAGGTACTCCAGCAAGCAGTTCATTTCAGGGAGGTTTGCGAACAATTTCACTCCTCGATATAATATGCGTGTAATTGGTATTACAATCATAAGAAGGCAAGGTTTATTGACGGTTCTTCCTGTCGATTGGCGGTTGCAACAGAGGTGGGCGGAGCTAGTACATACGGCTGTTGGTAGACGCTTACTCTGAAAAGTGGAAGTGGAATCACCGCTAGAACCAACAGCAGGACTATAGTTATGAAAATCAGGAGGTGGAATCTTTTAAGTGCATTTTTGCAGAAGGACTCTGGCGCGAGTGTGAAGCGGGGAGCCACGCGGCCATTCACCACACCCTGATTGATAGGTTGGATCGTAATAGCACGTCTTCCTGTAGATGAACCAGAGAAAGCCGTGAGATGGCCATCGCTCCCAGAGGTTTCTCCCGCGACGGGTGTGTCCGCAATGACCGGGTGCGGACGGGGGTCTATTGAGCGCCAAACGTCAGCACCTCACACCTCACGGGCCCTGATTGGAAGGAAGATTACCTTCAGATGGAGGAGATTCCTGTAAAAGGGAATATGCTCGCCGTGCTGGCTGAAAAAAAACAAGGGATCGAAAATCTAAGAAAAATATGTATATGTATATATATGTGTATATATATGTATATATATGTGTATATATATGTATATATATATATATATATAAATATACACACATATGTGTATATATATATATATGTGTGTGTGTGTGTGTTATATATGCAGGTGCATGTGTTTGTGTGTGTCTACAAGCCATGGCCTGTGTATTATAGCAAGCCCATCTCAGCTGAGCTCAGCGTCCAAGAGAAAAGAGCAAAGACCTCGAGATTGCGGTTTTGTAATGGTGATGAGCGTAATGACTGCCTGAGTAATGAGCGAGCCACCCGGAGAGCGAGCGAGCGAGCGGGGGAATGACGGGCGGATGCAATGATGCCATACAGCTGTCAGGGATTTCGCTGCCCGGCTGAGCTCGACTCCGCGTCTTCATGGCTCTATCGCCGCGATCGCAACTAATGATATTAGCGGCCGGGGTAATCACAGCGCGGATAACGATGATGAATGATACGGGTTCATTGTGCAACGCTCTCTGTCTCTCTGTCTCGCTCTCTCTCTCTCTCTCTCTCTCTCTCTCTCTCTCTCTCTCTCTCTCTCTCTCTCTCTCTCTCTCTCTCTCTCTCTCTCTCTCTCTCTCTCTCTCTCTCTCTCTCTATGCACACACACACACACACACACACACACATATATATATATATATATATATATATATATATATATATATATATATATATATATGATATATATATGTATATATATATATATATATATATATATATATGTGTGTGTGTGTGTGTGTGTGTGTGTGTGTGTGTGTGTGTCATTTTGTCTGTATGTATATCCATCTATCCATGATATATGCAGATAGACAGATAGATACATACATACATATATAGCAAATATATCAAAATCAATCTAAATCCATTTATCTAATATGATGCGAGAATAACAAAAATAAACACCAACACATTTAAGGCCATAATCCACATGTGTATGATTCATTAGTTAGGCAAATGACGCTCTATAATTCATTCAGTTGCAGTTCTAACAGATCGTTGTTGAAACCCCAAATTAAAGGCTTCGATAAGGGCATTGCCACACATAAATCATCCCTGTAAATATAAATCAAAGAAATGATTCGAGCCTCTTTCGCAAGATAACAAATTGTAGGTACTTCTGACTCACACCGTAACCAAACATTTACATCCTTTTAAACGTATGTGAATCTCATATACATTTAGATATTTTGAGAAATGATTACTCTGCTTAATTTCGAATTATCTGCGACCATAAATATTCTGTTCCCTACGGAGATAATGACTTAAACAGTATCCAGAGAAGTTAAACTTCAACTGCGTAATGTCAGTCTCTCTCTCTCTCTCTCTCTCTCTCTCTCTCTCTCTCTCTCTCTCTCTCTCTCTCTCTCTCTCTCTCTCTCTCTCTCTCTCTTTCTCTCTCTCTCTCTCTCTCGCTCTCTCTTTTAATCGCTGTCGGTATGATTACACAAAGTCTGATCCTGTCAATAAATCTCTTTGACCGTATGGGCTAACAAGCTGCCCGGGGTGAATGCCAAATCAGTTTGCAATGCCAATAGTATGAACTTCTCCCACTTCAGATGATATTTTGTCTATGTCACATGTGCTCCAATCACCCATTCGAAGCCAAAGGTAGGTTATAGGTTCTACTTTCCAGTCGTTTACATTACAGTTTTAGTAACAAGTTCACTCTATAATCTCGTAAGTTCAGGTTATTTGTCCAGTACCGTAGGTGATTAACAGCAAGTCACTTCTTGTATGCCAGATTATCGATTACCAATGAGATACACCATCACGTGCTAAGAGGCTGTTAGTACTGTGAACGGGGGGTGGGGTGGGGGGGGGGGCAAAGTACAGAGTGAATCAAAGGATCATGGAGCTTGCCACATGAAATATCAACTTTTCATACTTGACCAACCTTTCAACTGCTGAAACAAAGCCCTTGCTATTTTCTAGTTATATTGATCAAATTAGAAAGCACTCAGAAAGCGCGAACTTCAGCCACAGTCTAAAATTAGTTTTATAATACAAGTCTGTCACACACTTTGTACAATGGGAATCTTGGTAGACCCATTTTTTTCATGAGTCGCACGTGATATGGATTTTGTAATTAGATTCTAAATTTGCATGATGTCACTGACCAATCCACTCATAAATGTTGATCACAATTCGCCTGTAACTTTTCACGTAATATCTCTAACAAACACACACTAAAAATAAAGAAACGCTAACAGTTATATAAGCTCCCCTTATACAGCAGATATCCTGACCTAGGCTACGGTGACTCAGGAACCACAACTCAGCAAAAAATACTATTCATGAATAAAATAACAACTCATTGATCTAAAAACGAAAACAAAACACTTTATCAACTTTCTCCATAGCGTGATGCCCATTTCCAATTTCCGAGTTTTCACAGCCCCTGACGAGCCAAGATGGCACAAATCCCAATAACTCCTCGAAATAGTGTTAACAAACTCATCGCGGTGTCCCTTTTGAGTGGATCTTAGGCTTAGGATCACGGTGTAATGACTCAGCCAAGTATTTGATTCATCCGGCCTACATACAATCATTATTTTCAATTATTAACATACTCTCTAAAGCTTACCTAGTTAGGCCCAGTTTAATTATCTGACCTACAGCTGGCAACAATCATTTTATATATCTCCTTTTTAACGTATCTGTGATATTTATGAATATTAGAATAAATTATTGCATAAACCAGAATGTCATCACGTTTTTTTTTCTCTCTTTTTTCTTTTTTAAATAGAAATAAAACATCTGCAATTTACAGAACATCTTTCCGTGGATGTATGTAGATTCACGTTGCACTCACACACATACACACCCACAAACACATACACACCCACATGCATACACACACACACACAAGCACAAACACGCACACAACATACACTCACACACATGCACAAACATGCATCTCTCTCCCTCTTTCATCAATATATACTCAGAAAAATATAAGAAGACAAATGATGAGAGAAGAAAACGTAACAAGAACGGACAGAAAACGAGTCGACAGGTACTATTATAAAAGAGCAGGTAACTCTTGCACAGAAGAGAAAGAAAAAAAGAAGCAAAATACACGTAAAACCGGAAGGAGAAAAGGTCTAGTTTGTGTCAGAGAGATACATGTTTGCCGACTGACAAAGAGACAGGGAACAAAGGCAAGTAAACATTCTTTAGGGAGATACAAGCTTACCTGTTTCTCAATAGAAGGTAGGCCGTAAAGAAGGAGAGGCGGAGGGAGGAAGAAAGAGGAAGAGAGAGAGAGAGGGGGGGGGGGAGGAGGAGGAGGAGGGAGGAGGGGAAAGAGACCAAGAGACAGAGACAGACAAACAAACAGATAGATGCAAGTTATGTCCACTGCTCGGCTGTCGTCTAAGTGCTGTCGGAATAGGACATTAAATATCCTTAAAAAATGGTCGAATGAACGTTAATGAGGCTTTTATCTCCGTGGCTCCTGGATCTTGTGGTCTCGTAGTAATCTGGCAAGTTCATCCAGAGAGCCTGTAAGACCGTGTCCCCCGGCTTGAGACCGGCGTCGTCCAGGCTTTATCGTCCCCGCCGACTTCGCTGCGTAATACAGTAGCGGCCACCCAATTATTTCTGCACATTTCGCCCATTTCAAATTGGAGTGGACTTTGGAGACGGCGCTCGAGGAGACCGCTCAAATGGCTGCTGTGTAGCGGGGAACCAACCGAGAGCCGCGAGTTTGGGGATTTGAAGCCTGATGATAAGTCCCTTAGGGACGCTTTTGGCGTGGCTCGAGTAAGTTAACGGTGACAGGCCCAAGGTTTTATCAATTAAGCGATAACGTAATTCAAGGAATGTTTAGCAGCATTAATCTGGCCTCCTAGATAAATTGGGGCGATTTTCTTACGATTTAGATAACGGTATTAGCATTTCTTCCTCTTCTTCTTCTTGGATAATCGAGGAAAAATATAAATATATTATCGAATATAGCGTATAGGAGGATGCGAGAGCCCTCCTTTGCCACACATTGAAGTTGTTCCCATCGTTTCTGAGGGTCCCCTTCATGCAAGCCAGGGTTCGCCAGTGTTATTCAAGAATCGAGGCCACTGAGCGAACATTAGCCGAGGCGAACGAAGCGTTTTGGTCCGCAGTTCAATGGTATGCAAGAGAAAAATTGGCCAAACGTGATTTTGCAGTTACGTCCGCTTTGTCAGATCTGAAAAAGAATATTGACTAATTCCCAGCATTTGTTCTCGGTGTTTATTTTAGCTGGCGACTCTAGAAGGGAGATTGTTTATTTTATGTGCGAATCGTGGCCGCGCCTCTGCTCTCGCCAGCGCCAGGGTGGGTGGGGGGTGGGGGTGGCGCGCGTCGGGTAGGCGTTCGTGGACCTCAGACTAATTTAGAGTTATTGCCATTTGACAGAACAATCAGGCTAAGCAACTTGTGCCTCCCTATTAAGTCTGACCCCTTCCCACTCCTCCCCCCCCCCACCTCCATCCGCCCTCCCATACCAGCCTCTCTCTTGCTTTCACTGTGCGGTGTCTCTTGTTTTTCTCTCTCTTTTTTTGTTCTTGTCTTTTTTTCTTGTGTTATTTTCCTTTTCGTACTTTTCTCTATTTTCATTTTCTCAGTCGCTTCTCTCTCTCTCTCTCTCTCTCTCTCTCTCTCTCTCTCTCTCTCTCTCTCTCTCTCTCTCTTTCTTTCTTTCTTTCTCTCTCTACCTCTCCCTCTCCTTCTTTCTCTCCCTCTCCCACTCCTGCACCTCCTCTTTCTCCTTCTCCTCCTCCTTCTCCTTCTCCTTCCCCTTCCCCTTCTCCTCTATCTCCTTCTCCTTCTCCTGCTCCCACTCCCTCTTCCTCTCCCTCTCCCTCTCCCTCCTCCTCGCTCCCTGACAGTTGCAATGCCAAATCCAGATAACCAAGTAAACCTGACAGGAACCAGCTGAAGAAGCCTGTGCTACACAATGTATCTTTCCTCACTCTAACGTGTAAACATTTATGTGTGTGTGTGTCTGTGTGTGTGTGTGTGTGTGTGTGTGTGTGTGTGTGTGTGTGTGTGTGTGTGCGTGCGTGCACAGTGTTGTTTTAGAATTCATTTACCAAAAAGTTCAATCTCCATCATCGCAATTACGACAACATGCTTGGAATTCGAACAACCATTAACCTGATTACGGTTGAAACATGCCTCACTCTCTCTCTCTCTCTCTCTCTCTCTCTCTCTCTCTCTCTCTCTCTCTCTCTCTCTCTCTCTCTCTCTCTCTCTCTCTCTCTCTCTCTCTCTCTCTCTCTCTCTCTCTCTCTCTCTCTCTCTCTCTCTCTCCCTCTCCCTCTCCCTCTCCCTCTCCCTCTCCCTCTCTCTCTCTCTCTCTCTCTCTCTCTCTCTCTCTCTCTCTCTCTCTCTCTCTCTCTCTCTCTCTCTCTCTCTCTCTCTCTCTCTCTCTCTCTCTCTCTCTCCCCCCCTCTCTCTCTCTCTCTCTCTCTCTCTCTCTCTCTCTCTCTCTCTCTCTCTCTCTCTCTCTCTCTCTCTCTCTCTCTCTCTCCATCTATCTATCTATCTCTGCATCTCTCTCTCTCTATCTATCTATCTATATATCTATCTATCTATCCATCTATTTCTTTCTCTGTCTCTCTCTCTCCCTCTCTCTCTCTATCTCTCTCTCTCTCTCTCTCTCTCTCTCTCTCTCTCTCTCTCTCTCTCTCTCTCTCTCTCTCTCTCTCTCTCTCTCTCTCTCTCTCTCACTCTCTCTCTTTCTCTCTCTCTCTCTCTCTCTCTCTCTCTCTCTCTCTCTCTCTCTCTCTCTCTCTCTCTCTCTCTCTCTCTCTCTCTCTCTCTCTCTCCTGTCTTAATATAATTATTTGCTTTTCTCCTACTCTTTTTACCCTTATTATCTCGTTTCCCCTCGCTCTATCCTTCTCCCTATCCCTTTCGTCCTCTCTCTGCTCTGCGTCCTTACTTATTCCTTCTGCCATCTGCCACCCCCTCCCCCCCCCCCTGCACTCTCCCTGCTTCCGTCCCCCTGACTCCCCTTTCCTTTTTCCTTCCTCCCTCCCCAACCCCTCTCCCCTTTCCATCCCCCTATCCTTTTCTCCCTCCATCCCCCCAGTCCCCCCTCCCCAACCCCCCACCCCTCTCCCCTTTCCATCCCCCTATCCTTTTCTCCCCCACCCCCCCCCCCCAGTTCCCCCTCCCCCACCAAGGGATAGCGATATTCTTTACATAATGAGCAAAAAAAAAAAAAAAAAAAAAAAAAAAATGTTGACCCTGAGCCTGGCGGGGCGTTATTAAAGCTGCTTTTCACATCTTCACCGAGAGATGAAGGAGATGAAGCACAATTGATGGTAGGTAATCACTCACTTCCCTTAATCATCATAGAGCTCTTTAGCTAAGAAAGGGGAGGCGGGGGAGGGGGGAGGAGGGAGAGGGGGAAAAAAAGGTTAATTGCAGAATAATGATTTATGCGATTGTGGGAAATGGGCATGGCATGATTGAGAAATAGATTGGTTATGTTATCATCCTATTTTTATCTAACCTACGCGGGGAGATGGAGAGTCGAGAAATAATTTCGATCTAACTCCTCGAAAAAGGAAGTCACAAATTTATAACGTACAATAAATGATATATAATATACAATAAATAATTTCAACCGAGTGGAGCCCCCAAACGACCCCCTTTCCCAGAACGCATGCACTTCGACTGACGCAGAAGAACATGGAGTCTCGAGCCTCAAATCCCAAGAAGTCCTGAGTGGAGGAGCCTCGTCTCGGCGCCCTGGCTGGTTCTGAAGACACCCGGAGAGAGTGTGGCGAATTCACTTCTTTTCTTCTTTTTTTTTCCTCCGTGTCTGCGTGCGGAGCGTTTGGAGAAAAACTACGTGCGGTCAAGCGTTGATAACACTGTTGCCAATAACTGCGGGCTGGTGGAGCTCGGCATTACCAGAACCTTGTCATTGATATCAAATGGGAATCTCAGATGAAATAGCTTGCAATATATTATCTTCTATAGATGAAGCATGATTGAGTGAATTGTTATCCATCACTCTGTACTAACGAAGTCAACTATAGCCCGAGTTATTAAATTGCTACCAATAATGGTACCTGTAACACCCAACGCTTTGTAACTATTGATATCAAAGTGTTGCCAATTCCTCGTCATCACGCCATTGAAATGTTACTAGCATCCCTTGACTCCTTATGTGCGGCAAAATACAGCCAGTTGTTCGAGGTACCTAAAAATCTAATTGAAAATGCTTCAATGAGCATATTTTACAGCTCTGCGTGACTCCGTTTCCGTTAGCTGAAATACGAACAAATTTTAGAGGTCAAATTGATAACATTCATTAGAGCTAACCGTTTATGATAAAGATCTATAATCTTTTTAATCATTCATATAATTTTTAACCTACACTTTACCTTAAATGTTCAATCAATACATTCGTTCAAGGTCTTACAATATCATATTCTCTGTTTTGAACTCTACTTCACATCATTACAATCTCGACCCATTTCGTCACTGCCGAATTACAGATGTTATCAAAGCCACAAAGCCTCCTCCTCGTCCTGTTTATCGATAGTATAAAAATCTTTATTTTAGCTATAAACATCTCATCTCAAGTTAACTATTGTGTTATTCCTGTTCCTTTTCTTTAGTTTGTTTTGTTTTGTTTCGGTCACTTTGCTTATTATTCCATACGTTGTTTTACATTCACAGCTCATAGATTTTGTCTAGATTCGTAATATAAAAGATTTTTTCAGTATCGCTATTTCTTTATATGTGACTTCACGTTCCTAAACCCAATTAAATCGTGAAACATCAACGAAATTCATCCCCTTCGAAGGAGAGAAAAAGGAAATCACAAGATTTATAGCACGACGTATTCACATATCTTAATTGATGAGATAACTGCGCCTATCCTTCAAGACGTGGCCGTGCCCCATCCTTTGCCTCTCGAGTTGTTATGCTGTGAGAGGCGGCCGTCCACCGTAGCTCTTCCCCTTCATTATTTTGGTATTCTTGATTATCAACACGAACTTGATACTTGGATGCAAATACCGGCTCGTAAAACATGATATATATATATACGAGGGTCTTTTATGGCCTCCGCATACTCGGTGGGTTCGAATCGATTTATAAGAGAGCGGATCTGGTGCATGGGCTGTCGTGGACGAACCATATGGCCGGTTCTTCTTGCCATGACGGGAATACTTGGCTTTCTTTCCTGTGCCTTCGCTTCGTGCTCTTGGTAGCTGTCCTGGCTTTCTGTTCCTTCCTGTCTCTTGTCTGGCGTGACGTTTGCTTGGATATCTTTCATTAGTCTCTCTCGCTAGCTCTTTCTCTGTCTGTCTGTCTGTCTCTCTCTCTCTCTCTCTCTCTCTCTCTCTCTCTCTCTCTCTCTCTCTCTCTCTCTCTCTCTCTCTCTCTCTCTCTCTCTCTCTCTCTCTCTCTCTCTCTCTCTCTCTCTCTCTCTCTCTCTCTCTCTCTCTTTCTCTCTCTCTCTCTCTCTCCCTCTCTCTCTCTCTCTCTATATCTATCTATCTATCTATCTATCTCACTCGCTCGCTTTCTCTCTCTCTCTCTCTCTCTCTCTCTCTCTCTCTCTCTCTCTCTCTCTCTCTCTCTCTCTCTCTCTCTCTCTCTCTCTCTCTCTCTCTCTCTCTCTCTCTCTCTCACTCACTCGCTCGGTCACTAACTCATTCATGTCAGACTCTGTCCATCTACATATCTGTCTATGCCCCTTTGGAATATTCCATCTATCTTTCCTTCTATATACTTATTTAACACTCAGTCAGCCTGTCTCCCGCAGGTATGAAATCACTCACCACAGTTATTAAATGTAGAATGGCGTTGCTGGTCTCGTAGCCAAGGGCCATCTTCCAACTCTTTCCATTCGTCATTTTAACATAACAAAATTCTAGCTCTTGTTTTTGCTTTGCACTGTTTAGCGTCTCTTTCTATTTCCTTTTATATCTCTTGGCGGCAAGATAAGAAAATCAAAATCGAGAAAAAAAGTGTAATTGACATAATCAGCATATCTGTTCTGAAGAGCATGCGCAGACTAGCTTCTTGCCATCCTGGTCACGGAGTCTTGCCTTGTTTGTCCAGAAAACGTGTTGGAAATTTTTGATATTAGAAAGGTATCTAATGGCTTCAGGAAGACTGTTATTTTCTATTTGTATGCTTAAGTGTTTGTATGTGTTTGTCTTTCTGTGTGTGCTTGCGTTTGTCTCTTGTCTTTTGTCTTTTGTGTGTGTGTGCGTGTGTGTGTTGTCCTTTTTGTTGATGTATTTGTGTGTGTGTGTGTGTGTATGTGTGTGTGTGTGTCGTGTGTGTGTTTGTGTATTGTCTTTCGTGTCTGCGTGCGTGTGTCTTATCTTGTGTGTCTGTGAGCATGTCTGGTTCTCTTTGTGTGTGTGTGTGTGTGTTTATGTGTGTGTGTGTTTATGTGTGCATGTTTGTTATGCTTTCATCTCTCTGTGTTTGCGTGTATGTGTGTGTGTATTAACATTAATGCATGAAGGTCTCTTGACACAAGGCTCACACACCACAACAAACGGAATCGTCTCCAGCGTCTCATCATTAGGCTTTAATTAGAGGTTCGTCGCCCCATTTTTGCTCCGCCAGATGATCCCGTCGCAACCTTTGCCTCGTAATCATTTGATCTCCGAATACATCAACCTTTTTCCTCTTTTTTTTTTTTCTTTTGGGATCCAAATGTTTTTTGTTTCTCTTTTTTTCTTCTTCTTCCTATCTTTTCTTTTCTTTCTGCGGTTGCTTTCAGTCTTGTATTAATTATCTTCAACATACGTTCGGTCTTTGTCATCTGAGATCACTTTACCCATTCTCTCTCTCTCTCTCTCTCTCTCTCTCTCTCTCGTTCTCCGTCTTTCCATCTTCCTCTTCAAACCTCGTCAGTCCTTCTCTTTCACATTTTCCGCCTTTTTCTTTTTCTCCTTCGGTATTTTAACGTTCCTCTTTCTTCACATCATTTCCCTGCATTTCTCCAGACAATTAATGTGTTATCGTGAGCGTCTTCACGTCTTAAATTTCCTGCGAGAGGTTTTCCTGAGGTGGAGACCTTCCTGGGGTTAGAAAGGTCTATATATACACTCAAAAGGTCATGACTTAGTCGGATGAACTTTACATCCCGTAACAGGAAGGTCGACAAACAAACCTTTTTTTCTCTCTCTCTCTTATTTTCATTGAAGGGGGAGGAGGAGGAGGAGGGGAGGGGGTAGAGCCTTGAAGCCTCGCGTGACACTAAATCTGATGTCAGGTAAGATGGCACGGTGGGATGGAGATGACGTGACGGCACCTCTCTGTCAGGGACGTCTGCTAAGTGTCAGCCATTCCTTCAGCTTTGGGGAGGCGGTTTGTCACGTGTCAACTTTGAAGAGATCTTCGCCTGCTCATTAAATAACCAGACGTTCATTTCTTCTTCGTCTTATTTTCTTATCATCATTTTCCTCATTTTCTCTTCCTTTTATTGTTACTACTGTTTTTACTTTGTCTAAATATCATCATTGACTCAAGTGAAATGCAAAAGAGAAAAAATAAAGAAATAAATGTTTTATTCCGACGAAAGATACTCGTTAAATCCGGCATCGATGCGGCATCTGAATCTTCTCAAACACGCCATCTAATTTAGAGCTGATTCAAATCGTGGTTTGCGCGTGCGTGCATGCGTGTGTGTGTGTGTGTGTGTGTGTGTGTGTGTGTGTGTGTGTGTGTGTGTGTGTGTGTGTGTGTGTGTGTGCGTGCGTGTGTGTGTGTGTGTGTGTGTGTGTGTGTGTGTGTGTGTGTGTGTGTGTGTGTGTGTATGTGCGTGCGTGCGTGTGTGTGTGTGTGTGTGTGTGTGTGTGTGTGTGTGTGTGTGTGTGTGTGTGTGTGTGTGTGTGTGTGTGTGTGTGTGTATGCTTGCTTATGTGTGTAATAGAGTGAGAGGACGAGGAGGAGTGAGTGGGAGAGGGAGTGGGGGAGGGAGAGGAAAAGAGAGAGGGAGAGAGAGGGAGCGGGGGTGAGAGTGGGAGATTGAATGGAGGAGGGAGAGGAAAAGAGAGAGGGAGAGTGAGGGAGCGGGGGTCGGGGAGAGAGAGAGAGAGAGAGAGAGAGAGAGAGA
>BOPN01000264.1:472478-474978 GCA_017312705.2 Penaeus japonicus
TAGGTTACACCAGACATTAAAAGTTATATGTTAGCTACATCTTACATCAAAATCTACATGTTAGGCACACCATACATTAAAACCTACGTGTGATGCTACACCATACATTAAAATGTGCATGTTAGGCAACCACAAATTAAAATCTGCATTTTAGGCAACCATACATTAAAATCTGCATGTTAGGCACACCATACATTAAAATCTGCATGTTAGGCACACCATGCATTAAAATCTACATGTTAGGCACACCATAAATTAAAATCTGCATGTTAGGCACACCATACACTAAAATCTGCATGTTAAGCAACCATACATTAAAATCTGCATGTTAGGCACACCATAAATTAAAATCTACATGTTAGGCACACCATAAATTAAAATTTGCATGTTAGGCACACCATACATTATAATCTGCATGTTAGCACACCATACACTAAAATCTGCATGTTAGGCAACCATACATTAAAATCTGCATGTTAGGCACACCATACACTAAAATCTGCATGTTAGGCACACCATACATTAAAATCTGCATGTTAGGCACACCATGCATTAAAATCTACATGTTAGGCACACCATACATTAAAATCTGCATGTTAGGCACACCATACATTAAAATCTGCATGTTATGCACACCATACATTAAAATCTGCATTTTTTTTATTTTTAAGAAGTAATTTTTTTTTTTTTTTTTTTTTTTTTTTTTGCAAAAACTTGTAAACATGTAAACATCTACACCTTGAAACTTGACATACACTTAAATATAGCAAAGATCTCAAAACTCAGATCTTAACCACATACCAAAGCCCTTGGCATCTTGGGACTCACCGATATTCAAATCTACATGTTGGGATATACCAGACATTGGAATGTATATGCTAGACTAGACTATACATTAAAAGCTACACCATGTATTAAGATTTAGATGTTAGACTACATCATCTATTAAGATCTACATGTTAAGCTGCACAAGACACTAAGATTTATATGTTATGTTACACCAGACATTAAAAGTTATATGTTAGCTACATCTTACATCAAAACCTACATGTTAGGCTACACTATACATTAGAACCTACGTGTGATGCTACACCATACAATAAAATCTACATGTTAGGCACACCATACATTAAAATCTGCATGTTAGGCAACCATACATTAAAATCTGCATGTTAGGCAACCATACATTAAAATCTGCTTGTTAGGCACACCATACATTAAAATCTGCATGTTAGGCACACCATACACTAAAATCTGCATGTTAGACACACCATACACTAAAATCTACATGTTAGGCACACCATACATTATAATCTGCAGGTTAGACACACCATAAACTAAAATCTACATGTTAGGTACACCATACATTATAATCTGCATGTTAGACACACCATACATTAAAATCTACATGTTAGACACACCATACATTATAATCTGCATGTTAGACACACCATACACTAAAATCTACATGTTAGGCACACCATACACTAAAATCTGCATGTTAGGCACACCATACACTAAAATCTGCATTTTAGGCACACCATACATTAAAATCCGCATGTTAGACACACCATACACTAAAATATACATGTTAGGCTACACCATACACTAAAATCTGCATGTTAGATACACCATACATTAAAAGTCTGCATGTTAGGCACACCATACATTAAAATCTAAATGTTAGACACACCATACATTAAAATCTAAATGTTAGGCACACCATACACCAAAATCTACATGTTAAGCACATCATACATTAAAATCTGCATGTTAGGCACACCATACATTAAAATCTGCATGTGAGGCACACCATACATTAAAATCTGCATGTTAGGCACACCATACACTAAAATCTGCATGTTAGGCACACCACACACTAAAATCTGCATGTTAGGCACACCATACATTAAAATCTACATGTTAGGCACACCACACACTAAAATCTGCATGTTAGGCACACCATACATTAAAATCTACATGTTAGGCACACCATACACTAAAATCTGCATGTTAGGCACACCACACACTAAAATCTACATGTTAGGCACACCATACACTAAAATCTGCATGTTAGGCACACCACACACTAAAATCTACATGGTAGGCACACCACACACTAAAATCTACATGTTAGGCACACCATACATTAAAATCGGCATGTTAGGCACACCACACACTAAAATCTGCATGTTAGGCACACCATACATTAAAATCTACATGTTAGGCACACCATACATTAAAATCTGCATGTTAGGCACACCATACACTAAAATCTACATGTTAGGCACACCATACATTAAAATCTACATGTTAGGCACACCATACATTAAAATCTACATGATAGGCACACCATACATTAAAATCTGCATGTTACGCCACACCATACATTAAAAGCCAAGACATCCTAACGCTCACCCTATCCACCACCCTTGGAGCGAAGGTGAGAACGAGGGTATAAGGCAGCCAGTCCCTCTCCAAGTGCACCTTGTACCCTAAG
>BOPN01000264.1:507478-512478 GCA_017312705.2 Penaeus japonicus
TGCTCTCAATACAGCCTGGACCTCTCAGACGTCGGGAAAATCCCTCCTCAGCCGCTCATCTTTCCTCCCTTCGCACATGCATATGCAAATGCACACTCCGACACTCAGGATTCCATCCATGAGGCGATCTGTGAGGGTCGGCCATACTTGATGATACTTCATGGTCGTGGAGGGTCGTGGGAGGTCGTTGATGAGTCCCTTTGATGTTTTTTTTTTTTTTCTAACTTAAAGCTCAACTGTCTCGAGGAGCACCAAGTATGGCTTTGGCCGAGGCACGTTATGCACACGAAATGCAATCGTGGGACAAGAAGTTTATATTTTTTTTTTTTTTTTTAGTCATCGAGTCTTGTAACAGTTCTTGAATAAAAGAGAAGGTGGAAATAGTTCATGGGAAAAGGATGGTGATTCTTGAAGCTCATCAGTATACATGAGACTAACTATGTATTTATTAGTGTTGTGTTTATAGCACAGGATTTCTTTACAACAAACCTCAGATTGTATAATGACCCCCCCCCCAAAAAAAAAAAAAAAAAAAAAAAAAACGATAACCCTAACCTCTTTTGTTGCACTACTTGTTCCTGTTAGTCATCTAACAGGATCATCTACGGTGACGTCATTATTATTCGTATGGTGAAAAGTTCCAAACAGAAAAAAATACGCAAAGGAGAGCAGAAACTATGAAAAAACTGTGAAATTCCCAATAATCATCATCGTGCTACCCACCGTGTTGACGAGGGTGACGTGTACGTAAACTACCTCAGAGAAAGAAAAAAAAAGGAAAAGAAGACTATACCACACATAGCCCGATGCAAATAGAACAGGCGCCATTGTTTTATACAACGGTGTTTTTGCCATACACACACTCGAGACTATCGACATGTTTTCGAACGCATTTGCATGGGAAAATAGCCCAGGTAGTTTGCATCAGGCTTGCCATCCCCCCATAGAAAACCTGACGATCGACCCTCATTCCCCCCTAACCCCTCCCCTATTCGCCCCATCCCCTCCCCCACCGCCACCCCCATATCTCCCCCCAAAGAGTGATGGCAGATTACATAAATATGAATATCTTTAGCACCGTAGACTCTCCCACCTTTTGAGATCTCTTCAAGTGATAAGATTCCCCAGCGGTGTGGAGCTGCTAAGACGTTAACACCTTTTTCTGCACTTTGCATAATGGTCCTATAAATAATAATGGTAATAATGATAATAATGGGATAACATAAATAATGGTGATGTGCGGTTATAATAAGCATGGGAATGGTGATGATTATGGGATAACATAAATGATGGTGATATGTGTTGAGGATAAGGATAATGATAAGGATAAGAGTTATAGTATAGTAATATTGATAATTATCCTTGCTATCATTATCATCGTTTTGGCATCTACCATTAGTGTTAATAGTAGTATTTTTTTATATCTATTTATGTTGTTATCATAAAGTGATATAAAAATCAAAATATTTATTTTGATATGGTGCTAAAATTAGAGTTTTCTTTATTTCAAGCTGTTTAGCCGAAACGGAGGCGTTCATCAAAATGACAAACAAACACATACGATCACTAAAGAAGGATTCCGAAGGCGTTACATAAAAATGTTAAAGGTAAAAAAAAAACAAGGGTTCTATAGTGACCCCTGCCCCTTAAGCGCTCTCTGTCCGGGAGAAATGCGGAGAGGTGTAGGGAGAGGGGAGGAAGGAGGAGGGAGGGGGAGGAGGAGATGGAAGGGAACGGGAGGGGAGAAGGAGGAGATGGGAAGAGGACAGGGAGGGGGGAAGAGGAAGGATGGGGGAATGGGATGGGAGGCAGGTTGGTGGAGGGAGGGGGTGGGGAAAGGGAAGGGGGAAGGAGGGGGGAAAGGGAAGGGGGAGGGAGGGGGAAGGGAGAAGACCGTAGGGGATGGCGGGATGGGGGGAAGGAGAGGAGCAGCAAGGGGGAGGGAGAGTAGCGGTAAGAGAGGGGGAGGGGGGAGAGGGGAGGGAGTGGATGATGTGTGATGTATAGTGAGGTGGAAGGTAAGCCTCTCTACCTGTTCTTTATGGCTCGGTCGATGGGCCCTAATTAATCGTTTAGTTTGATGATTTTTTTCTTTTCTTTTTTTACTCGTAGGAACAAATGAGAGGAAGCAGGCTTGTAAACAGAAGAATCGTGGGAAAAAGAAAAGGACGACAAAAAAAAGTGAGAAAAAAATATATATATAACAAGTCGCAAGTGATATCGTCTGGAAATCGTTACAAGGTGTTACATGTGCTAAAGGTGGGCATCTTCTGTTAAAGGTTCACCGGCTTAGCAATCAAGGAACTATTGGCAAGCACATAAAAAAATGCCTGAATCCAGACAGCAAACAGACATGCTGGCAGGCAGGAGATGAAGCAGAGTGGCTGCTTTGCGAGGAAAAGGGGAAAAAAAAGAACAGGCTGTCATGCAGGAAAATATGCCCAGACAGGCTGACCTGTTGGCGAGGTGTAGAGTGAATGACAGGTGAGAAAATGGGACCGGACAACTTATCTATGAAGTAGACAGCTCAGCGTATTAGGTAGTGTACAACTACGATAACATTTCGACTTTAAACAAAGGGCATAGAATGCCTCGTGAGATACGACTAAAGCACGGCCAGTATGGAAGAAAGGCATGAATAAATACGAATGCAAAAACAAAGACGGTAAAACATGAATGCATCATCTTATGCAAACATACACGGATGCTGAGAGAAGCAAATAGCCAGCGAGAGGAGAGAGAAAACAATACCAAACCGGTAGAGGCAACGGGCGTCTGCAGCAGGAGAAAGCATCTTTACCGTCGCCAGCGAAATTAGACAGACGACTCCCATAAGTATAGAGAAGCGACGTTTTACGCCGTGGTCCACCTACAGCTACGATAGGAGTATAATGCAGCCTTATTAGACCTCGTAATGATGTCTATTTCACGCAGCGGCGACGGTCAGCCACGCCCTCGGTGAAAGCGTTGGGCGTAGTAGGCCTGACGACGACACTGTAGAGAGCTTGATTCAAATTCGTTTCGTTTTAGATTTGCTAAAAACTGCATGAACTCTTAAAGACAAAGCGGGCTATGCTGTACTGTTGTAGGCAAGATTTTCTCAGCTTATCATAAACCTGAGCAAAAAAAAAAAAAAAAAAAAAAAAATGACCGGTTCTTGGAAATGTTACGCAGATGAACGGGAGAGAATAAGATTTTAAAAAATAATAAAAAGAAAGATTCTGATTAGATATACAGTTAAGGGATTGCTTCCGGTATTTGTCTATTTTTTAACTCTATCCAAACAATGAACTTGTTCCAATTTCTAAAACACAGACGAAAAAATAGCCCTCGCTATTTCGCCCGATGTCATATATAATTTATCTCCGGTGCTGATTGCAACCCATGCAACATCCAACAACCTCTGTACACGCGACCCTGTGACCAACTTAGGCAGTATTTCTGACGTCTACACGAGGAAGGGGAGGGGGGAGGGGGTTCAGGTCAGAGTGTGCGAAAGGGTTTTATCAAGATGTACAGCTTCCTATAAAGGGAAAAGGGCCGAGGCGGATGTGTTACCGCCTGTTGCACAAGGTCTCGGAATGTTGAATTATGTTAATTGCCTGAATGCTAACCGAAGGTTCTTTGTCCGCCTGGTGCTGATATGGCCGGGGCCTTTTTTTGTGCCTGGATTATGACTCCCTGAATTTGGTATGTTGACGCTGGCCGAAAGGCTGGGACGCGGCTCGGCTCGTGCTGGTGGTCGGCTCCTTGACGAATGTGAGGGTAATCGTCTCCTTTTCCCTCGCTAACAATGCGATTTCTAATGAATTCCTGGTGTCGTTTTTTCATCTAATGTTTTTATGGTATGATGTGGTTTGGTGCATTAGGTTACGGTGAGGTTTGTAATCATTTTCTTTGTCTGTTTCAGGTAAGGGGAATGAAACGCTGGTTAATTGGTTATCAAGCGACCTATCGGATGCATTGTACAGGGGTAAGTAACGTCTGCTTTTTGTTGTGGTAACTGTATCGTAAACAGGTATAAAGATGACGTGTTGAATCAACCAGTCCAAGCAGCGGTGTGTGCTGAATTGAGCGGTACACACATCAACTGGTTGCAGGATAACATTGTGTCACATTAGCTGGTGCAGGAAGAGGAGTCCGTCTCATTATCAGATGTTGGTAACATGCCCGTTGTATAAAACGGTGCAAATAGCGGTACATGTCACATGAACTGGTGTCGGGGGATTACCCGGTGTCAGTAACGGCGTCTGTCACATTAACCGGTGCAGATAACGGTAATGCCTTTCACATCAACCGGTACAGATAATTCAGACATCACATTAACCAGTATAGGTAACGGTCCTTGTCATATTAATTCCTACAGGTAGCAGAGCCTGTCACATTAACTGGTTAAGGTTAGTGGTAGCTGTCACATTACTAATGTTGACATCGATATGTGTCATCTTTCTTTATGCAGATGTTGTTGTTTTTTGTGAAGATGTTGAGACAGCGAAGGTAAATCAGAAATGAAGTAAAATTAGATAAAAAGAAATAAGAAAATCATTGTTAGTGGTCAGAAGCGAATTCCGGAATCTAAGACCAGTGAAAATGCCAAATTAAATTAATCACCTTATGCTTATTTTGCGCGCATTTTTGTCTTTCTTTCTTTAACGCCAGTAATGGCATTCATAGGCGTTGGTATAGTCAACAGGGCATACGACATCCTAGGTATGTACAGTATGAATCCTTAAGTCTTCAGTATCATCATGGAGAGGCAATACTACTCATTCGTGAGTCGGAATGGACTCTTAAGGCGCGTCTTCGATTTCAAGAACCACGAAAGGGCGTTGATCCCCCTCCCCCCTCCTCTCTCTCTCGAAGGTTCTGAAGGTTGCTGTTACGGTTCATTACTCTTGGAAATATATTCGTAATTATAATTATCAGGCGGGTCGAAAATATTATGCAGTGAAAAAGCACAGGCTGGGCCAGCAGGTAGGTTGTGTGTGTCGGGATTGGCA
>BOPN01000264.1:542838-547838 GCA_017312705.2 Penaeus japonicus
AATAGAACCCCCTACAATACCCATAGCATACGTCCCCCAATTGCCGTAGTGAAACACCGATCAAACAGGTCAAATTCCTGACCACAGAGAAAGGGGTCAGTAAAAAAAAAGGAGTGTGTTGCGGGGGGGGGGGCTGTGTGTGTGTTGCCTGTGTCGTGTAAAGAATCCCACTAATGACTTTCGGATCCATATTCATTAGTCTATGGATGTGCGTCAACGGTATATAGAATCGCCTTTTTTTTTTTTTTTTTTTTTTTTTAAGGGGATGGAGCAATTCAGTTTTTGGGGGGAGTATAGGTCAAAGACAGAGAGAGTGGAGTGAGTGTGTTGGGGAGATATAAAGAGGGAAGAAGGGAGGGTGGGAGGAGGTTGCGGTGGTGGCAGGTGGTGGTTGAGGCCATAGATAGATATATATATAGATATACAGGTAGTATATATATATATTTTTATATATATATATATATATATATATATATATATATATATATATATATATATATATATATATATATATATATATATATATATATATGTATATATATTTTTATGCATGTTACACATGCAGACACAGAGAAATAATAAATAAGAGACTCCAAGAACGAGAGTGATAGGGGCGCAGAGAGAGAGAGAATGCGACAAATTAAAACACAAACAGACAGAGTAGAAAGAGCAAAAGAGAGAGAGAAAAAAACGGAAAAAGACGAGTGAAAAAAAAAAAAAAAAAAAAAAAAAAAAAACACGCGTAAGAAGGGTGCCTGCCAGACCTCGACCCGAAAGAACTGTTAGACAAAACTCCGGCGAGCAAAGAGGAACGCACGAGCCCTTGAGTAGCTGAGCAGAGGAACGAGTTTTATTAGCATTCCAGCTGGGTCCTGTCGCCTCCGAGGTTCCCGCTGAACTGACGGGGCTGTGGTTAAATATTATTAATCATACATCTTTACGCTGTTGTCTGTGTGTGTATATGCGTGTGGAAGACGGGAGGGGGAGGGGGAAGGGGGAAAGGGGAGAGGGAGGGGGAAAGGGGAGAGGGAGGGAGAGGGGAGGGAGCAGGGGGAAGGGAGAGGGGAAGGAGAGAGGAAGGGGAGGGGATAGTGGGAGAGGGGAGAGAGAGAGAAAGCATGTATACACTGTTAATAGATAGATAGATAGATAGATACACAGATAGATAGATAAATATATAAGTAGATATACAGATAGATATATAGGTAGATAGACAAATAGATATTGTAGGTAGGTGAGTTGGTAGGTAGATAGATAGGTAGGTATCTATGTTCATATAGACAGAGGACATACAGATATAGAGATATGCATGGCACTGGGTACGCATCCCATATCAGCACGTACACGTATATATATATATATATATATATATATATATATATATATATATATATATATATATATATATATATATATATATATATATATATATATATATATTTTAATGCTATCGTTATCAAGTATATTATTAAGTTATATATATATATATATATATATATATATATATTATATATATATTATTTACATATTATTAATATTTTACATATTAGTTAATAAGCCATTATTATTATTATTATGAGAGTGAGAGAGAGAGAGAGAGAGAGAGAGAGGGAGAGAGAGAGAGAGAGAGAGAGAGAGAGAGAGAGAGAGAGAGAGAGAGAGAGAGAGAGAGAGAGAGAGAGAGAGAGAGAGAGAGAGAGAGAGAGAGAGAGAGAGAGAGAGCGAGGGCAAGGGAGGGAGACGCGGATGAGACGTGCAAGGCGACGGTACCGAGCGGGCGGGGCTGGCGGAGGGGGCGGCTTGACCCGTATCTCGTGCTTGGAAAAAGTTGCAGGCAGCGGTGTCGGGGCGGAGGAGGAGGCGACAGGGTCAAGGCGGCAGGAGATGATGAGGATGGCATGAGTTGCAGGAAGAGGAGAAGCTGATGGCGTTAGTACCGGTCCGTCTCTGTGCAAAGAGTCTGTGCAATGAATCTCTATACTGCTATAGAGGCGGCGTTTGTTCGCTAATTATCGCTTGTGTTATTTTGTTATCATCTATTATTATTGTTTTTATTACTATCATCATTATTATTATGATTATTACCATTATTATTATCATTATTGTTATTATCACTATCATTATTATTATCATCATTATTAATAGTATTGTTTTTGTTACTATTGTTAATACTATTATCATCCTTATTTTTATTATCTATGTTCATATAGACAGAGGGATAGATAGATATAGAGATATGTGACAGACAGACAGACTGTTGTCACTATTGTTATTACCATCATTATCCTAGTTACTACTATTATTATTATTGCCATTATTATATCATATTGCCTGAAGAATTCCAGTGAAGAGGAGGCCATCGCAACGGAAGAGTGGTCGATATTGCTGGCAAAAAAAGAAATGAATACAATCATTGATTATTCCATTCAAGCAAAACGAAATGCAGTAATTAATGTGTTTTCTAAACACAACCGTTGATATTATTGCAATATTTATGCCTTCTTCCAGATAATATCACGTGTAATTTCATAATATAGAGTCGCACGAACTAAAAAGTCAGTGAAGTCCTCCTGGCATCTCAGCCCTCAGAGTGCCTCGAAGTGCCACGCAACACGCTGGCACCCCCAAAGAAACTTGCCTTTCATCAGCTCCTCAAACTCTCCCGGGTCGATCTCGAGGGCGGGAGGCGCCGGTGCTTGACCCGGGGTGAGGGAGAGGTGAAGGGGGGAAGGAGGTGAGAAGGGGGAGGGAAGATGGGAAGGGGGAAGGGAGGTGAATAGGGGGGAGGGGAGATGGGTAGGGGGAAGGGAGGAGAATAGGTGGGGAGGGGAGATGGGAATAGGGAAAGGATGCCGAATAGGGGAGAAAGAGCCAAGAAGGGGACATCAAATAGTGAGGATTGACGGGAATAGGAGGGGGCAGGGCGAGGGAGTGGGACCGTACTGCAAAAAGGAAAGGGGGGTTGTTTACATGTCACATGTGGAAGCTTGTTGACATTTTTAAGAGCATTGGCTGTGATTAATGTTGGAAGAGAGAGAGAGAGAGAGAGAGAGAGAGAGAGAGAGAGAGAGAGAGAGAGAGAGAGAGAGAGAGAGAGAGAGAGAGAGAGAGAGAGAGAGGAAAGGAGATAGAGAGAGAGGGGGGAGAACGAAAACGAGAAAAAAAAGGAAAAGAGAGAAAGAGAAAGACTTCAAAAGACTGAGAGAGAGAGAGAGAGAGAGAGATGAGAACGAGAAAAAGAGGGAAAGAGAAAGACTAAAAAAGTGTGTGAGAGAGAGAGAGAGAGAGGAGAGGGTTCATTGTCACACTGTCTCGGTTTGCTTATGAGTCATGCACACTCGCTTAGTTCTGCGACACACGTGATTTTATTTGTGCAGTCATGACTTTCACCCCCACATATTTATCTTGTTTGTTTATGGCGTGATGCATCTGGTGAGTACTGTATATGCAGTGTCTGTTTATACATAATTTTGCTCACGTTCACATACTTCGAATTGCCAAGTGCACATAAGGAGCTGTAACACACACATGGTGGTTTCATGCTGGTTCCTTTTTTCCTGTTATTAGATAAGCAGTAAGATAATCCATGCAATATGAAGAGAGAAGAATAACCCTGGTAAGTGCAGTAGGATATAATAAACCCCGTTAGAAGGAATCAAGACCCCGGTAAAGCATACTCATATTAAAGAAATCTCGATAAGGTAATATTAACCGATTATTTGAAAGGTTAGCTAGAACAATCATCGTATGTTAGAATATAGAGGAAAAAAAAGAACGTTTTACGGGCGCCTTTACAAGCAGTTCTTCACGGGATCTTAGTAAATTGTTGATTAAGAAGAAAAGCGCATAACCTCCCCAGAACACGCCACACTGAAATTACTTAATCTGAGACGCCTGTGAAACCGTGCCGACGAGTACTAGGCTGCAGGCGGGGAGCCAGTGGGCCGTGGAACAACAGCTGTTTTGAAAAGGAGAAACTCGTTTGATATGGTATTTGGTGACAAGCTTATAGGCCTAAGTTCAGAAGAAAGGTAATGTGAGAAGCTAGGTCGATTTGGTGTTCGTTGGTCCTCCTCTTCCGGTTAACACTTTATCTTCACGTGTTTAGGACACGGATTTCGCAACGCTTGTGACGACAGCCACTCAGAATGTGGTTTTCTTTTCATGTGATACACACATGTGCGCAATCAGGATCATAGAAGAAGAAGAAGAAGAAAAAGAAGAGAGAGAGAGGAAGAGAGGGAGAGAGAGAGAGAGAGAGAGAGAGAGAGAGAGAGAGAGAGAGAGAGAGAGAGAGAGAGAGAGAGAGAGAGAGAGAGAGAGAGAGAGAGAGAGAGACTGACAGACAGGTATAAACAGACAGAAAGACAGAAACAGACAAAAACAACTTTGTTGATGGTGACTGCGAAGACAAGGAAGAGAGGGAGGACAAACAAATAAGCTGAACACAAAGAACTGGTATATTGCGTCAGCCTTCCTCCTCCTCCTCCTCCTCCTTCATGCCCTCTCTTCTTCCTCCTTTCCCTTCTTCTCGTTTTACTCTTCCCTCTACCAGTTCCTCGGTATCCTTCCCAGCATTTCCTGATTATACCTGTCAACACTTTCCCTCAAAACTTCTTTTAGTTCCCTTCATCTTTTCAATACTTACTATCTCTTTCTTTCTACATTTGAATGTTTCTTCTTCTATATTTCTTGATCCCCCCCCCCACCCCTACCCCTATCGCAATCACCTCCTTCATTTCCATCTCCAATTCCTCGTTCATCGTCCGTCCACCCACCTCTTCGCCCTCCTTCGCACGACGGCGACGGCGACGAGGGCAGAGGAGGAGGAGGAAGGCGTGGGAGGCGCCCCGAGGGAGGAACTTGGCAGAGAAATCGAGCGCTTGAGGGGATGCGTTGATTATTCAATAATTAAAGATGAACAGCGAGATTAAATAAGGTTTGGCGAGGGTTTCGAAGCTCTGACTCTGGTTTGGGGATGGTTTCGAAGCTCTGACTCT
>BOPN01000264.1:555338-565338 GCA_017312705.2 Penaeus japonicus
GAAGTACACGTTTCTTGTTGCTATTTTTCATTTTCAATATCATGTTGATATCCTGTGCCATGACATATCTGTTTTGGCCACAAAGGTTCTTGGTTGTTTTTTCCTGATTATATTGATAATTGTGATAAAAATGGCAGGAGTAATATTGATGTTTCTAGTGACAATGGTAATGATAGTGAAGAAATCAATTAGTAAGAATAATGATGGTAACCTTAATAACAAAGACAGCTATGATACTAGTAAGAAAAACTAATAACTTATAATGATAACAATAATGATAGTAATAACAATAATAATGATAATGATAATATTGAAGATAATGATATGAATAATGATAATGATGGTAATAGTAATAATAATGATAATAATAGTAACACTAATTATAATAATGATAATAGTAATATTAATGATACTAATGATTAAAATCATTATCATCATTTTACCATTATTGTTATTATCATGATAATGACAATAATCATAATCCACAATGATAATAATAATGATGATAATAATCATAATTATAATGATAATAATAATGATAATAATAATGATAATAATAGTAATTATTATTATTATTATTATTATTATTATCATTATTATTATTATTATTATTATCATTATTATTATCATTATTATTATTATTATTATTACAATAATAACAACAATAATGATAGTGATAATGATAATGATAACAATAATGATGATGATGAAAATGATAATGATAACAATGATAGTACTAATAATAATGATAATGATAATAGTAGAAATAATAATAATAACAGTTATAACAAAGATGATAATGGTAGTTATAAAAGTAATAAAAGTTGTAAAAAAATAACAATAAAAATAACAATAACGGTGATGATAATGATAATGACATCAATGATAAGAGATAACTGAATTGATAGTAAAACCATAGGTTATATAACGGGTATAAATATTAGATATAATACCAATGAAGACAATAGACCAGCAGATTAATAAGCGAAGGAATATATACAAAGAGTAAGGAACACAGTAATGTTTAGTACAGAAAATTGTTCCAGCGAAGGACTCAAAGGACTAAAACCATAACTTGTATAACTGGTATACATATTAGATATAATACTAATGAAGACAATAGACCAGCAGATTAATAGGCGAAGGAATAAGTACAAAGAGTAAGAAACAGTAACGTTTAGTGCAGAAAATTGTTCCAGCGAAGGACTCAAAGGACTAAAACCATAGCTTGTATAACTGGTATACATATTAAATATAATACTAATGAAGACAATAGACCAGCAGATTAATAGGCGAAGGAATAAGTAAAAAGAGTAAGAAACAGTAACGTTTAGTACAGAAAATTGTTCCAGCGAAGGACTCAGCAGGTGAAACGAGCGAGAGCGCAGATAGATTTGTTTTGTTCCACACGTTTGAACACTCAACCCGTGATGGTATCACGAACTCACGCTCAATTAGGTACTCACATGAAGGGGAGTTTTTCCTGAAATATAAAACTATTTTAAGAGATGCACAATCATATGGCTGAGACATGACAAACCGTTTTAATACGTAGTTTTACATGATATCAGGTTTGGCGGGAAAATTCGAATGTAACGGAATGTAATAGTCAGTTGAGAGGTTTTTCGACTTAAGGTTAGTTCGACCACGATTTTGGGACTTTATGATGGTACGAAGGACTTATGGATTCGGTATGGAAAAGTTTTTTTTTCGGTCTAGCTTAATGCATGACTTAATTTAGGTGTATTAAGTGCCTTTTAGACTTACGCTATCTTCAACTAAGTCGAGGATCATGGTTCCGTTTCTCTTATTGCAAGGATAAATATGATTTATTGTTTGCATTGAAAAATTACTATTTCTGTGTTTATATGTAAAATGCTATGAGGTATTTGACATTTTCTCATGCATGTTAACTGGCATCTAGAATCTCGAGCCCTAAATTTCTTTTGAATGTTTATGATTTACAAAAAAATGAACTTGCTAATTAATGTACTGATATATATATATATTTTATATATATATATATATATATATATATATATATATATATATATATGCATATATATATATATATATATATATATATATATATATATATATATATATATATATATATATATATACAACGACTATCGTATGGAAAGGCGGTTCGAGCACTGCGCTAGTCTGGGATCTATCTGTGCGACGTCTAATCACACCTGCGAAGCCACGGGGAGGGGGGAGGGGGTAAGGGAGCCTGGCCGAGGATGTAAGGTGTGTTTACCTTCCTCCGGTAATGCGTCGCAATGTGGGGTTATCCGGTAAGTGATTGATAAAGTGGAGGCGAAGCACCCTGCCATCAAGCAGCCATCTCTGGACGTGGACAAACGGAGGGGACGCCAGGACCCTCAGCTGGTGTCGTTCCTGCTTTCGCTTGGTGTGTGTGTGCGTGTGTGTGTGGGTGTGTGTGTGTGTTTGTGTGTGTGTTTGTGTGTGTGTGTGTGTGTGCGTGTGTGTGTGGGTGTGTGTGTGTGTTTGTGTGTGTGTGCGTGTGTGTGTGGGTGTGTGTGTGTGTTTGTGTGTGTGTTTGTGTGTGTGTGTGTGTGTGTGTGTGAAGTTTTTTTGTGTATGAATACATGCGAACTTGTATAGAAGACTATGATTGTTACCAAGTCCTTGTTACCATGATGCTACAGCCGCAGCATCTTCGTAACAGAGTGATATTACTCTATATTATTACCTATAACCACTCCGCTGCATTACGCTGACATCCTGTCCTCCTCAACTTTTACTTTGTCTTCACTTTACAGCTCTCTTATTTCCCTCTCTTCTCTCCCTTTTCTCCCTCCCCCTCCCCTATACACTTCCCTTCCTTCCTCCTTTCCTCCCCTCATTCTCCCTCCATCCTGACATCCTCCATTCTGGCGCAACTCTGACATCCCCTCGTCGTCGTTTTCTTCCGCGTCCCTTATTCCCAGCTTCTTTGTTTCACTCCCTTCTCCCCCCTTTCTCCCCCTCCCTCCATACATCCCTTCTTTCTTCCCTCTTTCCTTCCTCCTCTCACCCTACCTCCATCCCTCTGACACAACGCTGGCATCCCTTCATCGCCGATTGTTTTCCTCGTTCTCTCTCTTTACACTTTTATTTCCCACATTCGTTTGTCCTCCTCGTTCTACTTTTGCTCTGCGCCGCCCGGCTGCTCCTCCTCGGCGCCTTCCTGCTTGTGCCCGTCATAGGATCCAGTTCCCGGAGAGAGCTCGGCCGGGCGAGGGCAGGGGGGGGCGAACACGGTAGCCGAGAGTATCGGGTGCATTCCGCTAGTACCGCCACTCCAGGTTGGAGCGAGGGAGGGAGAAGAAGGGAGGGATTACTGGAGGGAGGGAGGATGTGGGGGAGGGAGGAAGGATGTAGGGGAGGGAGGGTGGTGAAGGGAGAGAGGGAGGGAGGAAAAGAGGGAAAAGGAAGAAGGCAAGGAGTAAGGGACGAAGGGGAAAGAAATAGGGAATAGAGCCAAGAAAAGAAGAGAGAGAGAGAGAGCGCGCGATAGTTGATAGAACAAAAGAAAGAGGGAGAGGAAAAGAGAGAAAAGGAGGGAAGAAGCTAAAGCAACAGAGGAATATGGCAGAGCGAGAAAGAGAGAAAGCGTGACTGAAGATTAGAGAAGCAAAATTATTCAAACTATTTTTGCAGCTTTAAATAAACCTCTTACCATAATTCTCTCCCGGAACGAAGCTGATTATCTTTCAAGATCTGCAATATTTATGCAAGGAAAAAAGAGAAAACTTATGGCAGGGGAGCTTCCATTACCAGTTAAAACATGCACCTTACCGTGCGCCAAAATGACTCTTGAACAGTGTAATCACTTGCATTTGATTATGTATAATGTTTGCAATAATGCATTCCGACGGGCATACGGTTCTAGGGAACAGATGGTCAGATGGATACAAGATATGTGTAAGTGTGTTTGAGAAAGGTGTGTAAGTATGAGTGTGTGTTTCTAGTCGACCAGTGTGAAAAACATGAAGAATATGCTTGCTTAGCCAAGCGCATCGTTTTCTTTATAGTACGAGAATATTTCCTTTTTTTTAATGGCTACTGGAGTAGAACATAAATGGATCGAAGTATTCGTTATGTCTTGAGTTAAATATTGACATTCCTTCCTAGAATGACCAAATGATATCCTCATTTTGTTTTCCTGTTTTAATTCTTAGTGAAGTCCGTAGGTGTTTCACTGATAACTACTCTTACTAAATGATACTATTAGAATCATCATAATGATACCTTATCAAACAAATACCGACACAAACAAATCGAAACCGAAGACTAGCATATCCCAACTTCCCATATCTTTAGCCAAAGAACGGTGTCCAGTTAACACCTGCCTTAGGATCAGTCATCTGAACCAGTCCGGGCTTCGTCATGGCCAGCGCTTCAACTGAATGCTATTAGCTTGACCAGTGGCCCGTGGGTTAAGGGTCACAGATGCGAAGGAATGTTGTGAGAAAAACACGCCGGGTTGCAAGGTTGCTGTGTGTATCTCTATTCGCAACATGATTCCGATACCGAGGTTGAAGGGGCCGTAGATGGGGGTCGTTATGCGAATTAATTAGCGCCAACAAAGGGGGCTTCTGATTAATGGAAGTGTTTACTGCGGTCCCGTGGCAGGGAAGCGATAACATCGGCCAGCACACGATAGCAAGAGAGAGAGAGAGACAGGGACGGGAATAGAAACAGGATTGATAACAGAACCCAGGCAGTGAGTGATGAGCCTTCTCTAGTTTATGTGCGTGTTTGTGTGAGTGGAAAAGGAACACTGGATCTGGGACAGATAGATATATACACACATATGTCTTTCGGAGGGAGGAGGGAGAGGGAGAGAGAGAGAGAGAGAGAGAGAGAGAGAGAGAGAGAGAGAGAGAGAGAGAGAGAGAGAGAGAGAGAGAGAGACAGAGAGAGAGAGACAGAGATATATATCTATATATAAGGAAAGAAAGAAGAGGGAGGGAAGAGAGAGGGAGGAAGAAAGAGAGAGAGAGAGAGAGAGAGAGAGAGAGAGGGGGGGGGGGAGAAGAAGAAAGAAGGAAAGAAAGAGGAGGGGGGAAGAAAGGGAGGGATAGAAAGAGAGAGAAAGAGAGAGAGAGAGAGACTGACACACAGATATCCACACCGCAACCTTTTAGTCTTAACAAGGAATGTTATCTTCCTCTTGTTTTCCCCTCAGCTTTCCCCTCCTTTTCCGCCTCTCTCTCTCCCTCTCCCTCCTTCGGAATTCTTTCCTCCATCCCCAGAGAACAGAGGAAGAGGGTGAATACGTGATAAAGGAAACCCGTAATAAAAAAAGAGGGAAAGGAAGAGGGAGAGAGAGAGAGAAGGAACGAGAGGGAATGGAGATAGAGGGGGAAGGGGAGAGTGCGTGTGGTTATGCAGATGTAGCGAGTGAAAGGGTGAGAGAGAAGAAGAAAGAGGGATAGAATGAGAGAGAGAGCAAGTAAAAGAGAGAGGCAGATAAATATAGAAAGCGAGAGAGAGAGAGAGAGAGAGAGAGAGAGAGAGAGAGAGAGAGAGAGAGAGAGAGAGAGAGAGAGAGAGAGAGAGAATGTGTATATCCCTCAGGTAGTCTAGTGTGATGCCAATACCTGCTGATGACAACCCTCCGTTTCGGCTCCGCCTGCGTAGGACAGAAGGTCCATTGCGGCCACCGACACTTAGGGATAATCGTCTTAATGACTGACATTAAGGATCCAGATCTGCGGCTAATGGCGTGCGAAGTGCAGGACGTGGTAATACTCGAGATATAAAAGTGTGGGTGTGAAGGAAAAAAAGAAACGAGAGAGAGAAAAAACGGAGTAAGAAATATAGATTTCCCTCGTCCCAATCTTCGACTCGGGAAGCCGGCTATTACGATGGTCGTTCATTGCGACCGAAAGAGGGTGTCGATGTGGCCTAATGATAGTGTGCAATATTTCAAGTACTTGCAAAATGCGCGAGTATCAAGCTTTCACCCAATTATATCACAATAGTTTATCTGTCGGGGCCCTCGGCTGTACAACCCCTTAGGTCTACTACTACCGACAGTGCGCATTAATGACGATGCTCTTGTTGCTGCTGGTGAGTGTGAGAGGCGGGGGCTGCTGTGTCTGAGAACAAGACCAGGCCAGACCGCAAGGCCCCGGGAGACTTAGCCCCTCCCCGACAAATAGATATTGTTTGGACTCCCTCAGCTGGACCCGGCCATTACTGCTGATGCAACAAAGACCACTTTTAACAGCGCGGGTTCATCATCACCCAGACGTGCTCTATCCTCCCTTCACCCCCCCCCCCCCCCTCTCCTTCCTTTCCCCTATTCCCTACCCCTCTTCCCCGCTAGATGTATGGTTAAGGAAGCCAACTGGGGTAGTAGTGTGTGGCAATTTAGATGGGAAACTGGTACATGTAGAGAGAGGAAAGGCGCCCCTGTGTTGTACGGAGAAGGGGTAGAGAAAGCTACAGCTCTTTTTCATTAAAAAAAGGGGTACAACAGAAGACCAACAGATGGTGTCTAAGGGTTGGGTAGTTTAAAGCGTCGGGCCCGGTTATTTGACAGGGCTATGATAGTTTATTTACGTTAGAGTAGGCAACGATTCCAGCCACCTGTGCACCAAAATAAGTGAGTCCTGGGCGAGGGAAGGAATCATGTAATATTTGCCGTAAAGCTTCGGGTAACGTGCCGAGTGCGCATACAGAAGGCGTCCGCGAGGATGGACATTAGTAAACTCTTGTTTTTCGTGTGCGTACATCGATTCTTATACTTGAAACGCGTACGTGCGTGTACGTCCTCACGAGCCCTGTCCGAGGCATGCCAAGAGCCTCGCTAATTCTTATTTATCAGTGTTCGGCGTCCGTGATGCCTCGTAGGACGGGCATTCTCACCGTTCCGGACCTCGCACTCGGAGGAGCTTTTTTCCTGGTCGTCCGGAATGCTGTACGTGAGCGGACGGCGCGGCTGGCGTTGTCATGACAACCATCAACATTTCATACAGTTGTTAGAACAAAGGCTACCTCGGCTTGATATGAATTGTAGAGAGAAGTGTGGCGTAATCGCGGGCAGAGAAACCTTACGTTCCTTTCATTATCTTGATGCTAGAGAAACGTATAAAGTAAGACAAATGGCAGTGAGCTTTATTCATCACATTAGTTTATGGATATCTTGCCAGAATGAGGGTAAAAAGGCGATAGACATCGACTTGAATTTTATACGAGTTTCTGTTTGACGTTCGTCTGTGAAACGGACATCGCGTTAATGTATTGGGGAATTTTAATCTTCTTAAACTGTAGTGTGTTCTTCCTTTACCTAAGGAAGTTTCGTTATATCTATATTTGTCGATTAAATAAATGTGTGTATATATATATATATATATATATATATATATATATATAGATAGATAGATAGATAGATAGATAGATAGATAGATAGATAGATAGATAGATAGATAGATTTTATATATATATATATATATATATATATATATATATGCAGGAATTCTTCTAGTATTTCTGCAATAGGAAAAAAATAAAGTAAAAATGTGAAGAGCGAAGGGGCCCATCACGTCGCTCACCGCAAATTCCAGCTGTCTTACGGTATTCTCATTATGTAAAATTACTGAGGGTTGAAGAATACAAAAAAAGGAAATGTTATTACGTTAGGAAGGGGGACCTCAAATACACACACGCACACACATACAATGTGGGTGTGCACCTACATTTCAAATAGATAGCCAGATATATATATATATGTGTGTTTCTTTATGATTTTTTATCTAGCTCAGTGATTCCCAAAGTGTGTGCCGCCATTATCTCCTTGGTGTGTCGCGAAAATACTGATTGTCTCTTAGTGTGCCGTCACACTAAATAGTTTGAAAACCACTGATCTAGCTCATTGGTCTTTGAGAAGATACGGCATGCAATTGAAGCAATTACGCCAATAATCAAAGGATCGCCCCGTCAGGAATCAACATATGTGTGGAAAGGTCTCTTTTGGATTCATTAATGCATAAAAAAGATTAAGACCCGAAAAGAAATTACCGCCCCCCCCCCCTCCATCCCCTCTCTCGTCTCCATTTACTCTCTCTCTCCGTCTCCTTCCTTTCTCTTCCATCTACTCTTTTACCCCCTTCCCCCTACCATTCTTTCACCTCCTCACCCCCCCCCCTCCCTCAACCCCCACTCCCCACTGCATACGTCATGGTTGGTTAGTCTCCTTTGTTCCCTGAGCCAGACACTTCCTCCAGCTTCTCCATTTTTTCCTGTGTGCCTCTGTCACGGCTTAAGCTCTCGGCATGTGACTTTCTCGTCGCATGGTCACCCTTGAAGGACATGAGTACCTTTTGTGGCCTTTCCGAGGGCATATATCTCTTCGGTGTTAAGAGGCCAGCGACCTTAATCCCCCCTGCCTCCCCCCAGCCTCCACCCCCATCCCCAAAAGTAGAGCTGTGCGTGTGGACAGGCTTATTTTTTGTGTATAATCTGCGTTTCAAGGAAAAGGTCAGGGAGAGGGTGGACGCTGTGCACGATTAGGAAGCAAACGACCTTGCAGGGGAGGAAGTGTCGGAGGGAAGGCAGAACGTATAATATACATGTATTGAGCGAAAGTAGGTCAACAAAGACCCGGACTGTAACTCCGTTGTAGACGAAAGAGGTGATTAGTGTTGTAAGGTTCAAGTAGCTGTGAATAAGCAAAAAATAACAAAGTTAGACAAAGAACATAGAAACGCATTAGTGTTTGGCAGTTAACATAGTTTCGCTTCATCAGGACTAAGGCCAACTTCTGAACCGCAGTAAAAAAAAAAAAAAAAAAAAAAAAGTAAGGAAAAAAAACAATAACTTATTATGATTAACAGATCCCGAAGAGGTCAACCATAACTGAGGGGAGGAGGGCCAGAGGGGGGAAGGGGGGCTGGTATAGCTCGGCGAGGTTAACATAGTGATCGAGATATTGATAAAACTGAGGCAGTCTCAGGTTCGTATTTATCATCGGATTTTTAGAATATAAGGATCGTTCTCTTACTTAACTTCAAGTAGTTTGTGGAACAATATTGTGTACCTTGTATGTATAAATCTGATCATAATTGGTGTTTATGAAATTACATTAATCTGCATCAGCTGATAGTAAAATTCAAACAGATATTTTCTTGCACGAAAGCACGAACGTTCATGCACGAGTTTGAAGTTCATGATGTCAGAAAGCAGGTGCAACCACAGTACCATGACGAACGCGGAAATGGTGAAATATACGACCGAAGAAATGCAAATATCAGAGAGCCAACAGTCGGTTTTGTAATTTTGATATTTGTGGTTTTATTCACATTGGAGAACCGTCCCTCAGGAAATGTCTCTCTCTCTCTCTCTCTCTCTCTCTCTCTCTCTCTCTCTCTCTCTCTCTCTCTCTCTCTCTCTCTCTCTCTCTCTCTCTCTCTCTCTCTCTCTCCTTTCACCGCTGAAGAAATTATATTCTTTAACCATCCATCACCTTGGTTCTAGAAGCTAATAGACAAAGAAGCTAATTTCACTCTTAATGTCCTTTGATTTAATCTTCGTTGTTCTTTATTGTTGTTATTATTCATCCTGTTAGTTTCTGCTTTGTTCATTATTACAATAATGATGATAAAGACAATTAAACGAACACCAGCGAAATGACAACACTAATAAAGATAAATGAGACGCAGAGAAGAAAAAAATCTCCCATCATAATATGCGCAACAGCTGCAGTAAGAATTGTAAAAAAAAATAAAAAAATAAAAAAAATAAAAAAAAGTCTTAAGCTCCTGACTCTGTTTAACCGATGAAATGAGTAAAGACGTTGTAATATTCCAACCCCTTTTCCCTTTCATCTGTAAGCCCTTCCCGGAATGCATGTCATGGTGCCCTTTCACGCCGGGCTTTTGTATCCGAATGCATCTGTCGTGTCTTCTCACATCTCCCTGTGACAAATGTTTGAGGATTTAAATGCAGATAGAAGGGATGAGGGAAGTTACGGGTAAGAGCG
>BOPN01000264.1:575338-577838 GCA_017312705.2 Penaeus japonicus
ATTGTTGTTCTTGGGGATGTCACTACTTTAATCATCGTTTTTCTTTTCTTTTTCCTCTTTTTTTTTTTTTTTTTTTTTTTTTTTTTTTTTTTTTTTTTTTTTTTTTTTTTTTTTTGTCTTCTTCTTCTACTTCATCTTTTTGTACTTGTTGTTGTTCTTCTTCATCGTCTTTATTTTTTACTGTTTTATCTTTTTTTTTCTTTCTTTTTTTTATAACGCAGCGCAACCGGTATGTTCACGTCATCATGGTATAATTAGTTGTTGCAGATGTTGCTCTCTCATTATTTTATTGTTGGGGATTGTTGCAGTCACTCTCTTTTATTTCTTATATGTCTGTATAGTTTATGAAGCTTACTTGTCTTTTTTATTCCATTGTTATCATAATCATTATTATTATCATTATTTTTATTATTACTATTAATGATAATATTAATAATAGTAATAATATTAATAATAATGATTATGATGATGACGATGATGCTATTATTATCATTATTATTATTATTATTATTATTATTATTATTATCATTATCATTATTATTACTATCATAATTGTTGGTATTATCATTATCATTATTGGTATCATAATGATGATGATTATTATTACTACTATCGTCATTACCATTACTATTACCATAATTACAATTATTATCATTATTATCATAATCATTAATAGGATAATCATTAGTGTTGTTATTGTTCTTATCATTGTTACTATCATTCTTGTCATCATCATCATCAAAAGTAGCATCGTGAATACTAACAGCAAAGGTAGCGGTTGCAATAAGAGTAGCAGAGTAATTGCACTGGCAGTAGCAGTAGTAGTGGAAATGGTAGTATAAGTAGTAAAATATTGTAGTAGTTGTAGTAGTTGTAGTAATCTCCATAGTAGTATTAGCATTGGCAGCAACACTACCCGAGGATATCGCTTATATTAACAGGCATTGTTTTTTTATTGGCGTTGCAATACTAGCAATAAATGTAACACGTATGTATATCCTATGACCTTATTTTCGCCCGTATTGTTGTGAATACATTTACTACCGTTATGCTGATGAAGAGTCAATAGAAATATACATTTCTTTTGATGTATACAGTGTCCTAACGTATATTATTTTCTTCTTTCAGGTTGGTGTCAATCTTTCCCCTCATTTGCATATCATAAGGAAGAGGTAATTACTGTCTTTCATATTGGTTCGTCATCCGCTTTCAATTGAATTTCGGTTAAGGATTCTTTTTTTATGGTTCATTAGCTCACTTTGCCATTAATCCTTTGTTATTCCCCTTTCCTTCTCTGCCTTTTGTTTATTGTTTACTTTGAGATGACGTTAAGGATTTCCGTTGACCGTCTTTCATGCAACCTGCTTCCTTCTCTTTCTTTCTTTCTTTCTTTTCTTGTTTTCTTCTCCCTCTTTTTTTTCTTTCTTTCTTTTTTGTCTTTCCTTTTCCTTCTTCTTTTTTTTTTCTTCTTCTTGTCATTCCTTTTCTTTGTCTTTTTTTTTCTTGGTCTTTTGTAAGATATACACCTTTATCCTCTTTTGTTTTGGTTATTAGAATGCTCTTCTTTTCTTTCTATGTGCCTCTTCCTGTTTTCTTTTCATATTCGTTTTCTTTTCCATAACCTATCGCTGTGTTTATTTACAAATGGATTTTTGTTTGTTTGTTCCATCTATGTATTTGCCTTAACTGTCCTTTTTATGAATGATTCTTCACGTTATTCTTCGCATAATCTTTCGTTCTCAGTATTTTTTCTGTCTTTCCTTTTCCCACATCTCCGTTTACTCTTTTTATTCTTTGCCCTCTATTTTTCCTTCACATTTATTTTAACGTGAAATTTTTCCTCTCCGCCCTTCCTGTCTTCTTTTTTGCAACATAACTTTCACATTTTTTTTTCTCTTTCTTCCTTTTTATCTTCCTCGTCTTATTCTTCTCGTTTTCGTTCCTTTTATTCTGTCTTTCCTTTTCCTCCTCCTCTTCCCCTGTCTCTCCTCCCACTTTTGTTCTTCGTCTTCTTCTTCCTTCTCCTCCTCCTCCTCCTCTTCTTCTTCTTCTTCTTCTTCTTCCTCCTCCTCCTCCTCCTCCTCCTTTTCTCCCACCTCCACCTTCACCTTCACTCCCACCTCCTCCCACCTCCTCCTCCCACTAACCCCCCCTCCAACCCCCTCCCCCCTCCAACCCCTTCCCCCCTCCTACCCCCTCCCCCCTCCAACCTCCTCCCACCTGCGCCCTTCCACCCATATTGTTCACCATTTTGAGCCCATGCCCATAAAGGTCGTTATCTTCTTATTTCACCTCCCTTTTATCTCCGTCTCCTCTTGTCCCTTTCATCAATCCACCCTTCCCACGGTATTTTTACCTACGCTCCCATGGATAACTGTTCATCGCCCCTTTACTGGTTCGACCTATGGGAGTTCATGACGAGTGGCGTTTTTTTTTTTTTTTTTTTTTTTTTAATGTGTGTTTTGATAGACGTGCTAGATTATTGGTGAATATTGGCATT
>BOPN01000265.1:27500-35000 GCA_017312705.2 Penaeus japonicus
CCTGTCACTTTCTAAGGGCGAAGAAAAAAACAATTTTTCTAAGTGCGAAGATGTACCTCGTGGGGAAATTCAGGTTCTATGGCCCTGATAAATATTCATACCTTGCAATTTTACGTAATCACTTGTCTCAATAAACTTGTCAAAGTCAAAAGTCTTGTTTACTTATGCTAGATTTGCAATGTTCATTTAATTTTATAACCTGATTTTCGAAAATTCTCTCCATGAAGAGTTGTTGCATACCTGCACAAATTATGTAACATATCCTTTATTTTCTTTACGTATTTGTTCACACAATCCTATCAACTTCTCCATAAAGGCCTCATATAAGCCTACTGTTAACAATTCCTCAGCAAACAAATAAAATGCAGAACTTTCCTCCTAGCAATTGTCTCTGTGTACGATATGCTTAACAGGCAATATTTTCGCTTAGTTCTAGCCTTCCTCATACTCGCTCTCTCATCCATAATCTTGGTCCGAAAACTCGTGATGCTTCTTAAAAAACAAACGCCACATGGGCACTACACAGGGACGCGGGGTGAGTGAAGTGATAGTAATATTGATGATGATGATGATGGTGATGATGGTTATGGTGGTGGTGGTGATGATGATGACAATAATAATGATTATGATAATGATGACGATGAGAATTATAGTAATAATGATAATAATAATGATTATCATTATTATACTAATAATAATTGTGGTTATACCAACAATAACAATTATAATTATAATGATAGAGATAATAGTAATAATCATTATCAGGGAGGTAAATATTTGTATATATTAAAATGCGTTACTGCATTCTACCATCTTCTCACACATATAACCTTGGTAACTTGATTTGGGACTTGAATTTGTGATTCCGTGGCTGCCGAGTGCCCGTGGGAGCTGTTCGTGAAACCTCGCTATCACTGTTCTTTCAAGAACACATAGGTAATGTCCATGACATCTCATAAGGCGTCTGGTTGAACATCTCTTTTACGGGTCGTGTAGCTGAACGGTATCAACCGTGCCTGTCGATCTTACGGCGCGGGTTCGAGTCCCGGTCAGGGAGGTAAATATTTGTATATATTAAAATGCGTTACTGCATTCTACCATCTTCTCATATATATATATATATATATATATATATATATATATATATATATATATATATATATATATATATATATAGAGAGAGAGAGAGAGAGAGAGAGAGAGAGAGAGAGAGAGAGAGAGAGAGAGAGAGAGAGAGAGAGAGAGAGAGAGAGAGAGAGAGAGAGAGAGAGAGAGAGAGAGAGAGAGAGAGAGAGAGAGAAAGAAAGAAAGAGATAGAAAGAAAGAAAGATTTATACTGAAACATATAACCCTAGTGTACTTTTAAAAACATCATGACTGAAATACGTAAGTTTCCCCCCCTTTTTAGTAGTACAGAAAATTTGAAAATTTACGGGTAGACTCAACTAAATATATAATATTTCTCCATTTTGCGACCATGTTTATCCCTTTAGCAAATAATACTATCCAACTGCACATATGTCAAAACATCGCCAGTTGCATAGCTTCACAGCTTTTATCGTACCTTGTATTTTAGTGATTAAGGTCATTTTGATACTTAAAACGTACCATCACTAACTACAGTGTAAAACTAAAGTGATGAATACTTGAAAGTAGTGATGAAATGCTTACCAGCTGAATTATTTTTACTGCTACTGACTTCAACTAAAATGGCCGACAGTCCTCTCCCTATTGCCATGCCTACGCTTCCATTTATTACTTACACTAAAACATTATGCTATATCACGTTCTTATGAGACTCTCAGCGATCTCCAGTTCATAGACTAATACTACTACTCCCACTACTACTGCTGCTACTACAACTATTTCTACTACAACTACTACTATTTCTATACATACATTGCACTATGTAAATGTCTATGGTATGAAGGCTCTCAAAAACATGTAATATATAGGTTAGATCTACTTCGAAATTACTAGGGAAATTAAAGAAGTCAATCTTACTATTATGATGTAAAATACTAATAATGTCGTAGTCATAAAACAAGGGTCTATCAAGAAAAAAAATGCTACAAGTCTATCAAAAGCAACTCTGTTCTTCCCCAACTCTCTCCCCTCATCAATGTATTTCCATTGTCAATTGCTAAAACTTCAAATTCTGTAGCTTATTTATCTCTCTCCCTTTAGAGATCACGAGAACAAGGAACAATGTCTCTCAAGCTCCCTGTATCGGTGAAGGATTTGCCGGAGGAGAGAGTGAAGCAGCGCACGGCCCAGGGAATGAATCCTCTCCAGCTGATCGTCTATACAGAACCAGGCAATATTCTCGTTCCCGAACCGTAAGTCAAGTTACGTTACTCCTCTTCCTCCATCTCGCTTTGCCTCTTCAAATCACGTTACTCCTCTTCCTCCATCTCGCCTTGTCTCTTCAAATCACATTACTCCTCTTCCTCCATCTCGCCTTGCCTCTTCAAATCACGTTACTCCTCTTCCTCCATCTCGCCTTGTCTCTTCAAATCACGTTACTCCTCTTCCTCCATCTCACCTTACCTCTTCAAATTACGTTACTCCTCTTCCTCCAGCTCGCCGCCTTGCCTCTTCAAATCACGTTACTCCTCTTCCTCCATCTCGCCTTGTCTCTTCAAATCACGTTACTCCTCTTCCTCCATCTCGCCTTGCCTCTTCAAATCACGTTACTCCTCTTCCTCCATCTCACCTTGCCTCTTCAAATCACGTTACTCCTCTTCCTCCATCTCACCTTGCCTCTTCAAATCACGTTACTCCTCTTCCTCCATCTCGCCTTGCCTCTTCAAATCACGTTACTCCTCTTCCTCCATCTCGCCTTGCCTCTTCAAATCACGTTACTCCTCTTCCTCCATCTCGCCTTGCCTCTTCAAATCACGTTACTCCTCTTCCTCCATCTCGCCGCCTTGCCTCTTCAAATCACGTTACTCCTCTTCCTCCATCTCACCTTGCCTCTTCAAATCACGTTACTCCTCTTTCTCCATTTCGCCTTACCTCTTAACAGTCGCTTATTCTTCATTGAATCCGTCCCTATGTTGTTTAATGATTGTTTTTGCATGACTACTTCGACTATTTGGTCAATACACTACCTGTCATGCACACTATTATCATGCAAATTTCACGATTTTGCAGGTATAAGAGAGTAGCCGAAAAGATCTACAATTTCAAGTTCCGGCCTGATGACATAGTGGTGACAACGTTCCCCAAGAGCGGGACACTGTGGACCCTGGAGCTGGTGTGGGGCATGACTCACCTGGACCAGATTCAGCTCACGCAGAAAGTAAACATCAACGACCGTGTGTACCTAATTGATGATGTAAGTTGTGTTGTTTTTCGTTGGATTGATGATAATCGAGGAAACTGACATTGTATGTATACAGTATACACATACGCACACACGGACACAAACACATGCGTACGTACACACGCACACGCACACGCACACGCACACGCACACGCACACGCACACGCACACGCACACGCACACGCACACGCACACGCACACGCACACGCACATATGTATATATATGTATATATATATACATATATATATATACATATATATATATATATATATATATATATATATATATATATATATATATATATATATATATATATATATATATATATATATATATATATATATATATAAATATATATATATATATATATATATATATATATATATATATATATATACACACACACGTATATATGTGTGTGTGTGTGAGAGACAGAGAAAGAGAAAGAGAGAGAGATAGAAAGAGAAAAGAGAGAGAGAGAGAAAGAAATAGAAATATACACATGCTCGCCTTTTTTCTTCTTCAGGACTTCCTTGACATGGTCAACCTGGAGAAAGCAAAAGCAAGGTTCGCCGAGCAGTGTCCCCAGGCTCTGGCCGAAGAAGGCCTAACTCGCCAACTCGCAGAAGCTGATACGAAACCCAGGATCATATGGACTCACTTGCCTCTCAACTTACTTCATCCGGATCTTCTCAAAACGTGCAAAGTAAATCTATTATTCAGTGGAGTGTTTGCAATATAACCTTTCTGATTCCAAAAGGTTTTTCCTTTTGATATCAGGAGATACATTGTAAAAGTGATAGAAATAACAGTCAGTATTTGCATGCTTAGATATACGTAATGTTCAGTAAATACATTATTAGATTTTTTTGTTCTACCGGAAGGCAATGTGTATCACCGAGTCGCATCCTTATTAGTTGGTGAATGGTTTCATTTCACTTTTTTATTTATTTTATTTTTTAACTTCCTCAGGTTGTATGCATGGTGAATGGTTTCCTATCAGTTTTTCTTATATATTTTTTAACTTCCTCAGGTTGTATACGTGGTGAATGGTTTCCTATCAGTTTTTCTTATATATTTTTTAACTTCCTCAGGTTGTATACGTGGTGAATGGTTTCCTATCACTTTTTCTTATATATTTTTTAACTTCCTCAGGTTGTATACGTGGTGAATGGTTTCATATCACTTTTTCTTATATGTTTTTTTAACTTCCTCAGGTTGTATACGTGGTGAATGGTTTCCTATCACTTTTTCTTATATATTTTTTAACTTCCTCAGGTTGTATACGTGGCCCGCAACCCGAAGGACGTCTGTGTCTCTTTCTACCACTTCGCTAAGCAGTTGGGAGAACGATTCTTCAATGGCACTTTTGATAATTTATTGGATGCTTTCATAGATGGCCATCTTTTCTACGGTCCTTACTGGGATCACCTCCGCCAGGCGAGGCAACAGAAGGACAACCCCAACTTCCACATGCTCTTTTATGAGGATTTGAAGACCAACATGCTGGAAGAGCTGAGGAAACTTAGCAAGTTTTTAAGTTTGGAGATTGATGATGACACGTTGCTCAAGTGAGTCGTATGATTGACCGGACTATTTATACGCGTTATGTTTTTTTTTGTACCGTTTCTCTATAACGCATCTTCCTGGGCAATTTATTTTACTAGTGCTTACCCACAAGTTTATTTGAATAGATGTTCCAATACTTCCCACAGGATAAGAAAATGAGATATCTACTTTAGGATATTAATCAAAACTACCACCATCATCATCATCATTATCATAATTACCACCAATATCCTTAGACGCCTTCAATGTTATAACCAAGTCCCCCCCCCCCCCCCCTCCACCCCTCGTCTCCTAGGGTCTCCGACTACGCCAAATTCGACCGCATGAAGGTCAATCCCGCCATGAGGACGAACCTCCTGAACTTCGAGGGCAACCACTGCCGCAAGGGACAGATCGGGGACTGGCTCAACATCGCCACGCCGGAAATGGATGCCAAGATCGAGCGATGGATTCAAGAGAACTCCGAGGGCATCGACTTCACCTTCAGGTATAAGTAATGAGTTGCGAGGGTAATGAACGTGGCGGCATTGAGAGAGCTGAGGTGGACAAGTCTTTCAAAGGGGGATGAAAGGGAAATGTGAAATGATTAGGAAGATATCAAAGGTGAATAAAAGGGAAATATGAAATGATTAGGAAGATATCAAAGGCGGGTAATAGGAAAATATGAAATGATTAGGAAGATAGTGAAAGTGACTTCGGTATCAAATAAAATCCAAGAGAGAAACCCTTATTATATGCTCACCTAATGAGGAGACACGAGGAATATGAAGGAAAAAAAAAGAGAAACGGAAATAGAGGAAGCTAGACAGACGGGGCAGAGGTTGACCGAAACGAAGGTGAATGGACAGTGTCAGCGATCTGAAGGAAAAAAAAGATTGACGGGCGAGGAGTCCCTGGACCGAGCAACGTGGAGGCGTCAGAAACGTTAAGCTCACATAGAAGTGGGTTTATAAGAAAATCAGAGACAGAAGATGTAAGTAACATGGGGCTAGATCTGTCATGCGGGCATTGGTTCTCAAAGAATTTATTAGGAGTAACTCACAATTACAATAACAAAACTAATAAAACGAAAAAAAAAATCCAATGATATAAAAGATCCACACATATATGTGGAAGACCGCTTACAGATAACATCTATGCAAATCTGCTGTTCTCCAAGAATTTCTTAAGAGTTGCTAATAATACAGTTTCACATGGATGTAGGAGATACAGATAACAGAGATTTGATTATATTTTTAAATCTTGGGGGATCTTATTATCTGCTCCTTAAAAATATTACACAGTAGATAAAATTGGAATTAAAATAATTCTTTAGAATGATGCATGAGGAAGGTATAAGGAAGGTAGAATGTAAGGAAAAGAAAATCAAAATAATTCCAGGTCTCATGAAAGCCGATAAATTGTATTTTTGTAGAGTAATTCCGTCAGTCCAGTTTGTATAGAAGTCAAGGATTCTTAATTTTGAGAGAATGTTCCAGTTAACACATTCATGACACTTGTTTTGTTTATATGCATTATCAAAAAAAAAAAAAAAAAAAAAAAAAAAAAAAAAAAAAAAAAAAAAAAAAAAAAAAAAAAAAAAAAAAAAAAAAGGAAGACGGAAAAATGCAGCAGTTGAATACTTAATTAATAGCGATTAATGTAACTATTTTTTTTTTAATTCAAAATTTCAGATCATATATTCCAAATATTGGAATCACTAGTAACCATTATTCTCAATGTAACTGCATGTTTGAATTAAACCAATGTAACAATATCATTTTGTTTATACTGAAATGATTCCTATTACTACTTCTTTTTTTCATATTCTCAGTGAAAAACACATTTCAAAGTAATCAGTCTAATGGTCATTGTCTTAGACTTTTAACATGAAAAGTAGTTAATACTTATATCATAATTATGAAATTCACATAATGCATACACATACCAGAAGGGCATGTCAATAAAACTAAAATTTGGTAAATTATCTGACGTGTATGCAGAATATCAGTATAGCATCAGAATGTGAAGGGCATTTTAGCCTCAAGTCCCTGTTCGTAGAGCAAGGCAATCTTGCAAAATCTAAGCAAAATGAATTACAAATTCTTGGTGCAAGTGATAATTTTGAAGCAGTGTGGTGATGAAAAATGTTGATAGTTGCCAGTTTCCTAAAAAAAGAAAAAGAAAGAGAGAGAGAGAGAGAGAGAGAGAGAGAGAGAGAGAGAGAGAGAGAGAGAGAGAGAGAGAGAGAGAGAGAGAGAGAGAGAGAGAGTAACAGAATTAAAGAAAATCACACTGTTCTGGGATCTTTCAATTTGCTGTTAAGAGTATTGATGAATTTGATATATTTAAAAGAAAGTATGTCTTTAAGTATGTCAGAAAGTTTTAATTCTAATGCTGACACAAAAAAACAAAACCAATTCAATGAAATATGACCTACTTAATGATTGTATCGAAATTCAAGTAGGGAAGGGAGAGGGTTGCATAATAAAATTATTAAGCGTGATCATAACGATTTGCGTATCATATCGCTACATGCATTCAAAGATATATAAAAATCGAATCATTCATTAGGTTCAAATTGATTGGTTCGTGCTGAAAAAAGAAATGTAGAAATGTTTAT
>BOPN01000265.1:45000-50000 GCA_017312705.2 Penaeus japonicus
ATATATCTATATATGGTATAGGGGTGGGGGACGCAAGGGTATGTATAATTTACATAAATGAAACTGGAATATTTTCTGATCAATAATTCGACTGTAAAGTACTTGAGTGTGCCGATTTATAAACGTTGCTTTATTTGGGATGAAATTCTCCAGTGTTACGGATTCTTAAATTGGAGCATTTAGTTGTTGTATGCGCGTATATTTTTTTTATCTTTTGTATATCTATATTCACTAACGCCCATACACATATAAACACACACACACACACAATTACTCTCACACTCGCACTCACACACACACACACAATCACTCTCACACTCACACTCACACTCACATTCACATTCACACTCGCACTCATACACACACACACACACACACACACACGCACACACACACACACACACACTCACAATCACTCACACAAACACACACACACCCAGACACACACACTTAAAGTTAAACAGTCACGTGGTCTCAGTACTCAGTACATAGCATGTTTAAAACCTGTAATAACATCTGTGTGAATATGATTAACGTCCTAATTCGATCTCACGCACGCGATCATGATATATGCCATTCCTCACGGAGAAACGATATATCGAGAATTATTGGCCATTATTAACAAAAGAAAATCGAATATCCACGACCAGGTATCCATAAACAGAGAAGTAACCCTGGACAGCATGATTGACAAGGACACTGACTGGGTGCTATAAATACAACAGAAAGTAATATCACTGTGGGAATAGTAATATCACTGTGGGAATAGTAATATCACTGTGGGAATAGTGATATCACTGTGGGAATAGTAATATCACTGTGGGAATAGTAATATCACTGTGGGAATATCTATGTGTGTAAGAATTGCAAGGGACAGATCTTAATTACTAATAGTATTATACACTAAAAAGAGTTTTTCTTTCCTGATCTCTATATCTTGTCTTAAGTTAATCTACATACAATAGTAAGTATAAGGTTTAATTGAATTCATTGTTTAGAAGAAGAGAAAAACAAAACAAACAGAATTTTACAACACCATTCACGTGGTTATAAAAATTTGGTAGCGGATACACATGGAGTGTACACTGTAAAATTATGAATGTGTTAATTGGTAAAGTGGTGATAAGTCAGTACCTGTTAAACTGTTGCAATAAACTGAGGAAAGATAAAAGATGTGTGAAGCTGTACACGCGTAGGTTTACATATAAACCGGTATACCATGTATGTAAATACTGTATAATAAAACCTGAGGTAAGGGAGATAAATGCATTATGCATTACCATTTTCCTTCTACTTTTTACGGAATTTTTATATATATATCCAAACTATGTATAAAATGATAACACAAAATGCAGCATGACATATGAATAATGATAACTATTACCATAGTTATATTTATGAATACGGACGAAAATGCGTTTTTAGATATCGCTATATCTGTAGGCCTACAAAATATAGTGTTATTTTTTCGTGTTACATTTTAAAAACATTTCCTTCTTATTGTATCTGATAGTTTTCAATAAATGATATGAGTATGTCACGAGTACCGGGCTCAGTCACTCCGATAGCATAGGAGTACCCGGTATGCGGACCAGAAGGCATAATTATAAGAAATTAAGAGATAAAAGGTCACATTTATAAACGGTTTAAAACATCATAAAGAATGTTATTCGTAAGAGAAAGATACTTGATACATAAAAAAAGAATCATATTCTTAAAAGGCAAAAGGCCACTTAGATCATATAAAACACAAAGTATGTTTAAACGAATTACAACCCACATGGAAGAGCTTCCGACCACGTGTCTGGGAACCCTACTCTAGGCAAACATATGAAAGGAATGTTTTCTTATATTTTCGTTTGCTGTGATACTGAAACTAAAACGAAGCCTGTCAAAAAAAAAAAAAAAAAAATATATATATATATATATATATATATATATACATACATATATATATATATATATATATATATATATATATATATATATATATATATATATATACATATTGTAAGAGAATCGATTCATATAACATAAGTCATTCTAGTTGGCCTTTTATGTTTACTTTGAAGTCATATACATATATATATATATATATATATATATATATATATATATATATATATATATATATATATATATATATATATACATATATATTGTTTGTGTCTGTGTTTATTTTTATACGTGTGGTTTGTAGGGAATTCTTATATCCAAGATCGATTTACTTTTTGTGTATATGTGACGTTGATTCATTCCATAAATCGCATATGCTATACAGCGAGGAACACTAATATAGAACGCGTATCAAAGCCGCATTTGTGTATCCAAGAGACCCGCACGTCATCTACAAGAAACCCAAAAGAGAAACAACCTTTTAAGAGTGGCTCTTTGTATACTTCCTGTCCTTTAGATATCATAGAATATGAGTGTATGTTTGATTACGTTTGTGAGTGCTTACTCCAACGCAATCAAGAGGGGCGAATTTATATACTTGAAAACAAAGAGAGTTCCATTACGGCGCTGCAGTATCTAATTATATCCTCAGGCCAAGTCATATCTACTATACAAACTCGTTTATTACGAAGGGCTCTGATGTCCGGGGGCGTCGTGTAAATTTTATATAATGAGTTATTCAAAATGACAGGTTCTTTCGTCTCCCTAGCGTGGTCATGGCAAGATTCAAAAGGAATGGGTTAGTGTGTACCTACTGTTAGGTTACAGGCAGCCGAAAATCATGTATAGTTACGGTATCAAAACATATTGGGCAAAGGGGATTGTGTTCAGACTTGGGGTTAGTTATGAATTGAACAAGAAAGGAATTGGAACCGATGCTAAAAAAATGGTTGATTAATATTGATTCATTTGGAAATGAGAACAATAGATATCAAAATGAACCGAGATTGGATTAGAATTGATGTCAATTGACACGGAGGCGAATAGCTAGACTATCATCCCTATAGATGGTGATACCAGGAACCGTCAACCACCATTGCAACAACTACATAATTACATCTTCAAGTAATAGTGGAAATTTCCGTATGGATGTTTGTGTGTGTGTGTGCACGAGGGCATATCCACACAATCACGTGATCGCTTGTGTGTGTCAATCACGCGATCGCCATGCCCATGTCCCCTCGAGGCATAGAGTCTCCCGGGAGAGGTCGCGTCGTGTATAGTCTCACGTGAATGTGTAAGAGTGTGTGAGTGTATCCACATTGTCCCACCTTCCTCAGGCATGTATCATATCCGCTTTATAGCTCCGTGAACTTGTTCTGTAAAGAAGGGAACTCAGTGAAGTGGTATTCCTTCTATTCCTGCTATTAAGAGAGGGAGATAAGTGGATAAACAGTGGATAAACAGGAAGACGAATATAGAGTACATTTACTTGTATCAACAGATAGCAGCGGCTATCAAGGAATGACATAAGTGAAGGATGTGTGTCCAAGTGGTGAATATCACAAGCGGTGACTCACCATACAATGAATCTTTATGGATAGATGAAATAACTTATGATGCAATATGCATAGTCATTATTATACATCGAAAATAAATGTTGATCGAATCTGTTATCAAATATAGTTCACTGTAACAAAAAAATACTTTTGATGTTGCTTATTACTATTGTTTTGTGGTGTTCAGGAACCATACTGAAAAGATTATATATCATATGTTTTGATAGTGTGTTTAAGATTTTTGCTTTTTATTTTTTTTGTTCCTTTCGATTTTATATTAGAAATATGACTATATATATACCTCTATCTCATGTACAATGTTGATAGGTTTAATCCCTGTCAGTTAAGTTCAATTACGCGATTGAATTAGAATATCTATCATAAGGATATGTACGTGAAATAGAAATGAAACGCTTATGAATTGAATTGAACTAGAATTCAACATTTACATATACTGGATTCATTAAATTGAATTGGAATCAACTAATTCCCTGTTGACTTTGAATTGGAATTGTCTTTAAATGAGGAGATATGATACTGATATGAGTATGGGGATATTGATAGTGTTATCAGCATGATACTGTAATGATTTATGATAATGTCATCGGTAATAACAATAGTCAAATGTCATCACCATCATTCTTATCGCCATCTTAATCATCCTCATCATCATTCATCATCATTACTATCATCCTCACTATCATCATTGTCACCATCATCACCATCATGATTATCAATATCATCATCATTATGGTTATCAATTTCATTATCATTATGGTTATCAAATATCATCATCATTATGGTCATCAATATCATCATAATTATGGTTATCAATATCATCATAATTATGGTTATCAATATCATCATAATTATGGCCATCAATATAATCATCATTATCTTCATCAATATCATCATCATCCTCATCATCCTAACTGCCATGAACACGAACATGTCATTCTCATTCGAATCTTTTTGTCACTCGACAAAATCCAAATTCTAAACAAAGTCATGGAGTGACGGTCGACAGAGGTCCGTACGTTCGAGTATTGACATGTAAACACGTGGTAACTAAGGGGCAGCACCACAACAATGTGTGTTCGTCAGTTGTTTTCCTTCACCTCTCAGTCATAAATGTCATGATCATATTTTGCTTTTAGAATCATGGTGGGTTGTCGTTCATTTTGTTTTTTTCGACTTTTAAGGATGTGGAAGAGGTGGTTGTAGGAGATGGTCATTGTTATGGTTTTTTATTATTGTTTGGAAATGTTATTTTTTGTGACTGATTGCGCTGTGTTATATATACATACACACACACACACACACACACACACACACACACACACACACACGCATATATATATATATATATATATATATATATATATATATATATATATATATATATACGTATATATATATATATATATATATATATATATATATATATATATATATATATATATATATATATATATATATATATATATATATATATATATATATATATATATATATATATATATATATATATATATATATATATAT
>BOPN01000265.1:60000-62500 GCA_017312705.2 Penaeus japonicus
ACCTCTGCAACTTGCCTCATTTCACTCATGATGATGAACACTCAAGAAATATCTCAAAGTTATTTTTAAAAACAACTTGCTATGATTATTGAACAAGTCATTCAGAAAGAAAGTAGTTAAATTCTTACTATCTAAATCTACTTATCAGTCATCTTATAATTATAATTATATTTATTGTCTAAATCTACTTATTACTAAATCCTAGGATACTGATATTTATATTGATTCACTCTATCCATTTTCTCCATCTATCTATCACTTTTTGTCTGTTCATCTATTCATTTTGTCTCTCTATCCGTCTATTCTGTCTGCATTTCCATCCATTTTTTATATATTGACCTAGCTATTCCATCTATCTATCTATCTACTGTATCTCTCAATCTATTCATTGCATCTGTTAATCTATCTATTCACTTATCTATTAATCCATTTCATTATAAATCAATTTTGTCTATTCATTCTGGTCTATTCGATCTATCTATCCCTTCCGTCCGTTTGTCTATTTATTCTGTCTAAACATCTACCTATTCTGTTTATCTACCAATCCATTCTTTCTATCTTTCTATCCTTTCTGTCGGTCTATCTATCCATCCTGATGATCTGTCTATTTATCTATCCATTTCGTCTATCTGGCTATCCATTCTACCGATCTATCTATCCAATGTGTCTACATACCTATCATTGCTATCTATCTACCCATCAGTGCGGTCTATCAAGCTATCTATCCCCTCCGTCCATCTGTCTCTCCAATCCCTCTATCTATATCTATCAATAAATCTATCAATCTATCCCGTTCCCTCCGCTACAGGGAAGAATAGACAGTCAAGGGCCTCGACAAAAGACCAGGCAGGATGGGAGGCGGAGGAAGCAAAGCTAACGACAACTTCCTGAAGGAGACGATGTGTGACCACGAGGATGCCATCAACTGCGTGGCACTCTCCGACGATGGCTCCTTGCTGGTCACTGGCTCCGAGGACAAGACGGCGAGGATGTGGAGCACGAAGACCGAGGACACGGAGTGCCTCGGGGTCCTCAAGTGAGTGGGACGTCTTGTCTGTTGGGGATTCCAGCTGAAGGACGAGGGTTGGAATCGGGTTTCTTCTGCTTGGAACTGGACGTCTGTTGGGTTTGTGTTGAGTTTGTGTGTCTGTGTGTTGAGTGTGTCTGTTTGTTGAGTTTGTGTTGAGTGTGTCTGTTTGTTGAGTTTGTGTTGAGTGTGTCTGTGTGTTGAGTGTGTCTGTTTGTTGAGTTTGTGTTGAGTGTGTCTGTGTGTTAAGTGTGTCTGTTTGTTGAGTTTTGTTGAGTGTGTGTCTGTGTGTTAAGTGTGTCTATTTGTTGAGTTTTGTTGAGTGTGTGTCTGTGTGTTGAGTGTGTCTATTTGTTGAGTTTTGTTGAGTGTGTGTCTGTGTGTTAAGTGTGTCTGTTTGTTGAGTTTTGTTGAGTGTGTGTGTCTGTGTGTTAAGTGTGTCTGTTTGTTGAGTTTTGTTGAGTGTGTGTCTGTGTGTTGAGTGTGTCTATTTGTTGAGTTTTGTTGAGTGTGTGTTTGTGTGTTAAGTGTGTCTGTTTGTTGAGTTTTGTCGAGTGTGTGTCTATGTGTTAAGTGTATCTGTTTGTTGAGTTTTGTTGAGTGTGTGTCTGTGTGTTGAGTGTTGTCTGTTTGTTGAATTTGTGTTGAGTGTGTGTTGAGTATGCATGAGTGTGTATCTGTATGTTGAGTAGTGTTGAGTGTCTGTCTGTATGTTGAGTAAGTTTTGGGTATGTGTCAGTATAATGAGTTTGTGTTGAGTGTGTGTCAGTATGTATGCTGTGACAAGCAAAAGCCTCCTTTGAAATATAACAAAAGCCAACGCTGTAAACAAGTAACGATAATAATAAAGTGACGATCTCTTCCAAGGGGCCACACTTCGTACATCACGTGTGCCGCCATCGTCGACACGTACATCATTACGGGCGCGGCAGACAACACCCTTAGGAAGTGGGACATGACCACCTGTGACTGCCTCTACGTCTACGAGGGTACGTTCACCTTAGTGTATGGTATTAAGATAAAAAAACAAACAAAAAAAACATGAATGTGGAAGGTCGTTCCTTAATCCACACTTAGACCATATCGATAGTCTATACGGAAAAGCAAGACAGGTTTTCGTGTCAGGTGTTCATGTTAAAAATGTTAGTGTTAACAATCCGAGTCCTGCAGTACGCTTTGGAGACCTGTCACCAGGTTCTCTTTTTTCTGAACAGGTCACGAATCGCGGATTGCAAGGGTGATCTGCACGGACGAGTTCATCTTCAGCACGTCCTACGACAAGACCGCGAAGGCCTGGATGTGCGATGTTAGTGACCTGGGACCTGATGAATCACCCATCCTCAGGACGTTCCAGGTAAAGCCGAATTGGATATTATTCTTTTGTGTTGGAGAGACTTCATCTTGCACATAAACTCTTCGAATCTACATTTTCACATTACATATTTACATTTACATTTTATATTTACATTTTAC
>BOPN01000265.1:75000-77500 GCA_017312705.2 Penaeus japonicus
ATTCGGACACTGAAAGTCGTGCGATGGAACGTGAAACATTGTGAAACACGAGACTTAACGGCAGACTGTGGTGGCCTAACATCGTTCACTATGCAGCCTAGTCTCGTTGCCTGTCACGAGGATCCTCCAGTGTTTGCTCATCCGCTATCCAATACGGGAGTATAAATTTGGATGGGATAGGCTTTGCTTAGACTATCAACAAGAGAGGGACACTATTTAACCAACAACACAGTCAAACCCTTAACCTTTTACCCTTTTCATTAACAAAATAATCTATGTGGGTAGTGTTGTTGGGCTGGGAATGGTTACATTAGAGACCCACGCGCTCATCTAGGTAACAGTACTGAAAGAACCAGTGGAAGTACTCTAACAAAGTACACTTCAAGGTATCGGTGGCGGCGTTTTGAGGCACCGGAAAGATCATCAGTCTTTGAGAACACTGAAAGCCACGCAGAGTTTGTGACGCGGTTCCATCGACGCCGGCAGAGGCCCGCAAACCTCTCCATATGCTAGAATAGTTTCTCTATATCCATTGTGTGCGTGAGTCAAGGCTCAAGGATTCACCAGCTGACCACTGTCTAACCCACCACTGTCATCTTCGGGCGAGTGTAGTGTCCATACGCACCAAACCGGATCTGAACTTGTGACATGAAGGATTCTTTCTTTGACAGGACAATAAATCCTAGACACACTCCAAGTCTCACCTTAAGTAACATGACCAACTTAACCTTCAAGAATGAGCCTAGCTTACCTCACTACATGGCCTCTGGTATGCACAGGTTCCAGTATTTCCCGGGCTCCGGTATACAATAGCTACAGTGTAGTATACTGCAGGCCTGTATGCCAGGGCACAATACACGTAAGTGTAACATACATACTGCCTGGCAGACACGGACTCCAGTATATGCAGGTTGTGGTATACATTGGTTTACTTATACACGGGTCCCGGCACATACGGACTGTGGTGTACACTAGCTCTGCATTGATAGTACTCATAACATGTGAATTTACTAGAAAAAAAATCATGAAGGGACACAATACTCTGAGGGATAAATTGTAACAAATTGGGCCAATCATTAGTTTTCTGAATGTTACAGAGGTTCCTGTCGGTGTTCAGAATCCTTTGCTACCTGTGCACCTACGTAACAGTTGCTTAAGTGTCCGTGCTGCCTCTGCTCTCTACCTGCTGTTGCTGACTTGTGACTTCAGTCTGTCAGTCCTCGAATTTTGGAGAATAGAACACAGAGCATGGTGGTCGCATGTATATTTGTCATGAGGAATTCTTAAGGGGAAACTTATCTTTGTGCTTAGTGCTTGAGGTCAAGCAGACTTCCTGTGAAAGAAATCTAAGGACATGATTTTCGTTTTCCAGCTGAGGGGCAGTGAAGGGGTGACGGGGCACGAGGCTGCAGAGGGATATGGGGGCAAGGACGACGGAGGTAACAACAGAATGATCAGCAGAAGTAGCAGAAACCGCAGCAGACTTGTCCACTATTGTGCTCTTTCACTAAATACAGACACTACACACCGAGTACAAGCTCTTGGTGGTGCACGCTGCTGGGACATGAGTATCTATAGATAGTCACTCTGGGGCGCCGATCTGCAGTCACCAACAGCACAGACAAATGCGCTTGAATATTTGCTGCACAAACACTCAATATGTGTCATTCTTGCATCACAATTTGGCCGAACTTGTTCTGGTGAGGAAGAGGAGTTCATCGAGCGTTACAAAGTGACACTTGTACTAACAAGAACGTTACCACTGTTTGTCTCTATTGACAGTGTATGCGTAGTCTTAGCGCGAGAGCCACGTCAGAGTGCAGTATCAATGGCCCACACTGTCCCGCTTGTCCTGGTGTCTAGATGCATGCTAGACGCCACCAAGAACACAATAAAGTAGAATAAATATTGGTAACGCTATCACGTTGGCTTCTGGCCGAGATGCAACATGGCAGTGGGAAACTTGCTATCTTTTCATTCAAACACTCATTCCAAAGTAACACTCTGGCGGGAACCACCTTGCGGAGGATGTCAGGCTACTCGTCCGGGACTCTCGGTAGCTTCCAGATCCTGAAGACGAAACTCTGAGGCGTTCCTAGTCTCCAAGACACGTCCTGGAGGTGCTTTGTACATCTGTCGAAATTCTTAGAAGGAGACCTGCCTCTGCACCCACAGAGGAGGTCGGAGGCGCCCGCGCGGTCGCTCTGGCTCCTCCTCCCTTCGCCCTTCACTCGGAAGCGACGGCTCGTGATCTTCGGACAGCAAGTAAAGCCTACGACCTGACCGTGATGAGACTACCTAACACGATGTCGACGGACTACCAGTATTGCGGCTGCGACCAGGTGGGCGTGAGTTCCGTGTGGGTTTTGGTTCTGAGTGGCTGTGGCTGATGGCGGGCGTGGATCTGTGATGAGGCTGGGGGGTCCCACGCACGCACGCACGCACGCACGCACTTGAGGATGACACTATCACACGCTTGGTCCACCGGGCAATTGCTATG
>BOPN01000265.1:80000-87500 GCA_017312705.2 Penaeus japonicus
ATATATATATATATATATATATATATATATATATGTATGTATTTATACATATATATATATATATATATATATATATATATATATATATACATATATATATATATATATATATATATATATATATATACATATATATATATATATTGTGTGTGTGCCATCAATATTTTCCTAGCATGAAAAGAGTCATGGCCTGGATCTTTATCAGTGGCACTAGATTAATTTTCCATGAAATCAAATAAAACTCGACTGATTAGGAAAAAGACTTACTCGCAGCTCTGTTCAATTAAATGAATTCCAAGCAAGAGCATATTTTGAAATGCATTTTGTTTTCACTTACATTGTAGTTGCAGGTTAGTTAATTGGTTATTGCATATACTTTTTAAAAAGTTGTTTTGATTAATATGATAGCAGTTTGGTGAAAGATTTTATAGACGTTAAACTGCAATAAACTAACAACAAGCAGTGGTGGAAAAGTGATAGCAAATACAATAGAAAAGTTATGTTTATGGGACATAGGAAAACAAAACTTGCAATACTGTGCTTGCAACAAAAGGACAACAGCACATAGTTAAGAAGAACTAAGAGATCCAACAAATATGGTTAAAAAAGATGGGCAAAGAAAGGAGAAATAATGATGATGAAAAGGAGGAGAAGAAGAGGGAAAAAGGTGAAAGGAAGAAGAAAATGACAAAGAAGCAGATGATGATGAAGAAGAAAAACTAAGAAGAAGAAGAAGAAGAAGATAACGAAGAAGAAGAGAGAGGAGAAGAAAAATAATAAGAAGAAGGCGATAAAGAAGAAAATGAATAAGAAAAAGTCGAAAAAAGAAGACGTCGAATGAAGAAGAAAAGTCGAAAAATAAGGCTAAGAAAAAAAAAAAAAAAAAAAAAAAAATCATTCGACTGCAGACTCACATCAAACATCATCTCCATCTGACTGCGTGTGACGTAAGAACCATCACTAAAGGTGAGTGTGTTGTCCACAGCGCTTATCATTCGACTGATGTGTGTCAGCCATAGCTCGAAGAACCCGACCTTGATGAGAATGAGCTGATCGTCCTGCGACAACTCCGAGAATCCTGTGAGGTTTTGGAAAGAAAAATCAAATTAGTGGTCAGAATTATTTTCGTTTTGGGTGTGAGACAGAGAGAGAAAGAGAAAATGAAAGTCAAAATGAGTGTGAGTTATTTTGCATCGTTTTTTTTTTTTTTGGGGGGGGGTGTTGCTTCTTGAAGGGTGTTCGGTATCCCTTTTCAAATCGACTCGGGAGTTAAACAGAGACTTTACAAAGACAAATAGATACACGGATAGACAGGCAAAAAAATACACACACATACATACAATATAGCAAAAAGTATATACAATCTTTCAACATCGGGTGTCAAAGTACCTGGCACTCTTTTGGCGAATTCGACCACCCGCTGTATAGAAGGAGTCATGAACACGGCGAAGCTCTGCCACATGGTAATCTTCTGCTGCTCGAGGGTATCCATGGTGGAAGAGGCTACCTCGGGGTCGCTGCTAACTTCAGACGTGTTCTGGAAGGATAAGAGAGGGAATTAGATATACATTTGGTGCGAAGAGAAGGACGAGTATGGTTGGATTTAGATTTCTTTATTGCAAAAGGGAATGGCATGCAGGGTTGCAGTTAGACGGAGGGTTTCTGTAGGAAAGGAAGAGTTACACGTTTGTTTGACCGAGATGGAAAAGGTGAATGTTTTTGAAGGAAAGGGACGATGAGAGCTGGAATTAGATGGACATTTTCGGAGAAGAGGGATGATAAATAGGGTTGGAGGTCCACGGTTCTTTTCTGAGGAGGAAAGGACTAACAATGTTCAAGTTTTAGGAGAGAGAATGCAAAAATGTGTCAATTGTGACAAATATTGGAAAAAAAATGCAACAAAATAAAAAAAAGAATTAAATCCGAAAACAAGATATTAAACTAATATTTAGAGGGTAAAATTCTTGGAATTATGTACTTATGAAGCAATTAATTCTGAAGAACATGAGGCACATCTCTTATATTGCATATTGTGGCTATTTCATACATTCAGGTCGTGTGTCACTGCCGAAGAATCAGATAATGTAAGTATGTTGGATGATGATATGCAATTCTGTGCGTTTATCATGTATGGTAATGTAACACACATCATAACTTCAGAAGCCCACACACACACACACACTCATGTACACATATATACATATATATATATATATATATATATATGTGTGTGTGTGTGTGTGTGTGTGTGTGTGTGTGTGTGTGTGTGTGTGTGTGTGTGTGTGTGTGTGTATATATATATATATATATATACATATATATATATATACATACAGACCTATCTATCTATTTATCTATCTATCTATCTATCTATCTATCTATCTAACTATCTATCTATCTATCTATCTATATATATATAGAGAGAGAGAGCGAGAAAAAGAAATATAGATACATATATATCTACACACACACACCTATACACATATATATGTACATATATATATATATATATATATATATATATATATATATATACATCAAAATCAATATTTTTCTAATGCAGCTATATTCGTCACCGGTTTCACCTCCCACTGCCGTCCCTACTCGATCTGCCACCAACAAAGAACCGCCGCAGATTTGTCTCCCTGTGGAAAGCAGACACACACAATATCCTCTCGCACAATCACCTTGGGGGACACCGCGCTCCCTGGCCATTCGGCAGCGCCCCTGGTGGCCGGAATGCATACTACCGCCTGAGAGCTGTCCTGGAGATGATAGTTGACAATAGTGGCGTTGCACTTGGTAACTGAGGGACGCTATCATGATTTTTGTCGTTGTCTGTTGATTTTCTGTTGCATGCGTTGCTAAAAGGTTAATTCAAAACGAAGAGAGTGGTCGAATATTAGCGCATCGACAACAGTACTCCAGGATGAAATGTTTCACACGTTCCGATCAGATTGTTGACCGCATACATTTTCCTCTTTAGTGTTAATTATGTGGAAATAACCACATGTCTTTTCCTTGACATAGACCCAGTGAGAATAACGGATCTACTTTACCCTCCTTTAATGCTAAGGCACAAGCATAACAAGCTACATAACAGCATCACTCGCTAAGTTTGTAAGTGTCAAGATGAATTTAAAAAACTCGGAAAAAAAAATCTTCAGCCCTTTGATGATCAAGAACGCAACATCGGGAATTCAAACCGATGTTGCCTGTACTCACTGTAACTCTCTTATACGAATTTATTTACACGAATTCTCTCAGAAGATCCACAAATACATCGGAACGTCTTAATTGAAGGCATAGCAGCTCTGCTTGTTGGCTCTGTTTGATCATCTTCACATGCAGAACGACAGCAAATAAGAGTGCAAGTCAGTGTAAACAAGTGTATTACAACGTTAAGCTTCAGTTCCATTGCTGAATATAAGTTGATGGCGTGACTTGTCAAAGTTCTCAAAGAAAGAAATAAAAATAAAAAAAAGGTCTAGGAACGGTTCTTGAAGGTACAGCGGTTCCTGTAGAAAGCACATGTGAGGTTGTGATCGCCAGTACTCATGCATGACTTCATGCGTATTGTGGAGAGAGAGAAAGAGAAGGGGGTGGGGGGGGGGGCTGGAGGGACGGAAAGTAGGAAGAGGTGGGAGGGGGAGTGGGTGATGCTGCTGCTAATGACGATATTGATGTTCAGGTTGATGTTGATTTTAATTCTAATCTTAATTCTAATTCTGATGTTAATGGTGATGTTCATATTAATGTTAATGATAATGATAATGATAATAATGATAATGATGAAAATAATGATGATAACGACGTTGACAATGATTGTAACTCACGAAAATGATAGGTTTCCTGACGAGGGCTCTGGTCTTTTCCTCCGTATAGGCACAGTTGGCATGGTGTGCCTGCGAGATGGTGAGGATGATGTCGTAGATAGCCAGCTGTTTGTTCTCGACCTCCCTGGCCACCACCTCCGACCCCTCGCCCCGCCCATCGCCGTCACGTTCGCGGGATCGCTTCGGAACCCGGCCGTATCGCACAGCTGCAAGGATATGGTCGGGTCAGGATGGTTGCGGTGTGTGGATTTTATTATTATTATTATTATTATTATTGTTATTATTATCAATTATTATTATTATCATTAATTATTATTATTATTATTTTTTATTTATTTATTTATTTATTTATTTATTATTATTATTTTTTTTTTGGGGGGGGGGTTGTGTGTGTGTGTGTGTGTGTGTGTGTGTGTGTGTGTGTGTGTGTATGTGTGTGTGTGTGTGTGTGTTTGTGTATGCGTGTAGATGGGTGTGCATCGTTGTTTTAGGTGTGTGTCTTGCATATAGGTGTGTCTATTGTTATATGCTGTATGTATGTGGGTCATTGTACAAGTGTGCAAGTTTGTGTTTGATTTAAGTTTGAATTTTCAAAATACATGTTTAGGTCATACAAATACGTATAATAACATACAAAATACACGCTAATGCATGTGGTTAGAAATACGCCATTCAACATTCAAGTATAAATTGAAACAATTTATGATGCTCTGATCAATAACAACATGTAGCAAACCACAAGCAATGACTCTCCATAGTATGAGACTTATCACAATAAAACTGCCTACAATTATTTCTCTAATATCAATAAGCAAAAAAGAAATATCTGGCAATGAAAGACAAACGGTTACAACCAAAGCTCCTGGTCAAATTCCCTAAAAAAAAAAAAAAAAAAAAAGAAGAGGAAGGAGAAGGAGAAGGAGAAGGAGAAGGAGAAGGAGGAGAAGGAGAAGGAGAAGGAGAAGGAGAAGGAGAAGGAGAAGGAGAAAAAGAAGGAGAAAAAGAAGGAGAAAAAGAAGGAGAAAAAGAAGGAGAAAAAGAAGGAGAAAAAGAAGGAGAAAAAGAAGGAGAAAAAGAAGGAGAAAATGAAGAAGAAGAAGAAGGAGAAGAAGGAGAAGAAGAAGAAGAAGAAGAAGAAGAAAAGAAGAAGAAGAAGGAGAAGAAGAAGAAGAAGAAGAAGAAGAAAAAAAAATATCGAGTTACTCACAATCTCTGGACATCCCCACGGCAAGACACTTCTTGAACCGACAGTACTGGCATCTGTTTCGGTTGAGTCTGATCACCAAACACTTGCCATCTCGCAGACATCTGTACTCGATCTGTTTCTGGATGCTGCGCCTGAAGAAACCCTGTGGAGGAAGAGAGACGTTTGAGAAACAGGATATTCGTAAAGTTTATTTTTTTATCTTATTTTATTTTATTTTTTTTATTATTATTATTATTTTTTTTGAGTTCTCAGATACGTGTCAGTGTAGATTGAACCTCGCACGATTACGAAAACATTGGTGTAAAATATATGAGCGTTTTCACGAAATTTGATTAATTGTTAGAACTCTCGCAGTCTATCATAAATAAACGCATGATAAAAGAGACTGTAACTCATACAGTTACGTACACATTTGCATAAAGATGCAAGCATTTTCGAGTAATGAAATTAAATACAGATTATTATAAATAAACATATGTTAAAACAAAAGGAAACACATGCAATTACATTTGCATACAAATGTATGTATTATTGCAAAATGCAATTAAATGTTAATATGTTCACAATCTATCATGTAAAAAATATGCTAACACAAATTAAATGTCATACAATTACGAATACATTTACATACGAATTACACCCATACTGAACCTCTTACAATTACATACACACATAAAATACACGTATGCACGGAGTGAAAAAAATCAGTTAATGCTTACTGAAATTCTCACAAATTAAAGGGTTTACGATGATATACTAGAACCTCTTTTCGTCTTTACAGAGAATTTTGATTAAAAAGACAAAAGACAAAAAAAAAAAAAAAAAAAAAAAAAATCACTCTCTTAACGTTTATCATCTAAACAACCTAAACCCTTATCATCCTGTATCTCAACGGTATGTAAAAGTAAAGTTAGTTTACTAGACAGACGAAGTAAACAATGAGAAAAATAACGGACGCTTGCAATGCCAGGAGCTTCCAGGTAGAACGCCAGACTGGATGAGAAAACCCCCGGGTTCTGCCCAAGGTGAGGTTGACCTATGACCTCGAATGCAATTTATGCTTCTCATAATTTTTTTTCGACGATATCTGGAGCTAAATGCCTATTAGAATGAGTCTGAATAGAGTCATGATTACAGTAGCTACTTAAGTTCATAGAGGGAGTGAATGAATTTGCAATACATAATCAACACAACCGGCGTGCCATCTTGTCTGCCGTGGCTTTAGAATGAAAGTAAAGGAAACACGGCGAAACAACGGAGTCTTAATAAAAAAAAAGAAAAAAAAGAAAAGAATAGCAAACATGGGCGATTGAGCTTAATGATGGGAAACAGTAGAGAAAAAAATATATATACAGATAATCAAATACGAGATATAATAACAGGCATTTACTGTACCGGCAAGTTATAAATCGCAAACCCATTTGAAGAATACCCCGACGGATATAGAAATATATTAAAGAGTGTTAGAATGTTACAAAATGTTTCTTAATGACTTTAATCAATCAGATATGTAACCAAATTTTTTATATAATGCACGACAAACAGGGATGATGGAGAGCACACTACAAACCCTTTAAAACAAGCCTAATTAACCGAAAAGTCTTAATCATATTAATTAAAACTTTTATTTACAGGAATGACGAAACGACGAAACGTTACATAATTATGAGAGTGGCCTATGATTGATATGATATGATAAGCTACCGTCATATCATTTTTTTTTACTCGCGGGAAAGAAGGCATTCTGATATACAGGAAACGAGTGACAAGTCATGGGTATCAGATTAATCCTCAGATGATGACAAACATATAAATATATATTTGGTAATCTTCTTGATGTATATAATGCTCATGAAGATAGAATCAAAACGCGTTAATTATATACTTTTGCGTTATGAAGTTTGTTATTCTGGTTTATTTATTTCTTTTCATACGCTCATAATAAATCGTAGATAAACATGTTGATAGAAAGTTAACTACACACAGTATAATTACGTACGTATTTGCATATATGCAAACACGAATGATTCATTATTATTAATTTCCAGTTTGATTTTCTTTTGTAAATATAGTTATCATCTTTTACAAAAATAAAAATAGTCTTTGCTAACTTTAAAATGATGTATAGTTACTATAATTTCAAAAGAGAGAATAGTTGAGAATATAAATTAGTCACTGTTAATAAAAAAGATAGTTACCAATCTAAAACAAAAATATTCCTTGTTGATATCAGATACAAAACAGCTATCATCATTATTATCATTAATTCATAACTCTCATTTTACCAAAAAAAAAAAAACATGTCGCCCTCCACAACAGCCTGGTGCGGTAACTGTGAAATGGTGAAACTCGAGCAAGTTGTCAAGACTGTCCCTTAGAGACTGCCACATCCGACGGGCATGTCACTCAGCTTGTGTTCGAGATAGTAACTTACTCTCAAAACTTTGGCTTCCGACT
>BOPN01000265.1:97500-102500 GCA_017312705.2 Penaeus japonicus
GAGAGAGAGAGAGAGAGAGAGAGAGAGAGAGAGAGAGAGAGAGAGAGAGAGAGAGAGAGAGAGAGAGAGAGAGAGAGAGAGAGAGAGAGAGAGAGAGAGAGAGAGAGAGAGAGAGAGAGAGAGAGAGAGAGAGAGAGAGAGAGAGAGAGAGAGAGAGAGAGAGAGAGAGAAAGCAGGGACAGACAGGATTACTAACTACTTTAAAGAACAAGGTGAAGACACAGACGGCATGATAACAGTCTTTCGCCCTGAAATGACCGGGTGTGGCCAGGTCTCCATTAGCACGACAGAATGGCATGCGTCACTCTGGCATAGTAGACAGCATGGCATGCTTGTGTGCTGATGCCTGATCGAGTTCATGACGTTTTATATTTTTTTTGTGTCTGATAGAGTCCTAGACGTTTTGTATAGCCTTTCTGATTGAGTTATTGATGTTTTGGATACATTGTGTCTGATAAAGTGTGATTGAGGCCTATCTATTTTATATATTCTGTCTGGTGTAGTCCTAAATGTTTTAGACATTGTGTCTGATTGAGTTCAAGATATTCAATATACATCTAGGATTGAGATGCTGTGATTCAACAGGATACAGTGGCTGAAGTTTGTCCATGAGGAAAACAGATATAAAATGGATAAACTGCACATGAAGAAACCTGCTTATCGGAGACTTGCCAGTTGGTTTTCATATGAACAGGTGGAATCCACGAACACTATACATACAAGGAAATACTTGAGAATAAAGGAAAAGGTAAAACTGTCAGATAAAGAAAAAAAAAAAAGTTTTTTTTTCTTTCTTTCTTTCTTTTTTGTTCATTTGAGGATGAAGGGAAGATAGGAGCTGAGGATTCCTGTATCGTATCTTAGAGCGTTCTTCCAGCTCTGTTAGTTTGAAATAAGTCTTAGCAAAGACGCAGGTTACCACTATCTACCTCGCATGTTGATTCGTTCTAACAGGTATGTGGGTCTATCTATCTTGGTATTTTGGTCTGCCCTGGTATGCTAACAGTTTCTCTCCTATTTACATACTACACCCAAAGTGATCAATCTGAACAGAATTCCCTCGTACACAAACCCATTCGCCTCTCACATGCTGGACTCAGAGGGTTGGTTACTGAGGCCTCAAGTTTAGTTATATATCTATACAATTGGTGAATATCTATAAAGATTAGAAAAAAAATAAAGATATGTTTTACAGTTGTTTAGATGTATATACGTTTTCTTTTTTCTTTTTCTTTTTTTTTTCTTTTACGAAGAATGCCAAAAAGAATCACTCATCTCACAAGCGACAACGCTCATACATCCGGCAACCTAGCAGGCATCCCGTTACCCCCGGTCATTCAACTTTCATTGGCAAGCCATAAGGGTTATTGTTACTATCGACTACTATACGATTCTCGACCTTGCAGTTAATGTTTCTAGTGGGTTAATCAAATCTTCTTCGGAAATGTCATGTATGATAATTTCCTAACAGACTATGTTGCTTTGCAGTGTTGCCAGACGCACTTTTCTCGGGAGAATAGTTATTGTCAAGATGAGGCAATAGATGGACTGCAAACCCTTTGCATGCTGCACAGACCGCCTTGCAAAGAGGAAAGAGTAGTTGAAAATGAATTGTTATTACAGGGTAATAATGCGCCGAGGAGGTACTTCCAGCGAGGCCGTAATCTCTAATGACTTTAAACGGCCATTTAAAAAGCTCTTGTTTCGAATAAGCTTATTTGCCTGCTTCCCTGTTTCTGTTGCTGCTTTCCTCTTCTCTCCTTCTCTCTCTCTCTCTCTCTCTCTCTCTCTCTCTCTCTCTCTCTCTCTCTCTCTCTCTCTCTCTCTCTCTCTCTCTCTCTCTCTCTCTCTCTCTCTCTCTTTGTGATGTTTGTGTGTTTTCAGGGAATATGTCTATCATCATGATGATTATGTAATTGTGTTTGCAAAACTCCGATCGATATTACTTGTAACTAAGTAGGAAATTTAATATTTACGTGATCTAACATTTAAAAAACTACAGTTCATTTACATAACAAGAATGAGTCAGGATATTTCTCATTTAACGCACGTACACACACACACACACACACACACACACACACACATACACGTGTACATACAGTCACACATAGAATTATAAAGACATGTTTAAAAGTGCAAGTGTCAATAGGTAATCTGCTCTGATTTATATTTTCACACGTTCACATGTTGCATACCATACAACATGAAGAACAGAAGGAGAAGAAAGAAAAAGAAAAAAAGGAAAAAAAGAAAAAAAGAGAAACCTTAAAAGGAGAATCTATCGATCTATATCTTGATATTTCTATAATTATCTATATGTTTGTATCTCTTTCCCCCCCCCCTCTCTCTTTCTCTCTCTCTCTCTCTCTCTCTCTCTCTCTCTCTCTGTTCTCTCTCTCTCTCTCTCTCTCTCTCTCTCTCTCTCTCTGTCTCTCTCTCTTTCTACCTATATCTCCATATATATCCATGTCTATCTCTCTCTCTATATATATCTATCTATTTACCCATCTATCTATCGATCTATCTATACAAACGAGACCCATAGAAGCCAACAGCCGCGACGATTATACCGAAGATGCTCCTCTTTCAACATGAATTGCAATTTGCACGCTGACGAAGGTGACGTCAAGATCATCCATTTCTGTCTCCTCATAGTCATCGGCGATACCTTTTCAATATCGCATCATTTTCGCGGTCGCTGTGACAGTCATCTCGATCATCGTCATCAATATACGGTTATGTTATCTTAGGCCGTTATGGTGAGCGTATTAATCTATGTCCAAGTCACTGTCAACAAGTGATCACCATCTTCTTGTCTTTTTGATTATCGATTTTATTTTGATCACTGATCGATTGAATACACACCTATTATCAAATAATTATGATAACCCCTGAAACCATGACCAATCTGTGTGGTTTTCCCTGAGGGGCGAAATCCTGGTTGTTGTTGTTGTTGTTGTGGGATAATAACTGTTATTACTTCCTCATGAGGTTCGGATGGTATCTTTTATGGGCATCCCTTTGAGCGCTTCGTTGATGAGGGATCATGCAGGCTTGGGACTATAGATTTTGATTTTTTTTGACATTTAGATCAAACGGAACATGCACACACACACATATATGCATACATACATATATATATAGTATATATATATATATATATATTTATATATATACATGCATATATATATATATATATATATATATATATACATATGCATATATATGCATATATATATATATATATATATATATATATATATATATATATATATATATATATATATATATATATATATATATATATATATATATATATATATATACATACGACCATGGGTCCTTTTCCTTAACACGAAAAACAAAAAAGCAACAACAACACTAACACACAACGGAACACACACACAACAACGCATACAATAAATATACCAGGACGTACCCCAATCAATGTATATCAACTCTCTACCCTTTTCATAACAAAAGGTCAGAACATATAAGCGCTTAAACTGCCCCCCTCCCCCTCCCCCTCCTCACGCCGAGGGAGGGGGGAGGGGGGGAGGGGGGGAAAGGGAGCAGATGTAAGAGAGAAAGTACTTAGGGAACAGAATACTGACCTCGTTTCAACATACCAGCAATTATACAAAAAAGAAGAAGAAGAAGAAGAAGAAAAAAAAAAAGAATAAATGTGCTGTAGGCATATCCATTTAGAAATAAATGTATAAACATTTTTGCACTTGCAAATCTTTTCTGTGACTGAAAGTATCACAGGAGAAAATTCGTATATATATTTTCACGATACGGATTCAATATGACGCATTTAAACGAACGCATATTATTATGCAAATGCTTCGTACAAGGAGGCAGTAAAAAAAATAAAAATAAAATAAACAAGCATATACTGATGATACAACAAAGGAGAAGAAAGTGAGGCAAGCAATAACAGAATTATTGACAGAAACTAAACAGATCAACAACAGCAATATAAACTGCAATAACAACAGACCCCTCCCCCCGACCCCCCCAAAAAAAAAGAAAAAGAAAAAAGAATAAAGCAAAATACATGAAAACTTGAAGAAGAAAGAGAGAGAGAGGTAGATAGATAGATAGATAGATAGATAGAGAGAGAGAGAGAGAGAGAGAGAGAGAGAGAGAGAGAGAGAGAGAGAGAGAGAGAGAGAAAGAAAGAAGAGAAGAGAAAAGTCAAAGATAAAAAAAAAAACAAAAACAAAGAGAGGGAGGAAAGGGAAGGGAAGCAGTAAGGGGGGAGGGGAGCGGAGAGGAATCCTGTAAGGGGGAGGGGGAGGGGGGGTATAAGAGGGTCCTGTAGTGTGTGTGTGTGTGTGTGTAGTGGGGGTAGAGGGTAGGGAGTAGGGAGGGGGGGGATCGTAGATATGTAACTGTGTATGAATTTCCAAGTGAGTGAGCACACGCGTGTGGTACGCTTGACTACCTACGAAGCCTGGCTGAGTGTGACAGAGTACGAGGGTGGGAGTGTCTTGGTAGGTGTGGTCTTCCGAACATACTTATGGTGGGCGTGGTTAAGGAGACAGGTGTAAGGGTGATGCAGCACATCTGCAAGAGGCGTGGTCAGGTACTATTGTCGAAGTGGGCGTGGCGGGGATTGTTTTTAATGCGCAGGGAGGTGAATGTGACAGCCAAGGGATGGTGCAATAGAGAAGCATTGGTCGAAACTGGTGCCCCAAAAATGGCACTTGTTGCATAAGCAATATTCGTTCGATATATGAGATCTTATTAAAGCCAAAGACAGCAAAGGAATGACAGAGAAAGAAAGTCCAGTGCAACATATGAATGTGTGAAATGCAATAAGATAACAAGGTTGGAGGGGGGAAAGAATGGAGATAGATAGATTAATAGATAGATAGATAGACAGAGAGATAGACTGATAGATAAATAGAGATAGATATGTGTAGAAAAGATAAATAGAGATAGATATATATAGAAAAGAAAAGTAAGAAAGAGAGAAAAAATATGACGAA
>BOPN01000265.1:107500-122500 GCA_017312705.2 Penaeus japonicus
ACGCCTTTAACCATTACATGTAAACTTTTTACCAAGAAGAAATACGCCCACAGTGAACGAATTCCCATCAAATGACGATAAAACCCACGAAATAATTACACCAACTGATTTATGTTGCTGAAAAAAACGAGATAGCAAGCACGGCGAGCGAAACCTCCGACTTTTCCCGTTAGTTGAGACACGGACGCAGGGTTGCCAACGTAAACTTTCAGAAAGGAGATTTCGTATCATTAAAATTCCAACTCTTTTTTTTTTGTCTCTCCTTTTTTCTTCTTTCTTTTTTTCCCGTCGTAGCCAATCTCTATTTTTTTTCTCCTATATAAAGCTTGTTCCTTATCCAAGGGAAACAATCTTCATCTATTTTTTTTTATTTATTTCTTCTTGTTTGCTTCTCGACAAGATTCTCGACAGTGTCCGAAAGAGACACCGAGTACAAGTGGCACTCCTGTTCAAGAGACCGCTAGCGAGTGTCCAGCGGCACATTGGGCATCCACAGTACCAGTAGCCAGTGGGCATTCTCAAGCCGTGATTAGATAGCTTATGATAACAACCGAATCCTTGCAACAAAACAACATTCAATAGTCTTTGTTTGAAGGAAGTATAGCCTATCTTTGTTGTTTCCGACAGATGTAGGTAGGAGTCACGGCTGATACAAATAGGTGAGAATGTATAAATTTATTTATTTATCTATTGTAGGAATGCAATCACTCTGCATTCACGCATGGATAGATACTAAATAATTACGACCATATCACAGCGGAGACATGGTAGAGAAAACACATACCGAAGAGGAGTGTTATCTCTTCAATAAAAGAGATTACGACTACACCTTAAAGTGAGCACGGACGCCTCAAAAAAAAAAAAAAAAAAAAAAAAAAAGAGAAGAAGAAAAAAAAGAAAAAAAAATTAAAATAAAACAAAAGAAGAAGAAAAAAAAGAAAAATGAAAATAAGAAAAAGAAGAAAAAAGAAGAAGAAGAAAAAAGGAAAACTTAAAATAAAAAGAGGGACACTAAAACGTATCTCCTTGCCGACCGCCCGAGAGAGGAGGTGGCGGCCGGACCGTGGGTGTCTAGGCGTTATCACTGAACAGGTCGTTGGTCTCCCTCCCCAAGCCCCTCTCCAGCCTGCCCCTCCCCCTTCCCTCCCTCTCAACCCTTCCTCTCCTCATCCTTCCCTCTCAACCCTTCCTCTCCTCTCCCTCCCTACTTCCCTTCCCTTCCCTCCCCTTCCCCTTTCCTTCCCTCCCTCTCCCTCCCCTTCCTCTTTCCTTCCCTCCCTCTCCCTCCCCTTCCTCTTTCCTTCCCTCCCTCTCCCTCCCCTTCCTCTCCCTCCCCTTCCTCTTTCCTTCCCTCCCTCTCCCTCCCCTTCCTCTTTCCTTCCCTCCCTCTCCCTCCCCTTCCTCTTTCCTTCCCTCCCTCTCCCTCTCCTTCCTCTTTCCTTCCCTCCCTCTCCCTCTTCTCCTTTCCCTCTCCCGTCTCCGACCGTTCCCCCCCCCCCCACCTCTCCCTCCTCGTCTGCACTCCTGCCTCTCTTGCTTATACCACTCTGGAGAAACCCCCTCTGCTTATAGCTTCTCTGCTTCTCTCCCCTGCTCTTTTCATTCGCCCTCCCTGCTTCCCTCTCACCGCACCCCTCCCTGTTCCTCTTCCTAACTTCGTTGTCCTGCTTTCCCCCCTGCTTTTCACCCCCTCCCCCCCGTTCCTCTTCCCTCCTCTTTTCTGCTTCTTCCCCCTGTTCTTCCTCTCTTCTCTGGTCCCTTACCATGTTTTCTTTCCCTTCTCTCCTCCTATATGCACATATACATATTCACAAAACATACATACACACATGCATGCATATATGTAGACTATATAGGGTACATATATATATTTATATATCTATACATATATTTATATATGTATTCATAAATACATCTATTCCAGTATACATATACATATATTTGTACTCATACATGATACATATATGCATATATGTGTATATATACACATATCTATATCACACGCACACACACACACACACACACACAAAACACCCACGCACACACACACACACACACACACACACACGCGCACACACACACACACCTACATCCACACATACGTGCATACACACAAACATACAGAAAACCCCAAATGCTTACAATAACTAAAATACAAAAAAAAAGCGTTATACTGCAACACATATCTAGGCCAGCCTTTGCTTGCAGAGAGCCCCCCCCCTTCCCCTTCCCCCCCCAGATTACAAGCACCCCGGGCAGTTAACTGTACTTCACAATACGGCTTGCTCGGCACCGCAGAAACTTTTCGACTGTGCGTATGTATGTGTCAGTCTGAAGGCGTGGCTAAATCTTTAAGTAATTCACAACAAGACTGAAGGTTCGAAATGCTTTTTCTTGATAGAATATATGTATACTTATTTCTTTTCATTTTTTGATAGAATATATGTATATTTATTTTCCGAAACATCATTTTAATCTTAATCTTTTACGAAAAAAAGTTGTATATATATTTTTTTCTCGTTGCAACTAAATCACTCTTTTTTCTGAATGTTGTTGTCGATCTTGCAATCCTCCCAATAATTCAGGAAGAGGAAGTAGGAAGAAGAGAAGGAGTGGAAGAAGAAAATAATGTAATGATGATAACAATAGCGATAATAAAGATGTTGATGGTGATGATAATGATTATAATGATTATTATGATAATGATGATAAACATAGTGATGGTATAGATAATAATGAGGATGATAAGGATGATAATGCTAATTGTTATGATGATAAGAATGATGATGATAATAATGATGATAATAATAATGATATTAGTAACGATGATGATATTGATAATGATAATGATAATAACAATAATGATAATGATAACAATAGTAACAATAATAATGATCATAATGATAATGATAATAACAATAATGATAATGATAACAATAGTAACAATAATAATGATCATAATGATTATTATGACAATAATAACAAAAAGGATGGTAATGATAATGGCAATGATAATTGTAAATTAACATATGAAAAATAGTAAAAAAGATGATAAGAAAGCGAAAAAAACGGGCGAAAAAACATGAAAAAAAGAAGAAAGAATAAGAAATAAAGAAAGAGAGGCGGAAGGAAAATAAAAAAAGAAAGAAAAAAAAGAAAGAAGAAAAAAATATGAGGAAAAAAAAAGAAAAAAAAAAAAAATTAGAAAATTATGAGACAGAAGAATGGAGATAAAACCGTTAAAGATATGATAATGATAAAATGAAAGAAAATAAATGATAAAAAAGGAGAAAGGAAAAACAAAAAATACAGTGATTCATGATAATAAGAAAGGAAACGAAAAGAAAGAAAAAAAGAAACGAAGAACAACAAGAACTGACGAAACCCAAAAAACAAAAACCAAAAACCAAAAACCGGAAAAAAAACGAAAAAAAAAAAAAAGAAAAAAAAAAAAAAAAAATGAAACGAAGAAAAATCCGAAAAAAAATCAGTCCTTCAGCCAAGCGAAGTCACAACCGAAGGACCAACAAGCAGAAGTAGGAGAGACTCAACACGTGATAGTAACAGGGGATCGTGACACACCTTAATGAGCCTAACAGTCATAACACGAGTGAGGAAATTAGCTTGGCTGAAACACACCTCAAGGGAGCCGGAGGAGGAGCGGGGAAAAGGGGCCAAGGAAAGAGTGGGGGGTGGGGGGGGGGGAGCGTGGGAAGAGAAAGGAGGAAGAGGAGAAGGAGGAAGGAGAAGAAGGAGGAGGTGGGGTGAGGTGGGTTGGGGAGGTGGGTTGGGGAGGTGGGTTGGGGAGGTAGGAGGAGGTGGGAGGGGTTGAGGAGGAGGGAAGAGGAGGAGGAGGAGGTGGGAGGAAGAGGGGTTGAGAAAGAGGAGAAAGGAGGGGGGAAGGAGGAGATAGAAGATAAGGAAAAGAAGAAGGAAGAGGGGGAGGAATAACTGAACAGGATATGGAGGAGGAGGAGGAGGAGGAGGAGGAGAAGGAGGACGAAGTAAACAGGTTGAGGAAAAAAAAAAAAAAAAAAAAAAGAGAGAGAGAGAGAGAGAGAGAGAGAGAGAGAGAGAGAGAGAGAGAGAGAGAGAGAGAGAGAGAGAGAGACAGAGACAGAGAAGGAAAGAGAGAGAGAGAGAGAGAGAGAGAGAGAGAGAGAGAGAGAGAGAGAGAGAGAGAGAGAGAGAGAGAGAGAGAGAGAGAGAGAGAGAGAGAGAGAGAGAGAGAGAGAGAGAGAGAGAGAGAGAGAGAGAGAGAGAGAGAGAGAGAGACAGAGACAGAGAAAGAAAGAGAGAGAGAGAGACAGAGACAGAGAAGGAAAGAGAGAGAGAGATAGATAGATAGATAGATAGAGAGAGAGAGAGAGAGAGAGAGATTAGCGTCGTGGAAAGGAATTAACACTGGAATGCACCTTCTTGAGGCGATGCAAGAAAGCGAGCGACCGATACGCGGGTGAACGGCGAAGGCTCGGAGAAAGTATAGATAAGACAGGAGATTAAAAAAAAAAAAAAAAAGAAAAAAAGAAGAAGAAGAAGAAATACCGGCCGTGAATATGGAAATGAAAGAAGAAATGAAGGGGAATGCATGAGGAGAAGAAGGCGGAGAAAGGAAATAAATCTTGAGAGAAAACTTGAGAAAGAGAGAAGAGAGAGAGAGAGAGAGGAAGAAAAAAATCATGAATCGTTAAAGAATTGTTTGAAGAGATTTTAGAAGAGAAATTTAAAAGAAACAAAAAACGAAGAGAAAAGAAAAGAAGAGAGAAAAGAGATGCTTTTAAACAGCTGATCACCCTTGTCTATCTATCTATCTATCTATTTCTCAATTCTATCGTTTCCATTAACAATTTAATCAATCAGTGCATTGGTCTGTACATGAATGTATGTATGTATGTATGTATCTATGTATCTATTGCATCTATTCATCTATCCATCCATCTATTCATCCCTCTATCTATCTATCTACCTCTTCATCTATCCATCCATCTATGTATCCATCCATCTATCTATCCATCTATCTATCCATCTATGTATCCATCCATCTATCTATCCATCTATCTATCCATCTATGTATCCATCCATCTATCTATCCATCTATCTATCCATCTATATATCCATCCATCTATCTATCCATCTATCTATCCATCTATGTATCCATCCATCTATCCATCTATGTATCCATCCATCTATCTATCCATCCATCTATGTATCCATCTATCTATCTATCCCTCTATCTATCTATCTACCTCTTCATCTATCCATCCATCTATCTATCCATCTATCCATCCATCTACCTCTCTATCTACCTATCTACCTACACATAATAAACCAAATGATTCCTCTCTTTCCCAGTCATTAACCCTGCAATCAAGATAATGCAATCACGAGACCGGACTGATATTTCCGTCCATCTATTTGTTTATTTGTTTATTTGTTTATTTGTTTATTTGTGTCTTGGTTGATTGGTTGTTGTTTTTTTGGGTTGTCACCAGGATGGATTAGGTGGTAGGTTGGTGATGTTGTGGTTGTGGTGAAATTTGACTTTGGGAGATGATTAAAAGTGGATTAAAATTAGATTTGTGGTAGAGAAGGGTTGGGTTGGGTGAGGTGGCTGAATGGATATGAGGTTTACAAGAGGTTACGTCATGAGGTGGCTGAATGGATATGAGGTTTGAGTCATGAGGTGGCTGAATGGATATGAGGTTTACAAAAGGTTACGTCATGAGGTGGCTGAATGGGTATGAGGTTTACAAGAGGTTACGTCATGAGGTGGCTGAATAGATATGAGGTTTAAATGAGGTTACGTCATGAGGTGGCTGAATGGATATGAGGTTTACAAGAGGTTACGTCATGAGGTAGCTGAATGGATATGAGGTTTACAAGAGGTTACGTCATGAGGTAGTTGAATGGATATGAGGTTTACAAGAGGTTACGTCATGAGGTGGCTGAATGGATATGAGGTTTACAAGAGGTTACGTCATGAGGTGGCTGAATGGATATGAGGTTACGTCATGAGGTAGCTGAATGGATATGAGGTTTACAAGAGGTTACGTCATGAGGTAGCTGAATGGATATGAGGTTTACAAAAGGTTACGTCATGAGGTGGCTGAATGGATATGAGGTTTAAGTCATGAGGTAGATGAAGGTTAATCAAAAGTAGATATGAGGTAAAGAATGGACATTAGGACTAAATGAAGCTACATCATGCGACAGATGAAAGTTAATTAAAAATAGATATGTGGCAGAGAATGGATATCAGGACTAAATGAGGCTACATCATATGTGGTAAAAGAGTAGGTGAGTAAATCAAGAATTAATCGATTCAAATTAACGGCGGTGGTTTACTCTCTCTCTCTCTCTCTCTCTCTGTGTCTGTCCTTCATTGTTCAATTTCGTATGCAAATTTCGTGTCAATCCTCACCCCTTTCTCCCCTCCCACCCCCCAAAAAAAACAAAGGTAAAATAAAAAAAGATTTTCGTGCACATAACGTCGTCTGAACGTTATCAAAACACCTTCACGTGTACTTTTCTGCTGGGTCATGCGTTAGGATGCAATTTCCACTCAAAACATCTGTTAGGTCATGCTCTGGTAACCTTACATTTACAAAGGCTGGCATATAATATTCTAATTGTGGAGGTCTTGATAAAGGCTTTTTTTTATTTTTATTTTTTTATTCATTATAATGCGTAAGCTGGTCTTTATGTAAAAAAATCCTTATTTTCCTATTTTCTTTGGGACTGGATGAAGCATTTGTGAAATCAGATTTTCATGTTAGGATGTTATATTTAGTTTCCCTTTCTCTCGCTTTATCATTTCTCCCTCTCTCTATCTTTCTTTATCTCGAACTCTCTATCTCTCTCTTTATTCATTTCTCTCTCTCTCTCTCTCTCTCTCTCTCTCTCTCTCTCTCTCTCTCTCTCTCTCTCTCTCTCTCTCTCTCTCTCTCTCTCTCTCTCTCTCTCTCTCTCTCTCTCTCTCTCTCTCTCTCTCTCTCGTTCTCTCTTTCTATTTCCCCGTAAGATAAACTCGAGAACTTTAACACGGGACCGCAAGTGACACATCGTCATACTGAACCGTTCGGACGAGTCACGACTACGCCTGACCTTGCTTGACCTTACAAGCTCTCGCCCAAACCATGCGAACGGAGAGTAAAAATAAAAGGAATAAAGATGTAAAGTTCCCAGTTAATGAGATGCTGAACTTTCTAAAACCTACGAACAGGATTGTCTGGAGACAAATGTTGCGAAATGCGATGGGAAATTGGAAAATGTTGGCGATGCAAGAATTTCTGTTGTTGTTCTTGTACCTTTTCTCCACTCTCTCTCTCTTTTCTCTGGTTCTCTTTTTTATACTTTCTCTCTTTCTGTCCTCCTTGCTCCCCCCCCCTCTCTCTCTTTCGTGCTGTCTGTCTCTTTCTCTCTCTCTCTCTCTCTCTCTCTCTCTCTCTTGTCTGTCTGTCTCTTTCCCTTACTCTGCCCCTCCCCCCTTCTCTCTCTCTCTCTCTCTCTCTCTCTCTCTCTCTCTCTCTCTCTCTCTCACTGACCCTATTTGCCCTCACACTTCACACTGATGATGCGAAACCGATGAGGTACTTAAGACGAAAGAGAAGTGTCAGTGTGAGGGATGTCTTGCATCATACTCTCGCTCACTCTGTGTCACTCTGATCGCCTGCTTGCTCTCTTTCTCTCTATCTTTCTCTTTTGGTCTCTTTCTCTCTCTCTGTCTGTCTATCTTTCTCTCTTGGTCTTTTTCTCTCTCTCTGTCTGTTTATCTTTCTCTCTTGGTCTCTTTCTCTCTCTCTCTATCTTTCTATCTTTCTCTCTTGGTCTCTTTCTCTCTCTCTTTCTGTCTATCTTTCTCTCTTGGTCTCTTTCTCTCTCTATCTTTCTCTCGGTTTCTTTCTCTATCTCTCTCTCTCTCTCTCTCTCTCTCTCTCTCTCTCTCTCTCTCTCTCTCTCTCTCTCTCTCTCTCTCTCTCTCTCTCTCTCTCTCTCTTTCTCACCCTCTTTCTCCTCGTCTCCCTTTCCTCCATTCCCTCCCTCCCTCCCACCTTCCTTCTCCCTCCTTCCCTCCATCACCCTCCCTCCTCCTATCCCTCCTTATCCCTCCCTCCCTCCTTATCTCTCCCTCCCTCCTTATCCCTCCTCCTATCCCTCCTCCTATCCCTCCCTCCATCTCTCTCCCTCCCTCCCTCCTCCTATCCCTCCCTCCCTTCTATCCCTCTCCCCCCTCCTATCTCTCCCTCCCTCCCCCCTCCATCCCTCCCTCCTTATCCCTCCATCCCTCCCTCCTTATCCCTCCCCCTGTCTCCCTCCCTCTGTCTCCCTCCCCCACCACTTCTGCCATCAACACTAACCACCTGCTATTCCCCAAACACGCATGCCAGCGGCGCCTCATCTACCCTCCTCATACACCAAGAGACGAGAGGTAAGCAGGCAACCGCGTGGAGGCAAGATATAGTTATCGTCAGCAACACTGCTCACAGTTGACAACGCTGTGCACAGTAACCCTTTATTTGGGGAGAAAACGACAGGCCACATTAGTACTCTTGGCACGGGCCCCTCCTAGCTCTTTAGTACGTAAACATGGCCATGGTGTGTTGTTTTGTTTTTTTCTCCTTTTCTCTGTCTGTCTCTCTCTCTCTCTATCTCTCTCTTTTTTTTCTCTCTCTCTTTCTCTTTCTCTCTCTCTCTCTCTCTCTCTCTCTCTCTCTCTCTGTGTCTCGGTTTAGTAGTAGTCTATGTGTTTATAAATCTGTCTCACTGTCTATTTACCTGACTATCTTTACAGCTAGCTTGTTGCATGCTAGTTTATCCATCTATATATCTATTTATCTATCAGCCTATTTGTTTCTCTCTCTCTCTAGGTATGATTGAGTGTGTGTGTGTGTGTGTGTGTGTGTGTGTGTGTGTTTGCGTATGTGTATGTGTGAGTACATATATGTATGTATGTGTCCGCGTATGTATGTGTGTATGTATATATATATAAATATATATATATACATATATATATATATACATATATATATATCTCAATCTAATCTTCTTTGCATCACATAACAATCCCCCCCCCCTCCCATCACACCATCTACCTACGCTACCCCCCCCCCCCCCCCCCCGACCGCCTTAACGACGCTCATTCACGCGTGATTATGGAATTTTTGCGACGCGCTCAAGATAAAGGAAGTCGATGGCCTCTGGCTGGCTGCGATCCAAGGCGGCGGCGGGACCTATACACGGTACTTCCTTGCCCTCGTGAGCCCCCTACCCGTGGCGGGCCCTCTTCTCTCTCTCTCTCTCTCTCTCTTCTTCTCTTCTCTTCTCTCTTTTCTTCTCTCGTGTCGGGTCTGTTTCCTCTCTTCTCTTTTCTCTCCTCTCTTCTCTCCTCTTTTCTCTTCTCGTGTCGGGTCGGGTCCGTCTCCTCTCTCTCTCTTCTCTTCTCTTCTCTTCTCTTCTCTCGTGGCGGGTCCGTCTCCTCTCTCTCTTTCTCTCCTCTCCTCTCTTCTCTTCCATCTCTTTTCTCCTCTATTCTCTTACTTACTTCCTGTGTTTCCTCTCCTCTCTCTTTTCTCCCCTCTTCTCTTTTAGTTGTCTCTTCTGCTCCTTCCCCTTCCCCCTCTCCCCTCCCTCTCCCTCTTCTCCTCTTCCTTCCTCCTCCTCCTCCTTCTCCCTCCCCTCCCCATCCATCTCGCTCCTATCGTTCTATCTCTCTGGCTAATTCAGCATATTTCATTTGGTATTCATGTTTTTTTTCTTTTTTTTCTTTTTTTTTTTACTTATCCATCTTTCTATCTAGCTTTGTCTCCTGTTTCTTCATCCTCGACCCGTGTTCTTTAAATCCCTCATTTTATCCTTTTTTTCATCTTTCCTTTTCCTCCCTTTCCGAATCTACTTTCCAATTTAGAATAAAGATAATCTCCTTTATGGTATGATATCCCTTCTTCCTCTCTTCTTTGTTAGAACGATGAACTATCCTTTGTTCATATTTGTTCAGGGGGTTCAGCATCGTCTACCAGACTAATGCTACTTTCACTCTACGGTGTGTTATTTTTATTACGTCATATCTAGCCATTAGGTAAACTTTGAAGATCACGATTTTCACATTTTCTTTTAAATTAGGTACGTATGTTATATATATACATATACACACTGTATAAGCACATTTCCCCTTCTTTTTTCTTCATCTTCTTTTTTTTTCTTCTTCTTTTTCTTCATCTTCTTTTTTTTTCTTCTTCTTTTTCTTCTTCTTTCTCCCATTTTCCCTTCTAATTAGTTAACCACCCCATACCATAAAAAACAACAACAACCAAGAAATCCAACCACAACGAACGGGTTTCATCCGATTCACTCAGTAGTGGTAAAAAGGCAGCCATTAAGGATTTTAACTCATGGCTGTCGAAGGAGACATTTCCATCAGCCACAGTCTCGGGTGATCGAAATGATTAGACACGACACGCTAAGCATCTCCATAATTCATGGGATTATTAGATGTTCATATGTTTTTTTTTTTTTTTTTTTTTTTTTTTTTTTTTTTTTTTTTTTTTACAGTTTTAAACTCATAATTAACGAAATTAAGTAAACGTAATAGACGAGATAGAAGACAAAAAATAACTCGAAGAAACGTATTCGTATATAATTCATATAAGGAATTAATGATCCATATATAAGGCTATTTCTCCTTAGTTATATATCGACTATTTTTTTTTCTAATCCCCTTCATATTGTAGAGAAGATTTGTCTCCTTAATTACATATCGTAGAAAGTTTTTCCTCATTAGTAACATATTGTAAAAAGCATTACTTCCTCAGTAAGGATTTATCTCCTTAATTAAATATCGTTGTAAAAAGCTTTCCTTGCTTAGTTACATATCATCTAAAGCTACATATCATTTTGAAAAAAAAACAGCTTTTTCTCCCTGAGCTTTGTATCTTCATTAAAGCTTTTTTTTCTTTTTATCCTTAGTTAAATATCGCCCAAAGCTTTCCCACTCTTGCTACGTATGGTCGCTGAAGAAAAAAAGCTTATTCTCTTTAGATTTTTATCGTCGTCAGAGATTTTCCTTCCTTAGTTATATATATCTTCTAAAGCTTTTTTTTTTCCTCCTTAGCTTCTTAGCTTTTTGAAAAAAAAAAAAAAATATTCACAAGAAGCTCTGTTTTCCAGCTTTCTCGCATTCCTGCATTCCTATTGGTCGATGCTTTTATTTCCTATTTTGCCTCTGTTCTCTTGTTTTATTTCTTTTGTTTCTGTTTTTTTATCTAGTTGGCTCGTTTCATTTCCCGGATTTCATCACATTCTCCTTTCTTCACCTTCGTTTTAATTCTAGGCTTAATCTTATATTTCTCGTATGTACTTTCGTTCTTTCGCATCTCCCTATTTCCTTTTTTTATTCTCCCCTCCCCTCCCCCGTTCCATGTCTATAAATTGTCTTTCGTAAATATTTTTCTCTCATATTTCCCAATCTATTACTTTTACTTTTTAGATAATATTTTTAAATCTCTGTCTGTTGTCGTTTTTTTTTAAGGATTTTAGATTACATTTTTTTGTATCTTTGAATCATTTCTTTTGTTTCTGTTTTTTTTTTTTTTTTATCTAGTTGGCTCGTTTCATTTCCCGGATTTCATCACATTCTCCTTTCTTCACCCTCGTTTTAATTCTAGGCTTAATCTTATTTTTTGTGTATGCACCTCTGTGATCTATTTTTTCCGTATATCTTTATTCTAAATCATTATTCTCTATCTCATTCTTTCGTTACTTATTTTTCTGTTTGTTTGTGTTTATGCCTTGTCCTCTGTGTTTTTAGTCTGTTATTTAACTATCTCCTTTCTTCGTTTGTTTCCTTTCACGGTATTCTATATCGCTTATTCGCATTTACGTCTTACGTTATTTTAATTATCGCGTTTTGCCTTCTCGTTCTGTTGTTTTTTTTTCGTCGATCGATCATACTTATTCTCTGTTGTTGCTTTTATTATTCTTGTTTTCTTTCCTAACTCTTTTATGCACATTTTTTCCCTTCTATATCGTCTTTCTATAATCCTTCCCGCGGCTGTTTCAATTGACTAATTTTATTTCGGAAATAGACTACCATTTTTAACATTATTACCATTCCCTATATTTCTATTTCCTTTTCTATCACTCTCTTTACCCTCTCTCCTCTCTTCCTTCCTATGCCGTTCTTCCTCTTCCATCTCTATCCCTTCGTGTTTTTTTTTTTTCTTTTTTTTTCTTTTTTTTTGTCGTTTTACTCCTCCACCATCTGCCTCCCCCCTCAGACACGCGCCTCGTTATGCAACTGAACAGAAAGGGTTAATCACTTTTTCTCTCTCTTGCTATTTTCTGAAGTGAAAGTAGAAAAGGTCACGGTAGGAACTAGTGGTGTGGCGTTGGTCTGAGGGGAGGAAGGAAGGAAAGTGGAGGAGGGAGAGGAGAAAATAGGAGAGAGACAGGGAGAGAGAAGGAGAGAGAGGGAGGGAGGTAGGAGGGAGAGAGGGAAGGAGAGAGGGAACGATAGAAAGAGAGAGAGAAAAAAATAAAGAAATATATATATATATATATATATATATATATATATATATATATATATAGAGAGAGAGAGAGAGAGAGAGAGAGAGAGAGGATAGAAAGAAAAATCGAATACGAGATAGATAAATAGATTGCTAGAGAAAGAGAGAGAGAGAGAGACAATATCATCATATCAGTCACCATTCACCATTAGTTCCATTCACCCTATATCTCTCCGAAATACTACCCATTTCGACAAAATATCTATCGAAAAATGGATACTTTCTCGAAAAACAAACAAACACAAACAAGGAAACATTAGACCAAAATACCAATAGTAAAAATAAGCATTTGAATAAGACCAAACTGAATTAAAAGCCTTGATAATTTTAGACACTAATGCATAATCTCTCGTGGATTAAAAAAAAAAAAAAAAAGATAGATCGATAAATAAATAAATGTTCAATATGACTACGTGATTCATGAGAGATTCACGATAGAATTCAATCAAATTACTTACAAATTCATGAATCAGATCAGATCTCTTAGTGTGTACCAAGCAACGTGATCTCGATTCTAATTTTTATTTTTTAATATGATTTTGTTTGTTGAAAACGGCGAGTAAACTTTTACGTGTTTGATGTGTATCTATTTTCGAAAATCTTTGATGTATATTTTGAGGAAGTATGTGGGTGAGTTTGCGCGTGTGTGTGTGTGTGTGTGTGTGTGTGTGTGTGTGTGTGTGTGTGTGTGTGTGTGTGTGTGTGTGTGTGTGTGTGTGTGTGTGTGTGTGTGTGTGTGTGTGTGTGTGTGTGTGTGTGTGTGTGTGTGTGTGTGTGTGTGTGTGTGTGTGTGTGTGTGTGTGTGTGTGTGTGAGTGTGAGTGTGTGTGTGTGTGTGTGTGTGTGTGTGTGTGTGTGTGTGTGTGTGTGTGTGTGTGTGTGTGTGTGTGTGTGTGTGTGTGTGTGTGTGTGTGTGTGTGTGTGTGTGTGTGTGTGTGTGTGTGTGTGTGTGTGTGTGTGTGTGTGTGTGTGTGTGTGTGTGTGTGTGTGTGTGTGTGTGTGTGTGTGTGTGTGTGTGTGTGTGTGTGTGTGTGTGTGTAATGTAACTTTTATATTTGTGTGTGTACTGAAATATGTGTATGTATGCACGTGTGCGTGTACTCTGCTCTCTCCGTCTCTGTTACACGCCATTTAACTCATAATCTCTCAGGCTCATGCTTTCTATCGTCACACAACGTGCTGATATTTAAAAAACAAACTCGAATATGACCAAGATTATTGCAATTTTAAGATTAAAACAAATCGTGCGTTAAAAGATTTAAGAAAAAATGAATAAAAAGACTGATATAAATGATATAAACACACAAGCATAAACCGCAATGGTGATGTCAAGCGAGGAATAAAAAAAAAAGAAAGAAAAAAAAAATATGAATATTCATATCATAAAAGTATTACCAACGCGCTACAAATGCAAGTCATTTTGAAGTCATTTAAATGTTGACGAACAGTGCAAGAAAATGCGTTCTCATAATTTTCCTACAACAGTTCTTATCCACTGAAATGATACCAGGGAGATGAAATGCTTTGAATAAAGCAATAATAAAGATAATGATAACAATATTAATGACGATACGACAACCCCCATCGCTAATACCAACAACAACAACAAAAACAACAACAACAATAATAAAAAAAAACAATACTATCAATATCGAAACCACAACTAAACAAACATCTCGATTCATTTCCCTAATTTTCATGAGAGACGTCATGCACGAGGTCACGAAGGCGGTCACATCATTCATGATCAGCTCACCCCGGCGCTCGTACTAAATCCCAGCAATAACAAATAAGTTCAGTGACTTTCTTGAGGTTGGCTGACCTTTCGAGCGCACGGCTTGATGTGTTCGCCTTGCGCTGTGGTTCGATGGAGGTGGAGGGGTGGGGGGGTGGGGGTGGGGGGGTGGAAGGAGGGAGGGAGGGGGAGATGTTGCTGTGGTTCGAAAGAGGTGGGGAGGTGGTGGAGGGGTGGAACAAGGGGGGTGGGAGATGTTGCTGTGGTTCTAAAGGGTGTGTGGGTGGTGGTGGAGGGGGGGAGGGGGGATATTGCTGTGGTTCGAAAGAGGCGGGGTGGGGGGTGGGGGTGGGGGGAGATATTGGTGTGGTTCGAAGGAGATGGGGGAGGGGAGAGATGTTGCTGTGGTTCGAAAGAGGGTGTGGGTAAGGGGGGGGGAGATATTACTGTGGTTCGAAAGAGGTGAGGTGGGGGGGGGGGGGGGTTGAGAGGGGACATATTGCTGTGGCTCTTAGCACTGCTGTGGTAAGAGCTGTGAATCAAGATTAGGAGATATAGCTTGGTTGAAGAAGAGGACATGTTACTCTAAGGAAATAGTAAAGGGACTTTGCTAAGCAGTTTTATGGTGCCATTTAATTCCAACTCAGATCGGTATGGTGCTGCTATAGTGTAGTATAGTGACGCTTTAATCATGTGTATAGTG
>BOPN01000265.1:127500-130000 GCA_017312705.2 Penaeus japonicus
AGAGAGAGAGAGAGAGAGAGAGAGAGGAAGGAAGGGTTGAGGGAGGAGGGAGAGAGGGGAGGGTAGAGGGAGGAGACAGAGAGAGAGAGACAGAGAGGGGGGAGGGGAGGGAGGAGGGAGGAAAGAAGGGGGAAGGGGGGGTAAGGGCCCTGAACTTAGTATTCACGGGGGGATATGTTCTTGCCTCGGGCGATGATTTAATACTAGTTGGAAACCTGTCGTTAGCCGGTGCCAGATACCACCATCAACGAGATTCCGGGACTCAATGCTGACATTAATGATATATTCATGGCTTTGTATTAAACATTTTCCAGATTACTATAACTCACTTTCCTTATCGACTATGGTCTCGGATTACAGTGATGATTCCTAAACAGCTTATCAGCGCCTATCTGTTGGTTTAATTAAGACTCTGAAGATGTGGGATATAACAGGCATTTATCACGATCTATCATTCACTCGTTAAAAAAAAAAAAAAAATCTTTTGTATAAAAACGTGTATCACTTTATATCTCTTACTTATATGACAATAATAAATCGATGTTTTTTGCTTTCAGTGACGTTATTCTGATATCAGTTCTAATAATAGCAATTATTTTCTCATACCTATTCTTAGCATCATTATCATTTTTTGTGTAATATAATCACTATAACTTTTATTGTTATCATGTTATCACTCATAATCCTCCATTATTGTATGTATTTATCACGATTATCATCATTATCATCATCATCACTTCTACCAACTTAATCATGTTTTATTATCTTTTATTGTCATTATCATTATCACTTTAATTACTACTTCTACATGTTTTGGTTATTACCATCATTATTAAAGTGATAATGTTATCACTATTACCATTTTGAATGATGATTATGATAATGATGATTGTTATCGTTACTGTCGTTTTTGGTCGGGAGGGGGGGAGGGGGGGGAGGGGGTGCTACTATTGGCGTATTTATAATGGTCATGATTTGTGTTGCATACTTATGCTTTGCATGGTTTTCATATCATTAACTTTATATTTTGCGTTAGTAATCATTATCATTACGATGGTCATTAGCAATCTTATTATCATTATTGATATCATATTATGATATTTATCATAATCATGATTATGATCAATACGATTATTATCATGTCATTTATCTATCCTAAAATGATTATCAGTATTATCAGATTATCTGTCTTTAAGCCATGCACACACACACACACACACACACGCACGCACGCACGCACGCACACACATACATGCATATATATATATATATATATATACATACATATATATATATATATATATATATATATATATATATATATATACATATATGTATATATATATGTACATATGTATATATATATGTATATATATATATATATATATATATATATATATATATATATATATATATATATATATATACACACACACACACACACACACACATATGTGTGTATGTGTGTATGTGTGTATGTGTATGTATGTATGTATATATACATATATATATATATAATCATATATATATATATATATATATATATATATATATATATATATATATATATATATATATATATATATACATATATATATATATTCACATATATATATATATATATATATATATATATATATATATATATATATATATATATATATATATATATATATATATATATATATATATATATATATATATATATATATATATATGCATATACGTATATATATATATATATATATATATATATATATATATATATATATATATATATATATATATATATATATATATATATATATATATATATATATATATATATATATATATATATATATATATATATATATATATATATATAGTAATGTATGCAGATATGTGTGCGTATGTATACTGTGAATGCGGATAGAGATTAATAGAGAGTATTGCAATGATCGTCTATGATATCCTTACCATGACATTATTATCCTTATCATCATATTATCATAATTCATAATACCATCATCCTTATAGTCAGTGTCATTATCATTTCAGGCATGACCGGTATTATTACCAATTGCAGTTATTACAGTATGGTTAATGACAGTATTGGAAGAATCATAATTATCCTGATCGCCAGGACAACTCCTAGCAACTTCTCAGCATCTTGGGCCACAGCAGCATTGCTCTTCCTAAGTCTCCCTTCATCACCAGCATCACAATTGTTTCCTATCCTCAATGAAGCTCTTCGAAAGCTCTCTCCTTCAGCACCTCAGCCACAGCAATCGCAGCATCACAGCTATTCCCAGTCTCCAACAAAGCTCCTCGAAAGGTCTCTCCTTCAGCCACAGCAACACCAGCATCACAGCTATTCCCAAACAAAGCTCTTCGAAAACTCTCTCCTTCAGCCCTTCAGCCACAGCAACAGCAGCATCACAGCTATTCCCAGTCCCCAACAAAGCTCCTCTCTCTCCTTCAGCACCTCAGCCACAGCAACACCAGCATCACAGCCATT